>BMAW01025409.1:0-29210 GCA_019974015.1 Nephila pilipes
AGTAACAGATACCGATTATTTAATACGATAATATTTTCTATAATATAAATATATATATATATATATATATATATATATATATATAGGGAAGTAAATTGTTTTAATGATGTATGCACGTATTAAACAAAATCGAAAATCAGTAATTTGTTGGAAGGTTTGAAGTATTGAAAAAGCCTAAAATATTCATGTATATTTGCCATTGTTTCCTATCTCTCAGGTCTAGCCTCCAAGTACATAATATTTATGAGACAATTGATGTGGAATATGTCGGTGAAATACGGAACAAGTGATGAGGTCTATCTTCGACAAATTCAAGTACGCAAGAAGGTGAGAAGGCTGAAACTGTTTAGGCCAAAATACAAGCAATAGATAGAAAACGTCTTCACCCGTCCATGAATCTGAGGCTCCTTAGGTGTCAAAGAGAGAACCTTTAGAGTGCTGATCTGGTTTCCATAAAATTGCTCTAAACTTTTATGATTTTGATGATCCAATTAGGTGAGGACATTATTTACTGAAAAATGATTAGTTCAATCTACTTTGGCCAGAGCTTCGACTTTGTTATTTCCATTTACACAACCATGAGAAAGCATCCACGAAATATTGAAATCTTGCTGTAGAGAAAAGTTATTTCATCTATTTTAAAATAGAAACATATATCTCATTAAGAACATATATCTTTAAATAATTTCTGATATATCATAGAGAACTATGGCTATCTATCAAAGTCCTGATGTTTTTGTTATTAGTTTCGGTATCAATAGTTCTATTATTTTAGTGTCAGCGCTAATTGTTGCTTTGTATGGGTATTTTACCATACATAACATAGAGCATTTAAGATGTTTTTAGATATGATATGTTTTTAGATATGACAATTATATCTAAAAATAAAGAGGGGAGATAGAACTGTTTTTCATACATAGCTTTCAAACTTCCAAAAGAAATAAATAAACCATTATATTCAAGTACAAATTAACTTTGCTTTTACTTCGGTTGTAAATGAATTTTAAAAAAAATTATTTATTTCAACGTTTTCAAGTATACCGTATGATTATTAATATTAATATTGTTCAATGTCATCATAAACAGTCTTTTTTCTCGACATATCCTTAAGAACTTGAACAATACTTGACATTTCTTATTTTAAATATATTTATGTACCGAAATTAACTTTTATTTATGCATTATTCAAAAATGAAATTGAATATAAGCAGAAATGAAATAAAATACTTAGAGTTTATTGTATCGGTTCTTTTATTGCGTTAATATATTTTTTATTTCGTTAAATTGCGTAGTTAATTATTAAATGTAAGAAAGGGGGTTCACAAGAAAGGTTGCATTTAAAGAAGAATCTATAGAATTCATTTTAATGGTGAACTGAAGAAAATAATAGGAAGAATATACTTAAAGAAAATATTTTAAAAAAATATATTTTGGAATTGCATATCCTCTCTGTTAAAGACATATTTTCTGAACTATACAGAAGGTTAAATAAGATTTTATCGTTTCCTACAGTGATTTAGAACTGTTGCAAGTATTTTGTTCGTAATGACTAAAAAAAAATATATAGATTTTAAAAATTCCTTTAAATGTTTGTAATCAAATGATGCTGTTACGTGAACTACTCTAAAAATATTGTAATAAATACATTTAAACACACAAAAAATGTTTATTAAGTAAAGTACAGATATAAAAAATAAAATTAAGCAATAAAAAGGATGTTAAAAAAGGCAATAAAAATAATGTTATAAAAGTTTAAAGCAAATTTAATTTCTTTTATTATTATTTATAGTACGTAATTTTAATTAGTTTACACAAAAATTAAAATAACGATATTGATAAATTATTAAAAACTCAAGTAAAAAGTTATTAACACTTTAAAATTAATTATGAGCGAAATTTATTACTTAAAATTTATTTAATATCCCTAAAATTCTTTTTTTTTATTTTACAGAAAAGTAGTTATAATTAGAAATCAGTAGTTATTAATCATTTTCATTTTTAGATATTTTCACTCAGATTTTAATGACATTAAGCTCAAAGTCAATATTCTTTCCAGCTAAATTAAACAAAATCACTATAAACGAATAAAGACATTGTAATGTTGTTAATGAAAACAAAATTATATGAAAGAGAGGGGGGGGAATTTGAATAATATATCAACTTTATAGTAAAAATGATATTAACTTTTTGTTAGATCAATGAGCCTGAATATAACTCGAGATACATTTTTAGACAGAAAATATCCAACATTTCATATAAATTTTGGACGCTGCAATATAATACACTGGGTTATTATACTGTGTCTTTAGAATTTAGTAGGAAAAACTTATTAATGTACCATTTTCTGCTTAACATGAAATGTAAGAAACACTTACATCTTTAATATATAAGAGATGAAATATGAGTCACTTCTTACGAGAATTAGTAGTACATGAACATATGATTTACTCTATGAGTTGGCGATATAATGTTAAGGGTGAGAACTTTTTTTTAATTCAAATAAGAACCTCGATTTGGGATCCTAATGTTTACCATTTTTTATAAATATTAAAAATGTGATTCAAAAGTATGAAAGAAAATATTCCATCAAACATGTATTCTTAAAGTTGAACTATCTTATAATTCAAAATTATTCCCAATTTAGTAAAATATTTTTCTACCCAGTGTTGGGGAGTGATCTTGATTGACGGCGTCGTCTCGAACCTTCAATCTTTGGTTATAGTCCAGAGATCTAGCACTATTAACTTTTGCCGTGCTGTTAACTACAAGGCTTAAAAAGATTCCAACTAGGGCTTGTTATTGAAAAAAAAATTCTTCATTTGTGAAGACATCTGCCATATACTCCCCTTCCAGTATCACATTGGTGATATGAAAAGGAACTCTCTGAAGGATAGGTTTAGAGAAGGATGTTTCTCCAGTCAATATTGCAACATATATACATCTTTCTCTGTTGTATCGATTGATTTTCGGTTTTCAGGAGTTTCTATTTGATGTCATCGGTAGACTCAAGCTGAGATAATGGTTGCATTTGCGGTAATTGATGTATTACCAGTTGTGATTTTATAAGTGGTTGTCTTAATCAGACTCACAGATTCATGTTCTTACGCCGGGCAACAAGTTGTTCTAGACTGTGACACCATTTAGTGTTCGAGTCAATTGTCACTTCATCTGCAGCATCGATTGTTTTCGGGCCATGTCAGGGAATGTTTTTCTGTCCAGCGACCGAAGAATTTGGTTAATTTTGAGTGACATCTGCGTTTAGAACCTTTAATATTTGGATCCGAAGAACACTTTACCATATGATTTATTCAGTTCTCTTAGCAACAAAGCCAAAAGTATTCTTCTTCAGACGGGTTATTAAGGCATTTTAACTTCTGTCTTCGTTATTGAAGAGAACCACCTCATTCACTTGCGAATTATCGATCACTGTATCCAAATGATCATGGTAATAGGCATTGTTACAGTTATAGTTCATCTTCAGTCCAAACACCAACAAAGAATTGACATATAAAGAGGCTGAAGAACATTAAAACTATCGGGTCTCGATATTCTCAACTTAGTTAGACGGATGTGGAATACCATATCAGATTGCGTCCTTGTCACTTGACCGTGGTTTAAAATGAATAGGACTCTTACCTATATCTCATTTTGCTTCTCACTGAGACATTAATAAGCTATGAATGCATCAAGGAAAAATAGTAAATTTCAATAACTATTTAATATCCATCTTTATTGAGCTTTGATTAACGCTTATTTCTCTACAAAACCAGAAAAAAAAATCTGATCATATTTAAAAAAAACTTGATATCAAAATAATAATTTCACAAAAATGAAGTTTCCGAGATAGGAAATCTATATTTTGAACGAGGATGTAATAAGGTTGAAGTACTAATTCCTTACATTCAGAGTAAACTTCTAAAATATAATTCTTACTTTCTCATTTTCGTCCGAAATTCCAATCCCGTTTTCAATAATAAGCCCTAATTCAACAATAGTTAAATAATTCCACCATCACGCTAACAGTTTCATCATAAATGTCAAAAATAAAGTTCATTATGTATTTATGGGACATCAAATATATTTTAGCCATTTCATATTACTCAGACGTTTACTTAAATTTTAACTGACTTAACAGTTATATAGATATGAGAAAGACTTCATTATTAAAAGTATTAAATAATTTTCCATATGAAGAAAATAGAAAGTTAAATTTTAAGGAAAGTAATAAGACTCAAATTAAAATAGATAATACTTGCTAACAATACTACCAATGGTATATGGAAATTTTTTATTCATAAATATATAATTGGTGACATTAACAATAATAATCAAAAATAGAATATTGCAATAATAGATTTATTACTAAATCTAATGGATGTGATTTTACAAATTATACAGATTGTATACAGGTTCCTCCGAAGCTTATGGGCAAAATCTAGGAAGGGGGATAGAAAACATACAAACAAGCAATATTCATTATATAATGCATAGGTGGAGTGCAAGCGGTGAACCACTAGACGCCGTTGTATTGAAAAGCAGAAAAAGAGAGTTTTCTTACACATTATCACTTCTGCCGATGATTTCAAAAGGCATGGCCTTTTTCCTGATTATTTTACGTCTCCAAATATACTGAAATACATGGTAGAAAGGGAGATATGAAAGTAAAATCCCTCTTTTTGTTTTACTTCCCATTGCATCGACGCCTATCACTTCATGCTTGCTCTTCGTCTGTGCATTGTACTGTGAAAATTGGTTATTTAGATGTTTTCCTTCACCCTTAAGCATTTCTCCATAAGTTTCGGACAACCCTGCGTATGAAAAATACGGTGTGATTATAGGTAATCTTAATATTGTAATTACACAGGTTAGTAGTCTTCTATTAAGAAGAAAATGTATAGACAGTTTATAAATAAAGGTCTCGGTTTTCTGACATAATTTTTAATAAAAGTAACTCACTTTCAGAAGGAAAAAAAAATAAACGTCTTGATAATTTTATAATTAATTATGGCTATTAAATATAGTTTACTTATCACGATGTATTTAAAGAATATAAATGTTACGGTATTATATATATATATATATATATAATGTAGAGTTTAAATATTTGAATTTTAAAAAAAAATAAAGTCTTGAACTTAAAAAACTAAAACTATGTATAAAAAAACAAATATAAAGCTCATTATTCATTATGTTAATTATGTCACTAGTAACTGTACTATTATTTGTAAACACTTTGTTATATTATGACTAATAAGTATATCATTGATAATAATATTTTAATAACAATTACTAATTACGTTAGAAAATGTACCAGTATATTAAAGCTTTTTAACAGAAATTAGGGTTTGCTATTAACATTACAAAATTTCTCATATCTTGTTAACATTTTAATTTCGTAAAATACCTTTTAAATTTATGACTGGGACTAATGTGACTGGTACATTTTCTATCATAATTTGTTTTCGATATGTTACATTATTAATTCTAGGAAAATCTTACTAATTAATTTGTAAGAAATTGTTGGTAGATTTGATAAGATTGTTATTTTTAATGTAGTTATAAAATTTTTAATTATATTAATGATATAATTTACATAATTTATAGTTACGTTTTTGAAGCTTTGTTTGATTCAATAGATATAAAAAAATTATTTAATGCTTTTACAGTTTTTTTGTTTATTGTCTGAAAAATTAACTATGTCATGGTGATTTTTTGCATTAATTTTTTTCCAATTGTTGATTGTAATATATTATTTCATATAATTTTATTTGAAGATATTTTTTAAACTTAATGATTTATGTTAATTTTTTTAAAAATAGTTTACTGAAAGTGAAGGCCACAAATCAAAGCACTATCTAGAAACTATTAAAAAAAATTTAAAACATTGGCACCGTCCCGGGGTCATTAATAAACCTAATCAAGTTATTGAACGAGTCAAATAGAGAGGGTAAATTGTGATGATAAGAAAATTTATAAAAAATTAAAAAACGATGAAACTCTTAAGTATAGTGAAATCCTGTTTCATTTAGCACTTGTAAGACTCCATCAAAAGACCCTTATTTCTTTTGAAAATTTTTCAGATGTTTTCCGGTTACCATGTCACCTATATAAATTGTCTGCGTAATACAACGTTCTCTCTCTACTTTTTTTCCTGCATTTATGAGTCACACCACTACGGGTAGCTCTCCATCATGTCTAGACAGCAATTCAGAAATATTTTGCTTTAAATATTTCCCAAATTCTTATCGTCATGACTGAATAAACTACATGGACTAATTAAACTGCAACGAATACAACTTATTTTTTACCTTTCAGTGATATCAAAATAAAATTATCCAAGATGTATCATATATATATATATATATATATATAAACACTGCTAACCCAATAAAATTACAATAGCGGGAAGGAAGGACCTGACGAACCTCAAAATCATATGAGAGTATAAAGAGACAAGGATATGCAAATGCTTAACATTTCAGCACATTTAAACAACGCAGAAAGGAGAACTGATATCTGTAACATTGCATAATAGAAAAGTTAAGTTGTGGATTTCTCATTTGGATTTGTAAGGTAGGAGTTTGCTCAGAATATCGTTTACATTTAGAATCAGAAGGGGAAATGTTTACCAGCAAGTGCAGGAATTCAAAAGAGGCGGATCGTTGCCTAAAGGTACTGCGGATAATTGTTCCGCGACAGTGCTCGACGCACTAGTCGAAATACAACTACTTTCATGCGAATATGGAATCAAAGGGTGGCTCAGGTTCTCACTGAATACCATGCAGGATCTCCACGTCCTCCCTTAATTACACCCTGAAGAACAGGCTTATTGTGAGATCGGCCCTGCTAAACTGCACAATCATATCATAGACAATTAGTTAGGAAATGTTCATGTTTGCAGTACCCCCAGCATCAGCTCTGACGGTGCGTCGACGTTTGCAGTAGCATGGACTGTAAGCACGGAAGCCAGTACCTCGACTTCCCTTGACATTGCAGGAAAGAGAGGAGAGATGGCGACTCTAGTGCACCGAACGACACAGCTGGATACAGGAGTGCCACAATGTCAGAATTTCAGACCCATCACTGTTCTCCGTGCAATATTCTGATGGCCGTATACATATCTGGAGGCACCAAGGAGACCGCTCGTCCCCTGCTGTATAACTGAATTCAGATCGCTATATTTCTGACATCGTACGTCCAGTGATTATATACTATCTTTGTGTGTGTGAGTCTCACTAAAAGCCATCTTCCAACAAGATAATGTAAGACATCATGTTGCACGTCCTTTTCTGACCTTCCTCGATGCTCAGAAATCTTAGTGTTTTCTTGGTCTGCAATGTATCGAGATCAGTCATTCATTGAGAACTTCTGGAAATGGGTTGCTGAGAGACTGCTTCATCTCTCCTTTTTCAGCTAGTACGGTTAATGAAGAATTACACAGACTTGAATTAGAATGAGTTGCTAATTTATTTCTTCCCAGCCCAGTTCGACACTATATCTACCCAGTAAGAGCCGTTTCAGCTGCCTGAGGTGGCATCTATTTGTACAAATTAGCATCCCTTAAAGACTAAATTGTTCGCCAATATGATCATTTTGTCTTGATGCCATACTGGTGATAAAGTATATTTCCACAATGGATATATTTTTTGTAATTGTTTTCTTTCATGGTATTGCAATTTTCATGGTCAGCAGTATATATACTAGTCATTAAAATTATTATACCAGGAAGAAAATCAAATAACAAAATCTTACTCATTGATAAAATATGAAACACTAGAAGTAATGAGTGATAAAATTTTCAATAAATTTTGATGCATACATCCTGAGAAATGAGTAGCCAAAATAACACCCTCTGGAAGCTATAACAGCTCTTACACACTTGGGTATTGAGTCAAACAGAGACTGGGTGTCATGTATAGGTACATCTGCCCATGCAGATTCAGTATAATTCCACATTTCAATGGCTGTAGTGATTGGCTTATATTGATGATCCAGTCACTCGGCATCTATTAACCAAACGTTTATTTTTGGCAGGAGGTCTGAAAAACGTACTTTTCAGGGCAACAGTCGAACAATTTCTGTATCAAGGAAGGTGCATACAATACTGCAACAGGCTATCATGCAATACCCTGATGAAACTTAGTGTTTCGGATGGCTCGAAGAAATTTTAGAGCAATAGGCCTTTACACACCATGAATGTAACGATCACTGTTGAAAATGAATCAATGTAAACAAGACGTTTAACTAATAACCCGCCGTATAATCACTCCGGTGATGAGCAGTATGAGGATGTCGACTGCCTGTTGGTAATGTTCTAAACGACCCTGAAAAATTTGGATGCATCCATCATGAAGCTATAAATATAACCTGAATTTGGCTGAAAAGATGACGTCACACTATTGCCATGTCCAGGCTCGTCGGTGTTTACTCGATTGAATGCCATTTTAAGAATACACGAAGCTATGGTTGCCATGCTGATAGTAAATGCTGCTTCAAACGTCATTGAGCTGTTCGTGCAGACACTTGTAATCTTATAAGCGATCGCATTTCTAGACCCATGGAGATTAACGAAATTCCTCTTAGCCATATCACAGTAAATCATTAAAAATACTATTTACATATTTATACACTTTATTACATAAATTTAAATTAAACATTTTAAAAATCTTGGTTATATCTAGCCCTGTGATCTAAAATGACACATCCAAATGAGCGGGAATATTTTTAACAGCCAAACCTCATTTGATTAGATGATAGAATTTATGAAAGAATGGTCATATTAACACTTAACTTTACTTACGCTTATAATATTAACAACAATGAAAAATCACAAGCAAAATAAATATAAAATATATATTCCAAAAAATTTAAGTTATTAAATAAATATACTTATAAGATATTTAAAACTAAAATAAATTTCTTAACTCAAAAATTTATCTCGAAAAATTGATCTAAAAACCCATCTAGTGTATGAAAAATGTATTATTTTCTTAAAGATTAACATAAATAAAGGTTTATAGTTAGTGAATCCAAATATATAACAGATAATACATATTTTTGTAGAAATGTAAAATTTATATATATATATATATATATATATATATATATATAACAAGTACGCCTTCAAAAACTTTACCGCATGCTTCCCCGTTTTTAGGTAAATTGTTTTAAATGCCACAGATTAATGCTCATTTGTATATATATGTATGTAGTAATTTTCACATTTCAGATTAGAACTTATTAACTGCACAAAACTCCTTCTAGAAGAGCTAAGAGGCTAGTAGAGACATACCTACTAATTTAGAGCTTCCGTCAGATGGACAAAATGGAACTGGATCTGGTACTTCATTCACAAATCTTTCCCATCTCGCCGAGAGAAGAATGAGGACAAGCTCTTATCATGATGCACTCTCCATTATTCTACGTATCAGACTTTGGTAAAATCAGGGCTCTAATTTAATTTGTTGATAGTTTAGTTATAACCTTACCTCAAAGCTTATAACTTTAAACCTTGGTCTCTTATGCTCAATCTGCAGGAGAGGAAATATATAAATAACGTTAGAAGCAAAAGTTTTGCAATTGTTAAATTCCATAAAAAAAAAAAAGAATTATTTGTGTAACTGTTTCACCAACCAGTTGTTTATTATTTGTATATTATTTATTATTAGGAAGAGAGCTAACTGAATAATAACGGTTACCGAATTTACAAAAAAAAGAAGAATGCTCTACATTTTTTCGCACACCTTGTCATAAAATAGTATCAATATTGGAATTTTACTACATTTATTTTTGTATTCTCGAAAAGACAATTTTATATTGTTTTCTTATCTAAGGTTTTATATAATTAATGACAAGGTACCTCAGTTTCAGTCACAAAGAGATGAAACCAAAGAGTAATCAGAAATCGGACTTTTATTCTTAGAAATTGCTCTACACGTAAATGAGTTGTTTATCATAGAGATTGTTATTATTCTGCATCAGGAGTCTCGAAACTACGACCCACGAGCACCTTTCATCCATTCCGTGGAGACCTTTTTTTTATTTATCGAAAAATATTACAGAAATGTATGTGTATTCTCTCAAGATCAGCCACCGCTTACCTGAACGTTTCGTTTTTATCGAATTAAAATGGAGGAGTAGTGCGTTATGTTTTCCAACCGATCACTACATTGCAAAACCTTATTCGCTGCTTACCTTTTTATTCTTCTGATCACAGTCAATGAGATGATATAACGCCATCTAATGGAAGAGTTTTTAAATGGTTTGCTACTTGTTCAAGACTTAATTATTTTGATTATATTTGGCCAATTGCGGTTGACTACTGTGATGAGGAAATGTTGGTGTCAGTTAGGGTCTAATTCTGAAACATATTGCATTCTATTTTATTTAGTGATAATTTTCTTTGCGTAATTACTTACTATTGTGTATAAAGTTTTGAAAATATCGTTAGTTTAACAAGAATTTTCAGAATATTCTGAAAAGAAATTTTAAACATAATTATCTATCTCCGTAAGTGGATATATTTGCAGATTCTAATCAGGTAAGTGAAACTTAAGAAAGTATAAGAATTTTTTTTTATTTGCAGCTATAATTGCGACGTAATTATTTCGCATTGTCAGGTATTTTGAGCGACATGGTACGCAATATACTTTCAGTTTCACTAATTATTCATGTTGAAGTGACTTTATTTTATTGCCAAAAGTTGACTGAGAAGAGGAAAATAAAAATTGATGACGAATGTCGACATTTTCAAGAATAATGGAGTTTGATATATTTTTTCATCAAATTTGGCAATAAAACACTGTGTGTAATTTGCAAACAAACAGTGGCTGTGATGCAAGAATACAATTTGCGCCGTCAACATCAAAGCAAACATCAGAAAAAAATATGTGTAATTGGAGGATAAGGTGCATGCCAAAAAGTTTCTAATTTATAAAACCATTTCACATCTCAGAGGACATAGTTCAGTAAATCCTCAAATGAAAATAAATCCTTAAAAAAAGCCAGTTATAAAGTTTTCTACATTTGGCTAAAAGTGGCTTACTGGCGTGTGTTTTACCATTCTTTGCACAAATAAGATTTTCCTATTATCAAACCTTTCGCAGAAATGTACGTTTCAATCTTAGGAACAACATTCTTGTAAGAACAAAAGTTTTCAAAAATGAAGTAAGCCAAAAAAGTTTGGAAGCAAACTTGTGTGTTGGTAAACTGATGATACTTTTGAAGTTAAGAACATGAAATCTAAAGCCAAAAAAATTTGCTATTTTGGAATCTAGTAATATATTTGTTCATTCCCACAAATACAGGTGTTGATGAGTAGTTTATCATTGTGTTACTAAATAACATCTGAATAATAAAATAATAAATAAAGAAAGAAAACAACATCTATGTTTTTATTCTTTTTTTTATTTGGACTCCACGTGTGTATGAGCCCCAAAACTGTTGTTTGATAATTAATGCGACTGTTGGACTGAAACGTTTGGAGATCCCTGTTCTACGGTAAAATAATTGGCGGAGTTAGATGTCGATACTGCGTTAATCTAGCGATTAAGTTTATGAACAGCCTTAAAATTATCATGATTTTCTACATAAGTTTCTTAATTTTCAATACAAACTAAATAAAAATGTGATAATCTGTGCTTATGAATTCCTACTGTATATGGTCTAGATTGATTATCACTTGTGTTAATAGCTAATCATAACTTATTTGGAAATTATCCCTCTTGATATTCATTTAACAAAAAATAATTTTTAAGTATCAAAACTTATGTTTCTTGTATTACTAAATATATCGTCGTACAGAATTTATTCAAATGTAGAAAAATACATATTTTCGCACTAGTGGGACCCTCAGTATATACAAATCTATAGTTAAATTGTATCTGTGACATGATGGCAATGTAGATAAGATCTATACTATTAAAATCTTATACATATTTAGAATGTGCATTGTTGGAGGAGATGCCTGACGCTGTATATGATCAGAGAAATGTTTCATAATCCCAAAACGAATAAGGAAATAATATCCGTTGTTTGTAGCTGTTTTTTGTGATATTTCAGCGCACGTTAAAAAGAAAGGAAGGACAATCCATCAAGGGTAGAATATTAATGTTTTATTATGGTGTGGTAAGAATTTCAAGGATGGAATCTCAAATATTCAGTTTTTAAAACAAAATAACCATCTAAACAATAACACCCATAATTTTCATTATGTGCCTAGTGGCATAGATATTAATAGACTCACGTTGTTCACTAAGTTTCATGAACCAAGATGATACTTGAAATAAGCACACTAATGAAAACAGATCTAATCCTATCCAGTATGATAGAATCTAGATCCACAACAAATGTACTCTTCGAAGTATACAGGTCAGTAGGCCAAATTAATGGCCTGAGCCAGGACTCCACTGCCTGAATCAAATATCAATCAATGACCATTAATAGTTCTTTTAATACTTGGAACATTGATAATAACGATTCCGAAATTGTGAGAGTTTTTGTAACCATCCCTCATCCTCACGTTTTGTAGTTGGTATAAATAGACTCCTACGTTCCTGTCCAGTTTCAAACAGTTTTACAAATATTGTTGAATAATGGCATCGTTCCTAGTTAAATATCGATTTTCCCTTCATTTTGAAATATCCTTCTCTTGTCATAGCAATAATACCATGTAATGCAGACAAATGATTTACCAAGGTATTGATACAAAGAAGGTGAGTGAGTGGCATGGAATTCGAATATACAGAAGCTATATTCGAAGTAATATAATTGAATTCTTCTTTTTCTGCAACTCCTTAGGGTTCTCTTCTTGAATAATAATTTGCGATGATCTGATGATGTTCAATTATAATCCGCATAATATAAGATGCTACTCGTAACCAAAAAGATACATGCAAATTTTCATGAAAATCAAATATTTTCTATTGCAAAGTGGGTGCTTTAGCGATAATTTAATGTAATTTCAAAGAGTCTGTTATATTTATCAATTTAAGATGATTACATAGCATATGGCTTATGTAATTACCTAAATGCATATAGAAAGATGCCAGTCTGTTAGCCATTTGATTGAAAACCATTTTATGCCTTATTAGTTACATTTGAGCCACTAAATATTAAATTAGTTCTTAAATTAAATTTATAATCTTATTTTTCATTATTTGAAAATAATCTTAGGGAATGGAACTTTTAACATTTTTTTTTTTAAACTGCCTTGCTTATATAGTGTTTTTGTTTTGTCTAAAAATAAAAGTTTAAAACATTTTTCACTGCTTCTATTCCCTAATTGAAGATTAATAATACTAGTACATTTCTAATTCATTTCATTGTAAGACGTATTTGAATAAATGATATTCTAGACTAATAATTATTTTATTGCTTTATCACTTTTATTATGAAAAAAGTTACATTTTATCTGTACGATGATTGATGAACATTTAGATATGCAGAATAGTCATTTACTATATGGAAAAAATAGTAGAATGTTGTTTCAATCCATCAAAATATTTGACATTTATCACGATGTATGCTCCTGCAAAACCACTACAATGAAAGGTATAGAAATATTAAGAATGAAATTAAACGTAGATTTTCCATCAATGAATAATTCTTTGTTAATATTCGAAACACTTATTTACGGGGAAGAATTTTTTTAATACCAGTAGCATCATTTTTCTACTAGTTCAGTCCTTAAAATATTTTACCAATGCATGAAACTGATTTAGGAAATGAATTTACTTCCAAAAGTAAGCAACATAGTTAAAATTTCAAATTAAAAAAAAAAGTTTAAAGACAGAAAATAACTTAGAATATGTCAAGATAGTTAATTCAATTCTTAATGATCAAATAGTGATTACATTCTAGCAGCAGTAAGCTGTTGAGGTAATAGTGAACTTCATGACAGAGGTTGAAGAGTTTAGTTCTAAATTACTTTAAATTTAATAAGTGTTAAAGGATTTGATTTAAGTAAAGTCTAGTGTAATTCAAAAATTTAATATATTGTTGGTTTGATTTGAATTTATATCGTTCCAGAACAATATTAGGGCAAAACAATTATTTTACTTTATTGCTCCAGTTATGTAAGCTACACTATAACTGCTGTCTCAAGTATGTAACATCCACATGCCACCACGTGAAAACTTCATGGCCTAGACTTACTGAAAGTTAAACGGCTTCTTCAATCCATATGATATGTCTTTTTGTGAAATTAGAACAGGAATTCGTGACATGGCTTTAGCACTGCCATCTGCGAAAAGACGAATTTTAACACTGCTCTACTGTTCCTTGCTTCAAATTGTACACAATTAGTAAATAACGTATGCCTAATGCAATAAAAAAAATATTAAATAAAATAAAAGTGTTAAATTTCCTATCATACATCATTTCAGGCTAAAATTATATATTTTTTTTACTGATTGATTACCAGATTCCCTATTTTTCTTTTACTTTAATTCAAACGGCGAAAATAGCACTGAGTCGTAATAGAAATGATACAAATTTATTTAATTAATAATAATATTTGGACATTTTGATAGGTCCTTATATGATACATTACTGTATGATCATTTTATATGGGATTATCAAATATTCATTAAATATTATTTTTTTTTAATTTGCAAGCATCTTCGAAGCTTATCAAAGCGAACGTATCATCCCATATTAATTTTTTCTAGTTAAAAATAACACAAAAATATCACATTACAAAATGTATTTCTTTTTTCCTTAGGAGCATTCCCATTTTAATGGTGTTTTGTGAATTAGATTGAGAAATATATTACAAAGTCTACCATGCCACTATTCTCCAAAAGAGAATCTACATGAATATCTTGCTAACAAAATGTTACTACCCTGAGTTCGCGAACAAAGGGAAAGAACATATGTTTCTTCTACTCGCCCTTATATAAACGCTACATTTCCTCTTCTCATCCTCTCTGACCACTTCTTCTCTTATAATACATGTTCTAACTAGAAGAGAAACTAACTGAAACTAATACCAAGGGATGAAACACAATGGCTCTGGGCTCATTTACTACTTGCTACTATTTTTTCTGTTAATGTACAGTATAAATATCACACTACCATCAAGGGATTCTTGGGATGGCTATCCAGGAAATGGACGCTGACAACACTCCATTGAAGTTACGTGATTTCCTGTCAGAGAGCTAGCGGATAACAGATTTCCGGATGACCCCAACCCCCTCGTCGGCTTATCAGTGAAAGCATTTTTCTTCATTTTCAGTTCTGCCTTCATTACCAATAGTGTGTTACTTATGGCAGTTCTAAGAACACGACAAAAAACTACTACATGGTACTTAACATTATTTTACAAATAATATGACACTATTGTTGTAAAACAAAATATTGTGTTGCTCAATTTTATTCTTATAATGTCTTGAGCAGTATAAGAAGAGTCTATACGCAATTTTGATTTTTCTCAAGTCATACATGTTTTTATAGCTACGTTCCAGTATAGAAATTATTTAAATAGTAGTTCAATAAGCAACTTTCTGAATAAATGTTAAAAAATAACATTTTGAGACATTTCTTAATAAAGGTATGTAATGACATCTAGACATATCAGTCTGTGTGCTGCAGCTAAAATACAATAAAGTTTATTTAAAAAAAATAAAACTAGTAATGCATGCAATGAAGAGATAAAATGGATTATTTATTTGAAGAAAATTGCTCTTTTTTATTTTGACTGCCATCATACTTTCGATGCATATTTGACAGGGTTTATTGAATTATATAAAAGTAAAAATAGACAGATCTGAAATGTTTTAAACGTTAACAGATATTTCCCTCAATTTATCAAACATTGCAAATCTGAATATAATTTGCTGTATTCAATAAAGTGAAGAAATGTTAATAATGAACGAAATCTATGATTATTATGTTTCATAAGGTTCTACAAAATAATATTTCTTCGGCTTTAGTTCTTCATAGAATTTTAATCCATATTTTGAAGAATAATTGTTTCCCCCGAATTTGATGAACTGGTACTCTCCATTATACTGCCCCTTAGAATAATATTGTTGGTTCAATAAGAATATTTATATAAAGATAAATCTTCTGATTTTATCATCAGATTACTCCTAATTAAATCCTAATCCTTCAATTGTTATTTTCATTATGCAAACATAATGAAAACAGGATTAATTTATAATTATACGATATGTTTTTTTTCATGAACTGCAAATGTATTTCTTTGAAAAAGCCAATAATCAAATTATTAATTTCTTTAAAATTTGGCAATGCAAAAGAAGACATTAGTACATTAAATTCAACTTAGAAAGAGTGTTTTATTTGTTGTGAGAAGCCTATCTGACAGCAAAATATTTGAAAAATGCTATAAAAAGGGAAATTGAAGTAATCATGCTTGATTTACTTGATGAAATGGGGCAAGTTAATATATAAAGAAAGAGCAATAATCAACTACTCTTTTTTAACTTTTAAAATATTTTTTAAGTTGTCTAGTATTGAGTAGCTTAGAGAAACAAAATTGAAAAGTTAATGAATCCTTTAAATGAGGGAGTGGTATTATTAATGACATATATAACATATACTATTGTTATTTATTTCAAGTTCTTTCTATTAAATGAATTAAAATATTTGATTAGTAATAAATTAATATAATGGGAACTATCTGATTTATGTACTAGATCAGAATTCATGTTCTACACAGGGAGATTTTCACACCTAACTATTAGTGAACCTGAATATAGATTTTATGTGAAAATTCCGTAAGAAATAATGAGACAGACTGCATTAACGGCAAAAGCTAAACGTACTTATCCCATAACTTGACGCAGTCAATAGGAAGGATTATCTATCAAGTTTTTTATCGTCCTATTCATAAAACCATACATCACATATACTAAACTTGTAACGCTGTTGGTAAGCCTATTTCCCTTCAACTAACCTTTTGGACATTTCAAAGATATTTTTTACTCTAGAGCCTCCACTTGTTAATTGTGTTAATCAGCATAACTGTATAATCTGAAGTTAAATGGAAAAAAAATTGATTTTATAGATAAAGAGTAGGTAAATAAATCGTTGAAGAAACCGAGGATAGGAGGAAGATCAGTTGTAAGAGAGATTCGAATGTTTGAACTACCAAATTAATCTTGTGCATGCGTTGAAATTGATGTTGGTTTGATTCCATACTAAAATCTATCTTCAAACACTGGTTCGCTAAGTAATAATTTCTGATTATTTTTTGTAATGGATGTGTAAAGACTTTTACAGGCATTATAAATATCTTAGTATATGATTATTTCCAAAAAAAGGAACACAAATCGTTAGTTTAATTTACAAAAATGATTTACGCATGTATACTCAATTATTTTATGATGGATCAAATACGTGTTTGTAGAGAAACCGGGTCGTCATATGCATCTCTCCAATTTCCTATTAAATCTAGAGCGTATCTAATTTTTAAAAGTTTCATCATTTTAATTTCAAGAACTCAAATTTCGATTTCAAACACATTTTTGAAGATATTTCAAGTCCTTACTAAATCTTGATGAATGATTTTAAATTTAAATTATTATTATTTATGTTATTGGTAATATATAGCAAATATTATTTTAGGAAAGTGATAATGAAAAATTTTTCCATCATGAATTATTAATATTTTTTTGAAATTAAAAAAACAAAGATGAATAAAGCTGAAGTTCTAATATCTGAAAAGCTAATGTATGCTCATCATCAGAATAAAATGTTGCATCAGAAGAAATAACCATATTGAAATGATATTTTAAAGGAAATTAGAACTCGCAAACTACACGAAATGATTAGCAACTTAGCATTGGAGAGCATTAGGCAAAATTTATTGGTTACAATACGAAACAATTAAATCATTCCATAACATGTTGGGACACCAATTTTCTAATGCATTCCACCACTTTTTGTGGCATAGAGTCGTAGATTCGTTGACAATGTTGACTCACCTCATCCCATATAGATTGAACTGTGACATACAGATCTTGTAAATAATATGGTAAAAATGAAGTATTATTTAAATGAACAATAATTTCCCTCAAGCTTTTATAGGCAACAGGTCCAGCCATGCTGCTGGTCCCAGTATAGTCTTTATGATTGAAAGTTAAGCCCTTGAGATGGTAAAGGAATGAATACGAAGATTACCTTGATAAAACAAATGAATGGAGTGAGAGTTCACAAAAGAAATTACCATCCATAAAAGGGTTTCACTAAGTACCTTTAGGTCACCAAGGGACTCTGATGAAGATTATTGGTGATTGGTCATTGTTTAAAATTGCAATAGATACCATTACACACTTCTGTCTCGATGTGTGACACATGTGACTGCAAATTGCTATTAAACAGCTTCAATGCAAGATTTACAGATTAAGGTAATATCATTAAATTTTATGTAAAATATTTTTTGCATTATGCTAATTTTTACTTTAAGATAATTCTTATTAATTTCAAACACCACTATGGTTGTAAAGCAGATTCTATCTTGGCAATGATGATTCAAAATTTAGAATCATTTCAAACTCCTTCAATTTATTTAATTGCGGTTGGTACAATTTATTCCATTTTCTTTATCTAATTTTTAATTTTTTTCTGTATACCATGTGGTCATAATTAAAGTTACACTATTCAGAGGCCTGTAGAAAGCGTTCTGCTTATCGGATTGTGATGAAACGTGGAATATATGCTATATGGATTATGGGGGAAAGACTTCTGCAATAAGAAATAGTTTACATTTTGACCACTAGGAGGAATTGTGGTGCCTAAAAAAGGACAAACAATATGCTAGAATTTTTAAAATTTACTCAATTACAGATTGAATATACTCAATATGTCCTCCATGGTCATTAATAAAGTGTGGAAAGCACATTATACAGTTTTGAATGTTAGTGCGAAGCAACTCAAAAGGGATTTCAGCTATATGGCGTATAATTCTAGCTTTCAAATCAGGTAAAGTCATAATTCATCCTCTGTAAACATGGTCTCCTAGAAATTCCCACCACCAGAAATCACAGGGATTTAAGTCGGGTGAACGAAAAGACCCTCCATCCGGAAAAAGTCTGGATATTATACGATTATCGTCAAAGTTAGCATTCAGCAGTGCTTTGACTTGGCGCCCAATGTGAGGAGTTCCTCCATCTTGTATAAAGATAATGGTTTGCAAACATTGTCGTTCCTGTAAAGCAGGATTGACCGGTTGTAGAAGGAGTTCAGTGTACCGTGCACTAAAGATAGAGTAATTTTAGGACCTTGTGGACTGACAGTATCAAAGAAAAAGATCCGAAGATAAACTCATCAGCAAATCCACACTAAGCAGGTACGGAAATAGAATGCAATGGTTGTTAATGCTGAACATTAGGAGGTGAAGGTCCCAATTGCGGCAATTTTGACTATTCACAACTTCATCTAAATAAAAATGTGCCTCATTTGACCATAAAATTTTCCAAGGCCACGCATCCTCAACTTCCATTCTCACCAAAAATTGGCAAGTAAATTCAAGGCGTGTTTTGTGATCTTGAGATTTCAGCGTATGCATCACGTGTATCTTATATGGATACCATATAAGGTACATAAGATTGGTCTCAGGGGTGTTAAATTTTCCTCTACAGCTGAAAATGTATACAATTTTCGACTACGTATAACTAATTTAAATTTATATTAAATAATTTGATATTTCTACACATGCTTTACAAATGTATGAGGTTTAAAATATATGTAAAATACATAAAATATATTATTACTTTTTTATATTATGAGGCCACAAAAACAATCAAAATTTCTTTCAGAAATTTTGACTAAGTTCCACTACGCGCAAGATATTTTCAACACAATTAGTTCTAAGTACTTGCAAAAAGTTGATTTTCAAAGTCAAATATGTCCTCTTAAATGTCAACCCATTCAAAATTAAATAAATATTTAAACGTATTTTTAAAAAAATTAAATATTTCAAAATTTTAAACATTTTTATAAAAACTAAATATTTTCCAACTTTTATAAAAATAATAAATATATGACAATAAATTTGGGCTGAATTGAAAGAGTTTATTATACTTATTATACATACAAACTTTTAAGTGTTTAAGTATTATACGTTTTGAAATATCCTGCGCGTAAGTGAAAAAAACTCAAACTGAGAAAAATGCATTTAAAGTTATAAAATTCAATTATAAAATTAAATTTTGAAACTTACATATTAAAATGCTCCTGGATCATAAACTGTGCCTTCCTTTTGCTCTAACAACTCTCTTTCTTTAGTTTTCTGCATTCGTTTGGCTTTGCGTGCCTCAAAAGATGATGCCAAACTCCGTTTTTTCGAAATCTTGATTCTTCGTTTGTCACGTTCAGCCAGTGATAAGCAAATATTCTTGTCCATTTTTAAGCCAAACTTTTCTATTATGGAAATAAGTATTTGGCTACCATCATTGAAAATGCTGGTGGCCAGATTTGTAGCAATCTCTGCAACTTGGAGACCAGAACCAATTGTCTTCGGGCAAAATTTCCATATCAATGAATTCAGACATTCATTTGGGTTCTGCGTCTTGCCACCTAAGCATTTTCTCAGTAGTGTTGTATGAGATAAATCTGCAAACACTGGCTTTATAACGCCACGTACTGCTTTAGCAATGAGATTTTTATGGCTGTAGTTTGCCTGAGTATTGTTATTAATTGCAGCGTTATATCTACACCATGTATCTGGAGTTGTTGGACAAAACCAATGCATGGGTTCATCATTTGTGCTACATGAGTGACCCCAAACTGCCCAAATAGCTTTCCTCATGTCTTTCACACTTGTAGAATTGCTTCGAATAGCAAGTCCATAGTAATGGGTAAGTTTATCAATCAAACTGTCAGTCAGCCTTCCTTTACCGCCAATAGTTTTACCGTCAGACAATTTCTTTTTCCCATGTATTGATTTCAGCTTCCTAAGTCTTGTGCCCATCCGCTTTTGCACGTGACCAACACATTCAACCTTCTGAATTAGATGATCATTCCCATATGGTTTGCTTTCAGAAAGAGCACTGAAAGTTTTAGCATCACCGTCTCCTATATAGTTGGAATATTTCAAATCGTGAAGCTTTTCGGAACGATTGAATATTCTCAGCATTCCATCTACCTCCATCTTACCCGCAGATCCAGAATAGTTTTTCCTGCATGAGATCCTGTGGTCTCTCTGCCATTTCTTGTACTTTGGACCAAATTTAATGCCTTTGTAATGATCACATCCTTTACAAAAAGACGATAGTACTTCCCTATCTAAAACTTTACCCGTTTCTGCACCTATTACAGAGCACACTCCAATTAATGACGAGTGTCCTCTCGTCTTCCAAGTCCCATCACCGCTGATTGTAAGGATGTTATCAGGAGACGAAGATTTTTCTTCTTCCGCTGCTCTCTTCATACTTGCTTCTGCTACTTCTTTCGTAACATGCAAGAGTTGGTTGTTGATAGCATCATAAGATTTTTGCTCGACAGGATCAGGAAGATTCATCATAGTGCAGAATGTTTTTAAGTCTTCTAAGCCTCTGCCAATACATCTCATTGCCAAAACAGATCTTCTATTTATTTCAGGAGCATTTTTTTTTATTGCCAGTCATTTCACAGCTTCTAAAAGAGCTGACAATCCCACAGTTTTTACATTCTATCTGAAAACAAGAAGACAAACCCCGCCTTGATTTCTCAATTATTTTCATTGGTCCATGGCATTTAGTGCAACTTGACACAGACAGAATAGTATTAAAAACTAACATGTGATCTAGTATTCTATACCCTTTAAAATTTTCACTTACCGCTGAAAAATTATCTTCCAAAGAAGACTGAACACAAGACAACTTCCTGCTGGAAGCAGATTTTGTCTTTATATCAATCGTTGGTACAACTCTCTCAAATGATAAATTATTTTTACCTTTTGTAATGAATTGGTTCCCATAGAATCTCTTTTTCTTTGGACGCTTTCCAGATGGTCTTTTCGATGAAACATTATCCATATCTCAAGTGTAGATTGGGTAACGAATATGCTTATATTTATGCCCAAAATTGTGTTCAAACAACGTGCGAAAATTAGCAAAACGAAATAAAGCAAGTATAAACATTGTGCTGAGTTGCAGACCTCCTTCTGATAAGTCTCAGCGATTAAAATATTTTAATGAGGCTGACTTAGAAATAAAATAAAGAAATGTAAACAGAAACTAAAATTTTGTGGGCGTGGCATCTGTCCATTTAAACACTGATATTACCAAAACATACTTCGGAATTTTTCAAATAACTTTTGAAGTTTTTTGAGTATCGTCAAATGGATGGTATCAAAACGTTCAGCTTGAAATGAAGAACAACATATATTTTTTTCAAAAAATCGAAAAATTTGAAGTTTAACACCCCTGAGACCCCTTAAAATATCTCGCAGAATTTATTGTACCGTTGACCATGGAATTTCTAACCAGCGTTACACTGATCGACCACTTACTGAAGAATAAATGGAACTAAAAGCTCTTTCAACCACAGAAGTAGCGACTTCTTCGGCAGTTTTAGTCCCAACCGGTTTCAATCCTCTTCTGGACAGCACAGCCAAATCTCCAGTCTCTTCAAATTTCAAGATCATATTCCTCAAACCAATCTTCGATATAGGGCATTTTGGCAGATCCTTTAAACCACGATATTCACACAGAGTAACTAAGTGGTTGCTACCGTTCTGATAAAATAGTTTTACCAGTAATGATCGATCTTTTTGTGTAAGAGCATGATTAACAATGACAAACGAACACTGAATGATTCTCTGGCTATGTCTTCAAGATTATATAGAAATTTTACGGATTTGCATAAGGAATATTCGATAAAAGCCACATTGTGGTCAAAATTTGTACTAATCCTATTTATTTCCAAAAATTATTTATTTCCTATTTATTACCAGTTTCATCAAAATCCGATAAGCAGAACGGGTTCTACAGGCCTTTGAATAGTGTAACTTTAATTATGACCATCCGGTACTTCAAGTTTTTCTTAACTGCTATCAAACTTCTCAGGAGTTGATTTCTGAAGATTTGTAAAATAAGTAAATTGAAAAACCGCTTAATTCTTAATATTTCTATAGTATTTCAAGGCATTAGGAGCATAAATTAAGCAGTGTTCTTTTAAACTGTCTTAATTCTTTCAAATATTTATTACTTTAAATAATATTAAATAAAATAGAAAACTAATACGATTAAAATATCTTGCACTTTTCACTGTAACTTTATATTAGCTAAAAGTAAAATAAAAATACTTACACTTAATGTTTCCGATAAATTATTTTGCATCAACAGAATTCATAATTATTAGTGTGTTTACTGAACTCCGCATATTTTATTACAATATCAAATTTATTATTATAATGTTACACCTACGATGTTTTTTTTTTAAATCATTCAGAATGATCTATATAACCTACGAATAAAAATAAAGAGGGAGAAAGATTAAAATTTCAAAAATCTGTTGAGGTGGCAATTCTGAAATTAGGTGTATTCTGATAAATATTATCAAAAATTTAAAAACGCTCCTGAACAACAATAAAAATGAAAAAGGTTTCACCTGCAAACAAGAAAACAAAAGTTTCTCAAGTCAACGAAGTTTTTCAGAAGTGGCTGAATTATTTGTCTAGGTCAAAAACCGAAAGTTTTACGAGCAGTTTATACAGATATATTATCTAAAATGTATAGAAAGGAAAAAAAAGTACTGTCAGCATCCCTTTGATCGATGTGGCTTTCACTGTCACTAACACCAATGAAAATGCATGATCGATAAAGGCATCGATAACCTTTGTACCAAAAGGCAACAATTTTTACCATAAGTGTCATCGAATTCCAGAAGCATCTGTTAAATAGTATGCAAGATTTTTTTTTTTACCTTTTGTATTTGTAAAGTATTTTAGACTTGCTCAGTTAATGTTATATTCCTTTCGATTTTAATATATTGTATGTTTTTATTTATTTATTTTTTTAATTTTTCAAACATTTTTAATAAAATACTTTGTTCATCATACATTTATTTGAGAAAGCAATTGTCGAAACGAAAAAATGTTCCATGAAATATTTTGAAATTATTGTAATTTGCAACATTATTTCAGAAATGAAAGAGTATGTTTTGTATCATTCAGCATTTCGCCCGCTTTCCACTATACAAATTTTATTTATTTAAACCAATGCGATATTCCAGTAGCAAGAAAAAAAAGATGAGAAATAGCATATATATATATTAATAAATTATTTACTGATTTTTGCATAGTTTTCTTTTATGTATATTTAATACGAAACAGTTAACTATACGCCATAAAAATTATGTTACATCACAAACAAAGCGAACAATAACTGTAACCTTTTCAGCATAATTTAATAGACTTTTTTGTTCTCTGATTAATGTACAAAAAGTTCTTATATGAATATTTAAGTAAACACAATTATATATAAAGGAAGTATATTAGTTATATGCCTTAATAAATAAGAAAAAGTGTTTTTCTTTAATTTGAAAAGTTTATTGTTTCTTATACAAAAGAAAATAAGTGACAAGTAAGCAAATAATTTTTATTGAGTTACACAAAATTGTGTCAATTTTAATTCAATTTGTTGATATATATTTCATTTGATTGTTTTAGAAGCATACTTATTTTACTGGTTGATCTTTTCCAGTACATTTATAAGTCATATTATATATATATATATATATGTATATATTAATACAACATGATATTAAAACTGCTAATATAAAATTAAGAAAATGTCTTACCAATTATATAATATACTATGGTCCTTAGACTATATTTTAACTTTATTAACCTCTATTTTTTCGAGGGGTATTTAAATTAAGTTATCTATTTTTTCAAAGCATTTTTGCAATATGAATGCCTGTTCTTAATTTCGTCAACTCGTAAGGTAAACTAATGTATATATCAAATGTATAGCATAAATTAAGAATAATAGCTTTAATTACTGGAATACCAATTAGAAAGAAATGATACTAGTTACCTTTTACATAATCAACTCCGAGATATGAACTATAATGTCGTTAATTATTCAATTTTTGTATGTCTTCGATCTTATTACATTTCGTAATTTTTCATCAGTATATGTATTAAAAATATCCTTATTTCATAATAGAAATGCAATCAGCTGTTTTTCATATACATATGTAACATCTTTCTGCAATGATGACTATTATATGAATTGAATTTTAACAAATTCAGATAGGGGTTATTCACATACATGCTTTTTGTTGCTAAGCCCAGGTTACACTAATATGAAATAGTATGATTTAATTAGCAATTTCTAATTAGTTTCAAGACATACAAGATATTTCTGTATTCCATTAAAAGCAATTCCGATCAATATTCAAAACATTAAAATATTATGATAGCTCATAGAAAAAATTACATTATTAAAGGTATTTCAAAGGCCTTATAGGTAAAGCTTTGTCTATTATTTTGTATAGTGCCAAATGTGGATTCACCGAAAGAGTCGTTGGGAGTTCTTTAATTCAATTTTTATGGGTTTTAAGATACCCAGGTCACTGAAGTTTGTGAATTGTTCAGTGAAATTTCATATGAACTTCTTGAACATTTACATTTATTTTGTAAAATTTTATTAATATTTATTTGCTTATAATTCTCGACCATGTTAAGAACACGAAAATTTTGGAATTTATGTTCCTTCCCTTTCAAAATCACAAACTAACATTTAAACCTAAGATGTATGAAATATGAATAAATATAATATAAATATTTTATGGTGTTGAAAAATATTCATATATAATCAATAATAAGTACTCATACTTAAAAAGCTTAAAATAATATGAGCTTAAAATAATACAGTTCCTTGATAATATGTAACTATATCACTAAAAATTAACTATTATATTTATGGGAACTTAGCTGATTTGATTAGGTATAACTATAATATTAATTCAGTAATTCCTTAAGAATACCCATTAGGGTTAGCACAAACATCTCAATAGGAAGTGTCATATATAATCTGAAAATAGTAATACTGTAATGTAAAGGTCTCGCACAGTTATTTATTTTATCAAGTACCAAAGTTTTTCTTTCTCTATAAAACATGCATCAAGTTATATTTAATTCCCGGTAACCACATTCACAGCTATAAATGTTTCCAAAATCAATGTCTAACACTCCAAATAATAGAGTAACAGTCTTAAGTTTCACATGCAATTACATTTCTAAAAACCTTAACAATGTCACATTTATACTGATCCTGGTAGATTGTTTGCTTTATTAAAGAACTGTAGATCGAAAGACTATTGTTAGACTAGACAATGAAGCTGAAACTTTTGTAGCTGAAAATGCAGTACCTATCATTCTGCATATATAAAAAATGAAGTATAGTAGATAAGGAAGAAAACCTGTTATTTTCATTTCAGGTGATTTCTTTGGGAAAACTGATCTTGAAATTCGAATTTTTTTATTGAAGTTTAAGAAAGTAAAAATGGTATCTAAATAACATATGATGCCCCTTCCTTTAAGAAACAGCATCCTTTACTTCGTATTTCTTTTGCTGCTGATTATCGTGGAATACAGGAAGAATAAAAAAAAAGGAATTTGCAGCTTTCCTAAGCAACTTGCAGCTTTCATTTACAGCTTTCCTAAGCTATAAGACTATGAATAAATTTAATTATTCTTTACTCTAATATAATAAAAATTCTGATTTGGTACAATTTTTTAAACGAAATATTTTAGGGTAAAGTATATTTCCACAGATAAGGCGAACTTCAAATAATACGAGGTATAACTTTTCTTCAAAGTTTTGTAGTCTTAGCACACACTTAGAAACATTGAAAATAGCTACAATCGCGAAACTTTGCAAATAATTCAATGAAGTCTGATATGAAAATAATCTAAGTTTGATGCCAGTGTGGATTATTATACTCCCTATAGTTGCACAACCTTCACGAAGTTAGTCTTATATAACTCGGCTCATAGTGGAAGCTTCATAAATGTAACCACCACATTTTGAATCTAGGAGAACTTTTAGAAGGTACCAGGTAGAAGTGTGAGAAGACATTTTGTATAGTGAAGAACATTTCTGAGGGACCTGAAAACCGTTGTCTAGTTGACGCATCGTGTAGCTCGCAATGTTGATCGTTTGGAGTGTGCCGTTAGAAAATGTTGGACGCAGTGGACACCAGTTTGTACTCACGTGCAAAGAGCAGGGTTTAAAGCGACCAAAAAACAACGAGGCGAGATGATCGAAGGTTAGTGTGGTAAGCAATCGTGGTCTCCACAATGATTCGTTTCCTGATACATTCAGATGTAGGGATGTCAGTTGTTGAGCAAACCATTGCCAGACGCTTTTACCACAGGTTGGGAAATCGTGGTGTTTCATCCGATTCTTTTTGGAGGCAGATACGTAAGGCTGTGAAGGCACCCTGGAAAACAGTACAAATCCACTCTCGCTGTCGCGCGACACACTATCCTCACAACAAGCGTAATAGTCTATAATATCCGATCCACACTAATTGGTCTACGTGGAAACTCAAGGGGATAGTTATGTGGGTGACATTCTTCGACATTGAGTGGGACTTTTTCTAAACGGTTTTTGAGGGGTAAGTTTTCATCAAAATAATGCTCGTCCGTATACAAGTCGAGTTGCTCACGACTTTTGACGTCCTGTTCAGAATTTTCTGTTACTAACCCGCTTTCTTGACGCATCCGTTATAGAGCATTGTGGGATCGGCTTTAACACCAGATCACGCCTTGTCACTATAAACATTACTCATTCCCAAGTCAGAGAACACAATTTAAAAGACTTTATCTCTCTTAACACAGTACTTTAATAATTATTTTTTCTAGACATATGCTATGTAATTATTAATAAAGTTTCTGATAAATTAAACTTAATTGTAGTTTTTAAATTACTTATAATTTTTAATTATTTGCTTGATTACTATGTACTTTCAAGTGTTCCTTATTAATAAGTTTTCAGTAGCTTAAGACATTTTTCATGTTATAATACATTGGATATTTTCATTTTAGATATAATATTTTTAGTTTTATAATTTGTGTTATTTGGTTTTGTTGTATATATATTTCGTAAGAATTATGTATGTAGTAAGAATTAACTAGAATTTTAATTAGCACAATAAAGAACATTTAATGTTTCAGAATATTTTGAGTTTATTAGTATAATATAAGAGATAGATGCAATTACATCTGAATAGATTATATCATAAGATTTACAGCCACCAAATACATATTTTCGCAGTAGTGGTTAAATTGGAAGGGAGCACAACTTTCTCTGCTCTGAATTAATGTGCAAGAATTTCTTCAGATCACGTTGCATTACATTTAAGTATCTTTACGAATTTCAGCAGCATATTAAGGAAAATCTCCCTATATCTTAGAAAAAGTACGAAGAATTGATGATTCATTATTATTTATATCGGAAGAACACATAAATTAGAAGATCAAACAGATTTTTATCTTAAAAAAAGAAGAACTTTCCACTAAAAACGTTAAGGAAATAGAAAAAAATTACAAAATAAAATTACATATTTTTGAAACCTATATATATATATATATATATATACATAAGGAAAAATATGAAAGTTTGCTTAAAAGTGTTCGACATAAATTCCTTTAGTTACTCGTATAATGGTAATACAATATTTAATTTTTAAACATGTTGTAATGTGTCCATGGTAAGTGACTCTACATCAGCACATATACTTTAATTTAGTTCGCATCAAGTCAAGGGTAACGCTACAGAAAATACACTTTTTCTTTTACCTACCTCAAAGGAATAAATCTCAAATAACCATATCATTTGACTTCGGTAGCCAGTTGTATATCATTGAACCATCTACTAGGTATAAACAGGAAAGCTCCTAAAATGGCTTCAAGAATAATACATACTTTCATGTTTTTCCATTTTATTCATGTATTACTTATCTTTTTTATAGCGTCGTTTAGATTTGAAAACATGGTATTTTGAAATGAGATGATTCATTTTGAATAACCCTATATATATATATATATATATATATAACACATCAATCAATAACTCCCGAGACTAACCCAGAGATAGCGCTCGTAGTAAACCAGTAACCAGGTCTTTCTAGAGTACTAACTTTTGCTTGAAACGTGTCAAAATTTTAAGTCGATCGGCCCAGAAACAGCTGAGTTATCGAGGTTGGAGTAAAGTCGTTTTGTAGTTTGTTTAAAAAATGGAAAAAACCGA
>BMAW01025416.1:0-29721 GCA_019974015.1 Nephila pilipes
TGTGTGTGTGCGTGCGTGCGTGCGTGTGCGTGCGTGTGTGTGTGTGTTAATACTAACTCCAACCAATTTTTTGCTAGGAGGAATAACATTAACTACAGTTTAAGAGTGAAATTAAGAGCGCTATATCCTATCCATCTTTATTGAACAAACCTAAATACACTATCTGCAAAATTTCTTATCATACTTGTAAAATTACGTGATTTGCACCTCTTCACGCTGCACTCAACGGAAAAATATTTGAAACACAGATAATTCTTTTTAACTGTTTCGACACGTTCCTTTACAGACAATTTTTTAGATCATGACATGAAATTAGAGAATTATCTTCTCTTTTACACAAATTACATTTGTGATTTTTCACTCCAGACACATATATATCTGAAACACTTTTATTATTATAACTACGATATTTATTCACATTATTTCCCTCAGTTCTCTTATTGTCGTGGCCTGAAAATGATTTCGCAAGAAAAGAATCTGGTTTTTTATTAACTTTTGAAGATAAATAAATATCACATTCACGTCCCATAATTTGGGTTCGAACCATGTTTCTCCTTGTTTTACTGCTATGTGAGGCTTTAATTCTCAATCTAATTCACTAAAATTCACTCGATCTAATCCACTGAAACTGTAAGAACAAATAAAAATTTGAAATCATTTTCTTTCCTTAATTGACAATAGTAGTCAAAATTTGCACTTAACTTTAACGTGAATTTCACATAATTCTCAGAAGGCAATTTTTGAGCAGAACGAAAATAATTTAGACATTCTTGAGGAGTTGGATGGAATTCTCCTAAAAGAATACATTTTAGCTTATTATAATCATTCATATCCACTTCTCTCACATATACCAGTAAAATATTAACTCTTTCACCTAAAATATTTAAGAGAATTTCGGCTTTAAACTTTTCTGGTAACTTTTTTGCCCCAAAAGCCCTTTCAATTGACTGAAAAAATAAATTGAAGAATTTCGCTTTAGTAGGAACAGCAATTGCTAATGTATCAACACTTTTAATTAAATTTTCAATATTTACATTTATGGGTTCTGTCTCAGTATTTTGATTTAAGGGTAATTCCTTCCTGACATTAGTTTATTGCAATTCTGTTTCTAACCCTTCATGGGTGGTGGTATATTTTTTATACCACATATTTAGCGCGCTAAAATCTTAGTAAAGTACGTTTCTTCCCCACAAATTTATCATCACGTGGTAGCTTTTAGTTTTATTTACTTAAACTAAATGGTAGAACCATGCAGAATAATTATTAAAATTATTGCTTTGATTCGAATGAAAGCTCCCAACAAGTGGTTGTTTTACGCCTCACAGAAATCTTTCTAAAATCATTTGAAAATTTTAAATTTATGAGCTAACCAATCTTCATGTTTGAAACTTTATGTGAATACTACTAATTACTCAAAACCAAATATATAAAGTATTGGTTTCATACTCTAAATTAAGTAGTATCATATTAATACCATGGCCCCTATAGCACACAGGGGGCTAGTGAGTAACAGATGGCAGCACTGAAAATTTCGATTCAGACTGATATATGACGGTTCGCTTTGTTTCAGTGAAGAAAAGAAGTCATAAATATGTTTTCGAGTTCCAATGTGGCAAAAATCAGAATTATTCTCCTAAGAAAAGAAATTTAAAACAGGAATAAAAATTTATCAACGCGATGCATTACCACCAAAAGAATGCCTAGGGGTAAAAAAGGATACCTGAAAACCAGAACTATTACAAAAAAAAGTCGAAAAATAGCCTTTCAAGGCATCTCAAGACAGAACTGGCTGAAGACAGCAGGTTAGGGACTTGTCGTCTTTGATAGACACGAGACTTGTTAACGATCATGGAAATGAAGTATTAGTATGAGATAAAAAATAGATGATAAGCTGCCTGCAAAAGAGGGGCGAGAATAAGAACTCATTGTCTCTAGCGGTAGACTTTATCAAAGGATCTAAGTAAACTAATGTATAAATCATTAACAATTGGTATTACAAAAGGTACAATACAGCAAAAAGATACAAGAATTATAAGAAGAACAGAGTCCTCTACGTTTGAACGCCAACATCCTGTAAACAATTCAGAGTAAGGAGGGCTGGCCTTTTTTTGTTTGTTTGACACGTCTGTTCATTATATGTGGGAGGGTACATGTGGGAGGAATAGGTTCAATTATGATGGTCGGCTAATTTTTGAACTTTCACAGAGACCATGCAACGAACATAATTTCATCTAGAGCTAATTTAATTCATGTTTTCGGTCAATTCTCGTGACGCTTTCAGATTTCGTATAATAATGTGTATTTCAGAAAAACTTAAATTTTATTTTAAGTAGCTTAAAAATTTAGTTTTAATAATTTTAAATAATTTTTTAAGATAATTTTTAAATACATATGTTATAAAACATATCTTTAAAAGAATGCCTATATTGGGACTTTCGATCGAAAAAGAAATTGCTTTGGTTGAAGAGCTCCCTTCGGAAGGATTGGAGTTATCTTCAGAAACACATGGGGAAGAAAATTTCACTTCAATCTGTGCAGTAAGAATTATGCCTAATTTTTAATAAAATTTTATATGTATTTCAACTAAAATTGTTTTATTAAGTTTATAGTTTTAGCATTAAACTGTGAAAATTATAAAAAAGCTTTACATAAATTAATTGACATATTTTCGCTCAAATTATCACTCTTAGAAATAAAAATACAACATTTTAAAGTTCCAATTTTTTAAAAAGTGTTTTCAGATCCTAATACTTTCCAAATTAACTAAAATATTATATTTTTTTTATGAAAGTATTTATTATTTCTTCAAAGGAATACGAAACAGCGAGTGTACAAATAAGATATCCTAGAGGGGCGAAGGTATACTATATATACTGGGTCATAAAAATCGGTAAATAAATAAAAATTAATTTTACTGCTTGATATTGTGTCCTTTTAGCATTATTAACGCATATCAGATGAATTTTTGCAAAAATTTAATGTTTTTTATATACCTATCCTGAAATGGCTAACTGAGATAATTTTAATTTCTCTAACTGTAATTTTACTTCATTTTCTGATTTTTCTCTCTCATTTTGTATTTTTTCTCTCTCACTTTTTAATTTCTTTTCTTCAAGAATGCCAATTATTTTGCGTAATTTTTGTAGACTCCTAAACTCTCTACTAAGGATTTTAATTCGATATTTTTTTACTCCATTTGGAACATCTAGGGCTAGCTCCTCTGCTACGAATTACAACTCGTCTTTTTTCAGTGATTTAAGACTCATTTTAACAACAAAAAAATAGCAACTCTTAATTTACAATATCAACACTAAAAAACAGTCGATTCAAAAGAAATTGCATCCTTGTCGCATAACACAACTCTAATAAATTCAAATTATCAATCACAGAGAACACAGCACTATTAAACTCAGATTACGAATTACAAAATACAATTCTATTTAACTCAAATGATATAACACAGAATATAGCACTATTAAGCTCAAATCACAGAACATGACATTATTAATATCACGATATCAATCTCACAGAGCACAGCACTATTAACTCAAATTATCAATTATAGGACACAACACTAATTAACTCAAATTATCTACCACATTATATAATATTATTCAATTCAAATTGTCAAACAACGCCTACTATACAACAAAAATCACAAAAATATTCAGTAATAAGAAATTTTCTCAAAAATTTTATTCACCACAATTCTGGCACGTGTTACCCTCCACCACACCTGAATGCCTTTCCCGAGCAAACCACAAGGGTTAGCAAAGCATTGGTAACACTAACATAATCCACCTCACCCAAAACTAATTTTTCTCAAATGTGGCGATTTTAACCCACTTCTGACACCAAACATGTTAATACTAACGCCAACCACTTTATTGTTAGGGGAAATGACATTAATTTCAGATTAAGAGTGAAGTTAAGAGGGCTATATCGCATACAACAACTTTATTGAACAACCCTATGTACACTATGTACAAAATTTCTTATCTTACTTGTAACAAAGTGAACAGCGCCATCTATAGGCGTAAACATTCTTATCACATTGATTATTTACAATACTCTGTGGGTCGTAAGACTATGGGGTCATAACAGTGTGTGTGCAAAACATCCAAAAATAAAATAAAAAAAATTAAATTTGTAATAAAAGATGCCAGAATTAAGTTTAGAAAAATAAAATGCTAAAGTAACAAAATATAATAACAAAACAAAAAAAATTATTTGAAAACCACTAAGTAAATATCATAAATACAAGACTTTTATAATTACGAGAATAAAAAAATACAAATTAAAGAAATATTAAAAATTATAAAAATGCAATACGAAATTTTGAAGTAAAATTACATAATAGATAAAATTTTAGAAAAAAATACAAACACTATTCAATTTTTGAATAATTATTTATTGATAGAAAATAAAATAAACGTATAGAAAATGAATATTGTGAACTAACAAAAAAAATGAGAATTTGGTAAAAGGAGGAATATAAGATAATTAATGGTATCACAGGGTTTGCATAGTTAATGCAATTTATTCCATAATTAAGCACCTAACTGGGTCACTCAGCAATATCTTTTAAAAATCAGGTCATTAGCCAAAATTTCGATTGAATTAAGAACAATGAAATATTCAGAAATAATAGGGAAAAAAATAATAATTCATTCCTGAAAATATCTAAAAAGAATTATAATTTCAGATGAAAGATTAAACATAATTATCTTATAAAAACTAAAATAAAATGTAAAATATGATATAAGAATTAAGAAATAATATTCAGAAAAGTTACATGATAGTGAAAACAATAATCTAACATGGCGCTGTTTTCTGAACTAAATCCATTGTATTTAGTATATTGAAGGAGATAAGAGATCTACATATTAAAGTTGGAATTTAATGAAAGTAAGGAATATAATATTACAAAAAATGTAAATTATACAAACACACACACACACATACATATATATATGTGTGTGTGAATATTTTATATATAACACATCGATCAATAACTCCCGAGACTAACCCAGAGATGGCGCTCGTAGTAAACCAGTAACCAGGTCTTTCTAGAGTACTAACCTTTGCTTGAAACGTGTCAAAATTTTAAGTCGATCGGACCAGGAAAAAGGTTTTTTCCAAGTGGGTGCCGCGATTGCTTTCGATGGAACAAAAACAGCAACGAGTCGATGATTCAGAAAGCTGTTTATCGCTATTTACTCGCAACAAAAAAGATTTCTTGCGAAAAAAAAAAAAAAAGAAAAGAAAAGAAAAAAAAAATGGGGGGGGGAAAGATTTGGAAAAGCGTTGGAACGATTGTAACAACCTAAAAGGTGATTAACAAAAGGTGTTATGTTGATGAATAAGAAAAAATTTTGCAAAAAAAATGTTGTTTTCAATGTTAGACTCGGGAGTTATTGATCGATGTGTTATATATATATGTGTGTGTGTGTGTGTGTATACAGGGTTGTCACAAAAACACTTTGCCAACATCTGCACTTCTAGCGCCCCTTCCGTTAAGCCGATAGAGATAAGATTTCGAATATAGTTATTTGGAGGTATGCGCTCAAGATTATGTGAATGGTAATACAGTGGCACTCACGGTTATGGTTAAAGCAACAGACACTCGAAATTTTCAAATGATAATGCCTACTTTTTCAGAGCATTCTATGTTCAGAGCATGGGAAAACCTTAAACAGCGTTGGAACGAAATTTATATTTCTAAAAACGAACATGTTATGCACATAGAAAAAATAATTCTTCAGGGAGAACGGAGGAATACTTCATATGACAGAGACAAGACACCAATCACTAATGACAACACATATCGGACAAAATAATACATTTATTTAGATCAAACATTTTCTACATGAGTGCCATCACAAGCAATTACGCATTGCATGAGGGAGATGGTGGATATTAAAGTTGAACGCAACATGGTATGAGGGATATTTGCAATCTAAAACTTTATAGAATCTTTGAAATCAGATAAAGTTGGTGGATTGTATATGTAAACTCTGGATTTGATATATCACCAAAACCAGAAGTCCATAGGAGTCAGATCGTGGAGACCACGGAAAAGGAAAATGGCTTGAGATGATGCGATCACCAAAATGCTGTTCTAGGACCCTGCGAACAGACTTCGCTGTATGTGGAGGTGCACCATTTTGCATTTAAACGATGTCATTTAGTGCATTTCGATGAAGCAATTCGGGTATTACATAATTTTGCAGCATGTCTGTATAACGAGAGGCTATTACAGAGCATGTTACAAATAATGAGCCGATAACAACTATGCCTGTAATGCTGCACCATACAGTAACTTTAGCGTCAAATAAAGGTACTGATACCACAGAGTGAATATTCGTGTTTGAATAGTATACATAATTTTTGGTGTTCACGTTGCCATGTATGCGAAGTGGCCAGTCGTTATCAGAATCGTATCGTATTAGAAATTCACTTGTACGGTAGATACGTAATTGTTGGTTCCCCGGCTACAACATCTTAGAAAGCTGGTACTGGTATGTAAACATGCGAAGTACTGAACGCGGTAGCTTTGAGACCGTTGTTTCCGTAATATTCAACACATGAGCTGTGTCTCTTGCGGTTTTATTGTGTCCTAAAGTCACTGCGTGATGCATCTCCTTAACAACGTCCTCAGAAACAAGTGGCTGTCAGGATCACGGTTTATCACAGGTGAAGCCCGTATCTTTGAATTTCTTTTTTTGTATGCGCAAAACATGTCCGTTTTTTTAACATAAATTTCATTCTAACGCTATTATAGGTTATCGCATGCGGTGGACATTTTGCGATGGCAAAAAGTAGGCTTTGACATTAAAAAATTTAGAGTTTCGGTTACTTTACCGTAACTGTGACCTCCACTATGTTGCCTTTGACAGAATCTCAAGAGCATACCTCCAAATAACTGTATTTGAAATCTCATCTCGATCCGTTATACGGAACGGACGCTGGAAGTGCAGGTGTTGGCAAAGTTTTTTTATGACCACCCTGCAGTACAATTAAGGCCTTCAGAAGCAATACTATAAACAACACATGTAAATTAATTAGCAATTAAATTCAAAATTATTAATTAAATTGTCTTCATTTTGTTCTTTCGCTGTTGCAGTTCGTAATAATGTTGTAACCAAACCTTTACCCTCTATAGCAAGAATGGTCAGTTCTTGACAAACCCAGTCAGAAATGTCCCCCAAACCAAATTTGATAGTTTTTCTTATATTATTATGCATTTATCATTTTTTTTATTTATTTATCATTTATTTATTATTTTATTAACTAATATTTCCCCCCCCCATTAAAAAGTTCTAAAGTTAATTCATCCAAACCCCACTCCTTCTTTCATTTCAAAAGAAATATTTTTTTTAATTAAATTACCGTTTTCTGTTGTAAAAATAAACTTCTGAAACGTCTTTACTTGTCACACGAGATACATTTGGATTGGATTCCTGAGCACGTTAACATTGCTGGCAACGAGATCGCTGCTACTTAGGCAAAACATGGTGCTGTTCAACACCCAAATCTTCTTGCCCCTCTGACTTATGCAGAGTTGCATTCCACTTATAACAGTAATATAAGTCATCAACTTTTCCTCCTGCTCACCACTAATATGAGGCTAAACGCCCTGGTGGTTCTCTTTCCCATCGGAGTAGCAGAATAGAGCAAACTGCTATTATCCGTTTCCGCTGTGGACACCTTAGAACCTTGTCTCACCATAATAATAACAGTTTTCCCGACCTGTACCTTGTGCTCTGGCTGCGAGGCTTCTCCGGAACATAACCGTGATTTCCTGAATCTCACAAAACAGGATCTTTATGAGAAACAACTATTGGATATTGACTTTCTGAGAGTGAACGACATCATGGACTTGATCCAGCTTGGCTAGACACGGAGATAAACAACAATAACAACAAAAATAAACGTTTATTTCACCCAAAACGTATAATTAGATTTTCATCAAAATATCATATTTATCATTTCTCACTTGATTATTTTAATGAAAATTACATTTACATTTTATACTTTCACCTCACATATCAAAGTAAAACACTATTGTAATCATTTTCTAAATATTACAGAAATTTTAATAAAAACAAGACATTATTAATTTCATTTAAATCCCAGTATCATCACATTTTATTTGTGATTATAGTTTTAAAAACCACTTAATAATTTATAACATGAAAGGAATTCAAACTTTGATAATTACTCACAACACCACAACACATAATGCAGTATTTTCAAAATCCTTACAATTATTCAATTAAATTTTAAAATAAGCCTATAATAACTTTTCACTCTCAAAAATTGTCTGAATGAAACCAATTTTTAGAAATTTCATATAAATATTAAGTAGAATTAACACACAATATCTTTTTAAAAATATAATGCACTTAAACTTAAAATATTTAGCATAATATTACTTCATTACAATATTCTATTATTCATCTCCAAATTTTCAAATTCATAACACAAATTTTTAAAGTAGAAATATATTTACTTTGTGCAAATAAAATAATTATGATATATAATGTTTCCTTTATTATAGAACTTCATCTTTGCTTGCACTAATAAATCAATTCAACATACGAGACATAAAAAGAAATCAGAAATTCAATATTGTCTTAAAAAAAACTAAGCTGGAATAATTTTAACTACTAGTATTATAAATATAATAAGTTATTAATATACTAATTATCAAATCTTAAATGTATATACATTATTTATCAGTGTATTTAAGAAAACTTGTAATAACATTAGCATTTTCAAATGGTTAAATTCAACAATATTATTTACCTTTATTACAGATTTACTTTTGTAGAAATATGAAACATCCAAGATTTGTCAAAATGTTTTGAACCATTCATCTTTCACATGATCTACAATGTTCTCTTCAGCTTACGGATTGCTAACATCAAGTTCCTTTTCATAATTAAATTTCAAGATTGATAACAACTGTTTAACAATTCAGATCAAATTATCAGCATTATTTTGAGCATTTCGAATCGAAGCACATAATGAGCACTGTCTAAATTACAGAAATTCCTCGAAGAGATAAAAATCTTATTGCAATATCTAGGAAACAGTAAAGATTACAACGATTACTTTTATTTAAAACGAAATAGGAGAAAGGGAAAAAACCAATGAATTTCTTACAGTATTAACACACACAGTTGATTTAGTTAATAAGCGTCTTTTTACTTTATTCAAGAATTTGAAATGAGCATTTTGATAACATTCAGTGTTTGCATTTTTTTCCATTTTATTTCAAATTTTGCTACATTTTTCAGATAGAATTTTTTTTATTTTTTTCATCCTGAATTTCTATCCATGAATTTCTTCATCCTGAAAGGCATTTCCTGGTTACGTAATTGTAACGACTTTACTTCAATTAGAAATTACGTTTAGTAATGTAAGGATAAATGAAATAAGATGACGAAATTTTGACTGTAAAATTACCACAAAATAAATGCTGCAGTAATATCTAGGCGCGGAAGAGTAGGAGCATTGCCATGAAGAAAAAAAAATCAGCCAAATTTAACACAAAATACATAAATTAGTATCGTAGATTATTTTGAAGAGTCAAGACCTTTTAGAAACAACAAAATTTAATTTCCGAGGAAGGCATTTCACAATATTAAATCTTAGGTGAATGTGGAGCAAACATCGAAGGTGGACATACCAAGAGCTCAGAGAAAAATGTTTAACTTGGCAAAAGCGAAGTGAAGCAAAGTGAAAAACGTATCGGTTGATGGTTAGTAATGACTTTGATAACGGAGAACATGAAAGTTCCGAAACTTTGTAGACTCAGAAATTAAAAGGAGCTCTGGAAGCTTACATTATAAGCAATATCCTGTGAAATGGAGGTCTTATAGCAAGAGTGAGAGTTGTGGTAAATACGTACATGAAAGATCTTTGATAGGATTTGATTAGGTATTAAATAGAGAAAGTATATCCAAAAGGAGAAAGAAATATAAAAAGAAAAAGATAACGAGGGCAAATAATAATTATATATATATATATATATATATATATATATATATATATATATATATAAGGCCAAATCACTTCGGAAAGAAAGCAATGCTCTATATTTCGTGGGATCAAATGGGTATTGTTATTCTGAATTTCTCAAACCAGGTGAAACGGTTAATACTTCTCGCCAACGACAACAAATGATCAATGCATTGATCACAAAACGTACGGAATGAACTCAAAGACATGGAAGAGTGATTTTGCTACATGACAATGCGCCAAACCATACTCCTAAAAATGTCAAGAATTAAATTAAAATAAGTGACCTCACCCACCACATTGCACCGTCGCACTATCATTTAATCAGGTCGATGGCATAAGAATTAGATGAGATGCACTTCGCTAATTTCGAAGATGTGGAAAAATGGGTCAATTCATGATTTGCTTCAAAAAATGGAAGTTCTTATCATCAGAAAATACATAGTTTATCAAAAAAATCGGAGACAGTTATAGTGCTGAATGACGTATACGTCCAATAAATAGATTTTGCCAATCACTTCAAATTACCATGTGTTTTACCTTTAAAATATCCTTATTTCATGGGAATTCATCAAGTATATATATATATATGTGTGTGTGTGTGTGTATGTGTGTGTGTGTGTGTGTGTGTGTGTGTGTGTGTGTGTGTGTGTGTGTGTGTGTGTGTGTGTGTGTGTGTGTGTGTGTGTGTGTGTGTGTGTGTGCGTGCGTGCGTGTTATATTTATATTTTAATAATTAAAAAATTGGTTTTGTTAATTTTTCAAAAAACTTTGCTTTCATTCTGGATATAAGATGGCGATACAAATTTTTAAGACAGGTTCTTTTTCTATTTTTAAATAATAATTAGAGTTTTTTAGTGGATTTAATTAGTGTAAAAATTATTACATAATTTGATAATCTAGATATAGATTTCTCAAATAATATTTGAATTTGGTAGAATACAACGCGGTGATTTAAAATGTTTCCGACCTCAACAAGACGATGGCAGCCTTCATCAATACAAGCTAGAGAATGTGGTTGCGCATCTTTTGACAAGTACTCACCAAAATTCAGCCATTTTGGATGCACAATTTTTTGACAATAGTTTGAGCAAGTTGATGTGAGAGTTTCTGGGAAAATGTAAAAAAATCTTGTATCGAGCCGTCATTAAATATTTGTTTTTGAAACGCAATACGCCTACGCAAATCAAAGATGAGTTGGACACTCCGCACAGTACTCTGCACCATCATTTATCACCGTGAAATTTTGGGCAGCTGAATTTAAACGTGGCCGTACCATCTTGGGAGACGATGAACATTGGAGATGTAAGAAACTGCATACACTGACGATAACACCGCTAAAGTTCACCAAATAGTACTAGATGACCGTCGAATTAAAGTGAGAGATATAGCAGAAGCTATGAATATATCCAAAGAACGTATTTGTCGCATATTGAATCAAGAATTAGGCATGAGGAAGCTGCCCGCGCCTTCGGTGCTACGTTTGCTCACATTAGACCAAAAACGTGCTCGAATAACATTTCCAACGTTCTGTTGGCGAGTTTAAGCGGAATAAATCAGAGTTTTGGCACCAATTAATTATTATAGATGAAATTTGGAAACATCATTATACGTCCGAAACAAAAAAATACAGTCAAAACAGTGGAATACGAAGGGGGAATAGTCTCTAAAAAAATAAAACTGGTGTTTTTGGTTGAGAAAGTGATGGCTACTTTTTTTGGGATAGTCATGGAGTTATCTAAATCGATTATCTTTAAACAGGAAAACCCATTACAGGAGCATACTACGCATCATTACTTGACATACTGAAGGCAGAAATTGCTTAAAGTCGGATATATTTGCAAAAAATAAAATTCTGTTTCACCAAGACAATGCGCCGTTCCCCACATCAGCTGTTACCATGGCGAAAATCACCGAATTACGGTTTGAACTGCTCGATGAACCTCTTTACCACCAGATCTAGCCCGAAGCGACTTCTTTCAGTTCCCTAATTCAAAAATTGTTCTCGGAGGACAGATTCCTCCTCTTCAAATGAGGAGGCCATCACGTTCGTAAACAATTATTTTGCAGAGAAATATACCGAGTTTGCTACTTGGGCGAGTTAAAGAATGGGAGCATCGCTGGGAGAAGTGTATAGACTTACAGGGAGACTACGTAGAAAAATAAAAACATATTTAAAGAAATAATGTCTTGTGTCTTTGTTCGTCGGACACTTTTCAGACCACCCCCATACATTAGTAAATTCCTGTAGCTTTGTAAAATCATTCAATCGATCAATATTGTTCGGAGGTTCAAAATATTATATCATATATTTCTTTATTTTCTATTATATATATATATATATATATATATATATATATATATATATATATATATATATGGTTGAAATACTGTTTTGTCTTAGAATTCTTGATTAATATTGTTCTACACAATTATTAATAATATAGGGACTAAAGTGGTGTTGGTTGGATTAGTGAAACTTGTTTAAATGCACACACATTCTCGGTCTAAAATTTGCTACAGTATTAAAATTATATTACCTCCATTTTTGAAATTTCCTTAATAATTTTCTCTAGAATTTTGCTTGTTTATTTAAATCAAATGAAATATTTAATTAATGATCTTACTTTTACTTTGAAATTAAATTATAATATATAACATGTATTGTTTAATTATTTTATATTAATTTTAAGTAAGATTATGTTTCATTTTACATTATAATATTTTGTATGTTTATGTTATGATGATATTTTTAAGATGAATGTCTTAGAATTTTTCATTTTTTAATAATAATTTCAATTACATCTGTAATACTTGTAATTTTTAGTTCTAATAATTTTATTTCCATTTTTTTAATAGTTATAATTTATAATTTTTATTATGATTTAATATAATTTAAAATAATACCTAACTAAAATTCTTTATTATTCAAATATATATGTACATAATGTCTACAAATTGATGTCTTACTAAAATCTATATTGTTTTTAATTTTCGTTAATTGTTTAATCAAGAAAAGAAGAATATAATATATAACATAGACTTATGAAGACATATGTAGCGATTTACTGAAAACATATTTATTATGTATGACAGATTTCTTCTGTAATGATAAGGGAACATCTTTCAAAATAAGTTTCCATAAGCATTCAAAACTATTAAAAGATAATTAATTTTCCGAAGGAATCTTGAATGTATTTCCTACGAGATGGGGAAATTAAGAAAAAGAGACTGACGCTGTAAAACATTTTCTTCTGATTTCATATATATTTACTCATTATCATCTTTAATATGCACCCATTTTCTATCCCTGCAACGTTACATGCTAATCTTCCATTGTTCGAAACAGTGGTGGATGTCTTCTGTCAGCTCCTTCAGGACGCATGCCGCTTTCTCTTTCGCATCTTCAACGGACTCAAATATTGTTCCTTTTAATGCACATTGCCCCTTAGGAAAATGCATGGAGAAAGATCCGGCGAATAAGACAGATGGTTTTACACTGGAGTGCTGTACTTAGCTAGAAGTCTTTAAAAAGACTAAGTGGAATGACTTTTAACCTCCACAATTCGGGTCGTTTTTTTTCTCCTAATTGTTTCTCGGAGTCCAACAAAAACATGAAGGTAGCAATGTTGATTAACATTTTGACCTTCAGGAACCCAGTGAAAGTACACAATCCCATGAATATTGAAAAAAACAATCATCATTGCTTTGAATTAGATTTGCTCCTTCGAGCTTTTTTGGTTCTCGGTGAAGTTGGGCTCTTCCAGTGCATGGGTTGGTGCTTCGTTTCAGGCCTGTAAATAAAAACCCACTACTCATTATATGTGTTGTTGTCCTTTCCAAAAAGTTTGGGTAATTTTCATTGGCATTCAAAGAGTCAGTACAAACATTTTTGAGAGCTTCTCGTTGAAACGTGAGAATTCTAAGCACCTTTTTTGCACACACTTTTTGCACGTTAAAATTGTTATGTAAATTTTGCCTGACGGATTCTTTTCAATTCCTACATTTTTGACATGAATACATAAACGATGGTCAGATCGAACCAGAATATCGATTTTTTCGATATTGTCATGTCATTTTTGAAGTGGAAAGGCAACCCTGGTGTATGTCATTTCAACTCCTCCTCGGCTATTTTGAAAATGCTTAAACTACTCAAAAACAGGTGCACGGGCTAAACATTCATTGTCATGCACTTCTTTCAAAAAAAGAATAAGTTTCAGCAGCTGTTTTTTCAATTTTCGTGTGAAATTTCACAACAATTCGTAGCCAACTTATTGTTTTTCCGGCGAAATAAAAAAAAGTAACTCTAATGCAAAAGAAGAACAATGCTATGAGAATTTGCTTACAAAAACTAGAAGCACTTCATTCGAAAGAGAAAGCTTTACGCTGAACAGCTCTTGGTCGCTGGGATGGCGTATTTCTTCTGTAGCAGTGTCAGTCTCATTATATAATAGCCACATCGTATATAAACAAGGATACAGAAACATACTAAAATACGAAGCTGTTTGAACTGCTTCTTTCTGTAAAGAAATACTGAGGTTATAGGATATAGACATGTTTTTTTTTTCGAATGTTACTGAACCACCAGAAATATAAATAAAATATTCTATTTAGGAAAAGCAAAATCTTGAGGCACATATTTAGGATAAAGTACGGTTATCTGGATTTTAGCAGTCAATAGAAAAATGGGAATTTTGTTTTTTGAAAAAATAATAACGTTTATTTTCTCAGTTGGTTTCTGAAATTTCTATATTTACTCAAAAACTTTCGAAAGGCTATATATTGAAAGAAAGAGTTGTGATATGTTTTGGTTAGTTCATATATTTGGGATTTCAATCCCTTTTATTTTTGCTTTAAGTCTACTCCTTAGCTTAAATCATGAACTTTCAAAATTGATATTTACCACAGTCTTCCTTAGTGTCAATTTTCGTATAATAACATTAAGATATTAAGTTTTTTGGCTTGAATATGCTTTCTAAACAAATAGTTTTCAGAAAGCATGAAAATGTTTTTATGCCCAAAAGACTTCATATATATAAATATGAAAATTGTTCAAATAAAATAAAATCAGCCAATTTGTCCAAATTCACTTCTCTCGTTGAAATCATTCTCTAATCAATATTCCATTAATTTTGAGGAAAAGTAATAATAATAAGGCTGATTTTTGAAAAAACTGAATGGAGGATTAGAAAAAAAAAGAATAAAAGACTCAAAAATATGGCGAATTAAAGATAGATAGACATTTGTCCAATATTTCGGCATTCTATCCACTGAGTCTCCCTAAAAATAAATAAAATGTTATTTTACTTCATATATTGATACAATAATCCATCCGTCACTGAGTGATAAAGAATAATATATATGTGTGTGTGTGTGTGTGTGTGTGAGTGCGTGCGTGTGTGTATGTGTGTGAGCGTGCGTGCGTGCGTACGTGTGTGTATATATTAGTCAGGGTATAGTATCTTTAATCTACTCACCACCTATAAGCCTTAATTTTTGGAATCTAGCTCTTTTCCAATCACCCATTCAATTATAATATTTAATAATTTTTATTTCAGTAAAACATAAGCTGATGAATGCTTGAATTTTTTTCTCAGTGAAATTAATATTTTCTTGTTGTTTTTTACATGTGAAGAATTGAAGAGATGTGAGGTTTTTAAGTATTAATTAGAAATGAAGTGACATTTTGCTAAACAGTAAACAATCTTCGAATTTCGACGAAATTCACTTTATATGTATAGCTTCATATTGCGTATAAGGCTTTAGCTTCAGGTGACGTAACTTGAATAATTATGTTTCAGTTGAAAGGAAAAAAAAGAATCTTAATCGTTAAAAAGAAACCGTTATTTCTTAAGTGAGAATGTTCTTTCTCTAAAACGCTATTGAAGTATTCGTAAGTCTTACTCCATCTGCTGCTAGAATATTATTCACTCAGGACACATCACAGTATATCACCAGTAGATCTTGTGCTCTTCAATAGAGAGAGAGAGAGTAACCATCTCCCCCATTTTTTTTCCTTTCCTCTTAATCTTTTGTGGCTCAATTGGAGAAGTTTTCTTCTTTTTCTTTTCCTCCTACGCTTTCTTTCATCCGGGTCGTTTCTTCTACATCACTTGTTAAAGAGATGTGTGCTGCTTCTGATATACTTAAGAGTTTCTTGTCAAAGACGTCAGGTTTTCCACACCACGACATTTCAACCATCAAGTTGGACTCTTGTTTTACAAACAAAGGTGAAATGTTTATTTGCTTTTGTGTTAGTGAAAGCGTTAAGTGAAGCCGAAACTTTAGAAGGATAAAAGTGCTTTTTTATTTTTAAATCGGTGTTTTTAGAAACATAACACAAAATGTAAATAATTTCTACTGAGGTAAGCTAATAGAAAATGTTTAAATTTTTTCCTTACAGAATTCATACATAAAAGAAATATTGTTTTAAAAGAAAACTATCAAGATATTTTATTCAACGAGAAAGAGATATGAATTAGCATCATAGAATGTGTTTTATCCATTTTTTTTTGTTCAATTGAAAAACATGCAAATTAAAATAAGGAAGTTAACTAGCCCTCTTAAGAAAATGGAATAACACATCTACACTTAACCGCAACATTTACGAATGATTGAAATGTATGTTTTCTTACATCCTTACAGTGAAAAATTATTAAAACTGTACTAGTTATTCATAGAAACATAACATCCAAGCTTTGTAAAGCTTACGAAGGTGTTTTGAAAGATTCTAATTCTAAGAAAATAAGGCTTCAAAAAAGTTTAATGTCGAATAATGGTGTAGAAATACAGTGCCACATATATATTGAAATGACAAATAGCATTGCATTTTCTGCATAAAAAGTAAACTTTATATCTTCACAAAGTAACTAAATTGATAAATTATTGTGGATAAAATGTTTTTTAAAAGAATGATTAAATACATGTGCATACTTCTTTAAAGTAATAATACAAAAAATTCAAAGTGTCACAGAAAATTCATTACAACAGAATTAACTGCAATTGGTGAGAACAATAATTTGCATAAAAGTTTTAAATGCACCTGCCATAGATAAAATAATTTTACAGCAATTTCATTTTTTTAGAAATTTTATAAAAATTACACATTTTTATTTCTATTATATTTATATAATTATTAACTAAAGAAATATTTTATTTTTATTGCTATTATTTGATGAATTTCTATATAATAAAAGTTAATTAACATAGTAGAGATGTACAAGTATTAGCTTATAGTAATCCTGAGTGGACTAATTTTCTGTTAATATATTAATGTATCATTACACTTTTAACTATCAAAACGTAATTTTATTTTAAAAAAAACATACTTGAAATTTAAAAACATTGATACCTTCCTCGGATACAGATTTGCTTTTGGAACAATATAATTAATATTTGCACAATGAGAGGGGTAGTAATGTGTTCAAGCAAAATATTTGAATGAATCTTATTCCTGTAATCTATACATTTTCATCAACAAAGTAAGCCTTCTTCTTTACTAAAATTTACAGTAATTTCAAACAAAGGAGGAAAATATTATGGAATAATAATGTAAAAGTAATTTTGCCCTATTACTGGAAGAAATGATTAAAATAAAAAAATAAATAGTTATTTATGTGTGTATATATATAATATTTAAAAACTGAACAAGAAATCACAGGTTTTAAAATTAGCATTAATATTTATGAGAAAGATAATTTTTATTTTCATTTTAATAAATTACCTTTCTGTAATTGTTGTATACATATCTCTAACTGTAGAAACTTTATCTTCAGATGTATTGAACGTATTTATATCTTCTTGTCAAACTCTTTATTAAAAATGTTGATTATAAGAGGTTTTCATAAACTTCATCAAAGCAAGCTATCCTATTAATTTTTAAACACTCATTTCAGAATAAGTATAAATTAAAATAAATGTAGGTCTGTTTTTTGATAAATAAATAAATATTAGAATAATCTGAGATCTTTTTGGCAGAAGTATCTATTTTATTCAATTTTTTGCCTCAGTTTCATAGGATTAAATTTAATAATTAAATAAAGAAAAATATTTCTTAGAAATATTTTAGAATGCACGTAATTTTAGTTAGACTTTATTAGTATAAAAGTATTTCTTTTAACTAGTAGAAATGACGAGGATAATAATTTTTTCCTCTTTATTCCTTAAAACCAAATAATTAAGCAATTAAGAAGAATAGGCAGTGGGAAATTATACGTAAGCATTCGTCCTTTTGAAAGTTACAATTTGAAGAAAACAGTGAATGATGACGGGAAGGTTTTTATAACTATGATTATATTTCTGAACATTAGAATTTATATGTTTGCAGTTCAATGGACTATTTTAAGTTAACTAAAATAAATTTTGTTTTTTTTTTTCTTTTTAGTTATATTCTGTCTTTCTTTTTAATTGTTGTTGTTTTATTACTTCTTTTGGAGTTTTGACTTATTTTGAGCTTCATGGTTTCCACCAAATTTCATAAAGTAATTTTCTGAGTGGGATGGTTGGAACCTTAATACTAATGCAACCACGCATTTTATTCCCAAGCCCGAGACGGTATTTTAGTACTTTTTTTTTTACTTCACTGTACCTTTTTCTTGTTTTCGACTTCGTAAGCTTTAGTTAATTTTATGTGTATTAAGATCAATGTAATAATTTAATATTTTTAAATTACTTCCATCATATTTACATTTTTAATATAAAAAGCTGATATACATTTTTATTATGTACTTTTTATTATAACTTTAAAATACACAATTTATTTGGGGCTCAGCTGATCAGAAGCATTTTCGAAAGTAAGAAAAAAAATGTCTTATTTCTCAATATTTAAACTTATACCTTTGAATGCACTTAACAGAAATTCGATTAACCTACTACACAGTTCATGTTTTGGGAAGCAATTATTTATCCTTCCTGTGTCAATTTTTTTCTGTCCGATGAAGAACGAAATTCAAAAACATTTCAATGTTAAGGTAAGAGGAAAAAAAGTACTATGTATCAACATAGGTAGAAAACCGAAGTATTAATTTCAATTCTAAGCACTCTAGATTACGCCAGGCAAAGAAAAACTTAAAAATGCGCAAGCTTGAAAATTAAAGTTAAATACATTTAGCATTTTATAGCTTCTAGAAAATATCTAACGTGCTCTTATTAATAAAAAAATTCTCCTTTTACAATATGCCCTCTGGCTGTTTACTACAATTTAGCGGTTCGTTAAGCCGACAAAAACTAATAAATCCGTGTAATGAACTATGACCTTTAGTATACTTGAATTTTCTTATAGGTTTTCTTGCATGTGATGTTTTGTTCTATGGAAAAATGGCCAAGAATTCTCACTTAATCGCAGATGAATTAATCTCCAACTAATTAACCATTATTGCTGCTTCTGGAATGTGCATCGATTCTATAAGTTTTAACCGACCATTTGAATCTGATTTACTGAAGTCATTAATTGAATTAACTTTTAATGTCCTGAAAGAATGTCTGGATCGCCATTTCCTTTGCGCTATCCAACACATACAATAAAATCAACTAATTTCTCGATGTGAAGAGGATGTACTGCATGACTACAAATTCTGGGAATTTATAAAATTTATTCTGAAAAAAAATATAAGTTGTTTGGGAAAATGTGCCTAATTTTTTTAGATAAAATTTGACGTTCCACAAACCTTGAAAAGATATGCAACAGCTAATAAATTGCAAATTATATACGAGAATCGTAATTGTTTTAAAAACTCATAATAATATACTTGATACACACGACAGTTTATTTAAAAGATTATATAAAATCATTGTTAAGTATGTTAACATTAATTTTAAATGAAATGTAATGTCTTTTCAGTATAAATTTTAAACTAAATTATTCATATATAAATATATATATATATATATGTGCTTGTGCGTGTATGCGTGCGTGTGTGTGTGTGTGTAGAGACAGATAATTATTACAGTTTTTTATTTATTTATTTCAAATTTGTTTTGAAATATAAAGTTGATTTTCAGTCCCTACTGTACACAATACAAATGGATATTAGTTCCAGAGAATTCTAGCATTTCACCGATAAACCGTGCTTTAAATTAGGTTGTTCCCTAGAAGCAAGAAATCCAATTAGCCTTACCAATCAGGTTTTCCCGGTGGTAATTTCTTCATCGTATATTCATTATCTTTTAATGAATCTCCTGAAAATAGTACTACTGTTTTTAAGATACATTTCATACATCTATTGAATTCAATTAAACCAGTCTTTGTTTCCGATGAATAAAAGTGAGCTCCATTTTAATCATGAAAAGAATAATTAAAGGATTCGGGATTCATTTCGTGGTCTGACAGAAATTAGAAACATCCGCTCTTCTTTTTCCATTTTGTTGTCACTACAATATACGTGAAAAGGAATGCGATCATTGCAATTCATTTCTTACCACACCATTACTTCACTACTTCAAAACTAGTCACGTTCCAAAACATTCTTTCGTTCATTACGTGTTCTTTGCACTAGTCAAGTAAATGTCCTTCGAGAATCCAACAGGAAAATGATTAGTTTTCATTACAAAGTAGTTGTTGCGTATGTTTTTCTGATGATTCTTAGTAATATTTTGAGAGCAGTAAGTAATTCTTATTTGAAATAATTGCTACACATGACATACTCGTAATTGCTTTTAGTACAATATTCCACTTCTTCGTGTCTAGATTTATAAAAATAAAAGGAGTGGTATGAAATGCTTCATAGAGAAACATTTGAAGCCTTTACAATAAGATTATGTACTTTTACTTTTGAAAATAGTAGAAATTAATGCTGAAGTGGAAATTTTAAAAATATTGTTAACACACACACACACACACTCGGATACGTTTTCAGTTTTAAACATTTTAAAGACTTGTAAATGCTATAGAATATAAAACTTAATATTCATAATATGTAAACCAAAAAAATTAGGAAAACAAAATTCTTAAACTTAGTATTAAATCAAAGAAACTCAAGTAAATTTTAATTATTTTTTTTTCAAAAATTAGATTCGACGTATACACACACACATATATATATATATATATATATATATATATTGATGAGATGGAAATACTGTTAACAAGTAATGTTCCTGATAATAAATAAATTAATACTGCTGTAATTTATAGCTTAAATCTATACGATGCTGAAAGAGCATTACTCCGCTTACTTTTCTAACCTTTTGATTCTCACGCCGCTTCAAACTTGAATTAGCTTTAGTTCCTAAATTAAATTAGTTTGTTTTCTTTCTTTCCTAATTAGTTACTCTACTCTATACTTATAAAAAAAAACCTAAATGATTGTTTAAGCGTAGTAAGGACGTAGATCTCATTAACACAATGGGGATCAAACCTTATATATACTCCTCAATAAACGTGGGAAAAATAGAACCTTTTCAGGTGGGAAAGTATTCATGATACTTAGGAGTCGTCTAAAGATTTGGTTTTAAAAAAGACAAACAGCTTAAGGTACTGGGACGTTGTAATTAAATTTCACTTATTTCTAGTGGTCTACCAGATTATCAGCTTTTCAGTATTTAGTTGTAAGGATTCAAGAGACAATTGTGACAAATAAGTATCTTTTAAATGTAATATCGATGGGATATATATATATATATATATATATATATATATATATGATAAAATTTTATGCATAAAATTACTAAATTATCTTTAAAACACTATACATTCCATTATGTTTTCATTCAGATTGTTTGAACAGCAATACTTGCAAGGAAAATGTAAGTTAACAATGACATTACATTTAATGGAATCAATATTGTTATTGTTCAAACAATCAAAAAAAAATTCTGAAACTATCTTTCAGTTCTGAAAATTTCATTCTGATTTACATTGCGTAAACACAACCACAAAGACCTGGTTCTCAGAATTAATCACAATAAATATTTTACATTTTGAAGAAGAAATGAAACATAAAATGTGAAAAAGAAAAGAAAACGTCCAAGGAATAAAATTACTATTCTGAGAGAATGAAAATTTTGTAACAAAATGAGTGAAAGTTAAGCCGCTTGAAAATAATAATAATAATTACTTAGCTCACTTTACCAACATATACACCAGTGTGGTGACAGAGTTAGAAAAAATTGTCCCATGCATGTCGAATAGCTCATGCATATCGTAAGGAGACACAAAAATGAGTACCAAGTGTCTGGGGGTATAGCCGGGCACTCTGACACTGGGGATAATATCAGGAGACCTCAGGGGCTTGACTTCTTTTGGAAAGTATAGTCATCATGTTCCCGAGGCACCCTACAGATCTTTTTTTTTTTTCCTATTGGGTTTACTGTCTTCGGTAAACACAGGTGACACACTTCCGGGATACCTTAGAGATCTTTCCCTATTTTCGACCTTCCTTTTTATTAAAATTTTTATCGTTTTTCCATTATTTTCAAGTGACAACAAACTTCACTTCCACTCACTCACTAACCATTCATGGTTAAGAAATTTATTTGGATCATCATATTTTATTTATTTATTTATTTTAAATCAGGCATTATTGCTTCTCATTTGAGAATCTTAGAGTACTTCTGAGCCCTAATTTCTGACTCAAGGTTTGGTATGTAGTAAGTAATCTTAAAATAATATATTGATAGATGGCAAGTATTCAATTAAATACCAAACAGTGTACGAATAGGAAAGTCATTTTGACAGGAATTTAATCCAAGAGTATTTTTACGTGTTCTTATGCACTTCTCAATAGCCATAATCTAGAATAACTATTAATTTTCATTTTTAATTAATCAAGTTATCTCTATAAAGACAAGATTTTTTTTCACAATATCTGAATTGCTAAGGAGAAACAATATCCGTGGATACTAACCATCAACTCTTCTTTGCATGATTTTTTCATTTTTTGTGAAATAAATCAGGGTGATATAATTCATGCGACAGATTAAAAGGAAAATTTTTCAAAAAATCCTAATATAAATATATAGTATAAAATAATTAAAAACAATATGATTAAAATATGCATCGTCATGCAAATTTACATATTAAGCTCAGTACAAAATAAATAAAAATAATAATATATCTTTGTATCATTATCCACTTATTATCGCTTTCATTAGCCAAAAAAATCTCAGATCAGTTATAAAAAAATTATTAAGAAATCACACGCTTCTTCAAACCATAACAAACAACGGAACGACAAGTTGAAAAGCGCTATAATGACTGTGACATTTGATTTTTTTTTTTTTTTTTGGTATCTACTTTCCTTATTACGCAATAGTCATGTAAAAAGTTGCCAGCAACAACAAATTTACAGTATGCCTATTCTAAGAACAATTTTTTGTTCACTAAATGTTATGATGGAATTTTCGATCATGATACAAAGAAGGTTTAAAATTTCTCTACTTCAAGTAATCTTCGGTATGTCTAATTCAAAATTTTCATGAAGGAGGATGAATTTTCACTCTCATCAGATATTTCTATGGGATTACTTTGAAATATATATTATGAATTTTCAATCAGTGATTCTCAGCATGTACACTCATGGACAAAAAACCAAGAAATAATTGCAGGATCGTAACGAAACTTGGCATGAAAGTACATGTCGGAGAGATATGCAGATGATTAGAAATGCAGCGTGATTGCGCATTACGTACAGCCGGTATAGGGCGTTTAACGTCGTTCCCCGGAGACTATAAAACAGTTAACCAAAACTTGTTTGAGTGTGCTGAATCATTTACAAAGGAAGAGTTGAGGTAAACATGCCATTACGCCGGTTTCGAAGACAATATGAGCAGCTGTCGCAATTTGAGAGGGGGAGAATCATCGGGATGATAGAAGCTGGGTGATCATCTAGGCGAATAGCTCGTCAATTAGGCCACTCTGATTGTATTGTGAGGAGGTGTTGGGACCAGTGGATCCGAGAGATGTCATTTACACGAAGACCAGGCTCAGGACACCCTCGACAGACCAGTCGTCAAGAAGAACACCACATCGCAAGAAATACACGCGTACAGCCAACTGCTTCATCGGCCACCATCCAGGCACAGGTAGTACCTTCATTATGGGCCCCTGTATCTTCTCGAACCATACGAAGAAGGCTCCTGGCTGAAGGACATTTTGGATCGTGGCGCCCATTACGTGTGCTGTCCTTGACACCCTCCAATCGACGCCTCCGTTTGCAGTGGTGCCGCACACGAATAAACTGGACTGCAGCGGAATTTAACCAGGTCGTCTTCAGCGATGATTCCAGATTCAATCTCAGCAGAGATGACAATCGTGTTCGTGTGTGGAGACCCCGTGGTGAACGCTTCAATCCTGCCTTTGCTTTACACCGACACACCACTCAAACAGCTGGTGTGATGGTATGGGGTGCCATTGCCTACAATACACGGTCAGCCCCTAGTATTGATCCTTGGCACCATGATAGCCCAGCGGTATGTCCTTGACATCCTGCAACCACATGTGTTGCCCTAACGTAATGGCTCCCAGGAGTCATTTTTTAACAAGACAATGCGCAGCCTCAGACGGCAAGGGTGTCACAAGACTATCTCCGCACTGTTACTACCCTTCCTTGGTCTGCCCGATCCCCAGATTTGCCTCCAATCGAGCAAATCTGGGATCATTTGGGACGGCGAGTTGGACATCCCCCGAGTTTGAATGAACTGGAGGCAAGGTTTCAGCAAATATGGAACGAAATGTCTCAAGACATCATACAAAACTTGTATGCCTCAATGCCTGATCTTATTCCATCGTTCATTCGCGCTACAAGGGGTTCAACAGGGTATTAAAACCTCCATTCTTTTGCATTTTTCTCTGAAATAAATGATCCTTTTTCTTTGAGTTTCTAATCATTTACTTATATCAAAGAAATCATTACGTATACCTACATACCCTATTTAATATATCGCATAGAAGCTCTCGTCACGCCACGTGGGGTTTTATTTGGTACTTAAAATGGTTATTATAATCGTCGGCTAAAATGGAAAAGATTTCTCTTGAAAATTTTCTTTATGATTAATTTTTTTCACAGAGATTTGAATTTTAATTCCTATTTGAAATACAACAAAATTACAATGATGATGAAACGAGTGATTTTCAAAGGTGTTCTTTTAATATGAATTAATGTTGTTTTAAGTAGATGAAGGCTATTGACAATGAACTTCGTATTTCTGAAGCGTAATCAGATGACAAGGCCTACACACGAGTTAGTATCTTTCACCTCACTCAACTTGAGGGATTTAAGCCCCGTGTATAAGGTTTTGTTCAAGAGCTAAGCCTCCATAATTAATAACTTTTTTATTTATCACCTGAGTTTTACAGTTTTTTTTTTTTTTTTCGTACCTCAAAACTATATGTATCTTGTATGCAATTCAATATTCAGAAAACCCATTAGAGAAGGATTCTGGTACTTATTGTTGACACTAAGCTTTAATGACAGCTTTAACCTCGTCGTTAGAACAAAAGTAATGCCCCGAAAGATGTTTTTTCACATTTGGGAAGCAAAGGAATTCGCAAAGCTCAAGGTCGAGTGTAATGACTCTTGGCTTTTTCAACTTCATTTCCATATGGGTGTCCAACTTCTTCATATATCAGCCCACTATCGACAATTCATAACAAAGAACAAACTCAATATATAAAGGACTTTTGATTGATTAATTGGTTTTGTTCGTCGTATTAGAAGGACACGATGGCTATTGGCTACAGATCATAGAAATTTTAACCTTGGCCAAGTGACAAGGACGGCAACTGAGATGGCACCTTCCTATCCAAACTTCCCTTTGAGGATGTGTGATTTCAATAGATTTAACGGGCATCATCCTCGACCATATGGCGGATCTTTAGTGGCATCAAGATTCAAACCCACGACTCGATGAAAACCGCCAACCTCGAATCCGTAACCCTGACCATTAGGCTACCATGGCCATTATATGGAGGACTCATGTAGTTTTCCGGTACAACAAAAATTTTGAAATTCGGTCACAAGCTAAAAAGTTTTAGCATACCTTGCCAATCAATCGAGTGTTCATGGTCGTGAGCACATGACCGACGTTGTTTCCGTCGTGTCGGGGATTCGAGTTCTGTGGCCATCAAAGACCAACTTTTTTTTGTCACAACCTACAAGCATGAAGAGGGTTTTTTAATACTAGTTTTCCTAAAAAATAAACTCAGAAACGAATTGGAGAAATAAAATGTGCTATGCAAAGTTTTGTATGGAACATATTTAGTCGCTTTTTCCTAATTATTTTTAAATTATTTAATTAAATACAAGGATTAAAATAAACGATGAAATATTGAGAAATAAACAGTACTAAACTTTTCCGATATTAAAATTAAAGGTAATTACTAAATTATTAAATTAAATATATTTAAGCTAAACGTAAATAAAATTAAAGTGAACGATAAATTAATAAATCGAATCATTTTAGCTATATGTAACTGAAATTAAAGAACATAATAAACTATTTAATTGTTGTTTAATTGAGTATGTTTAAGCTAAATGAAATTAAATTGAAGCAAATGATAAGAAATTGAAAAATGATCTGGTACCCTAAAAGTGATACACCTAAAACAATAGCCCCTTCGGTGGCTAATCAAACTGAGAATGAAGTTTTGTTCTTTTTCTCCAATCGTAAAACTCTTGTTACCAAGAAACAGATTTACAGTTCTCATTAATCATTTGATATTATTAAAATTTTCTTCTAAAATTGTTTTTTAAATAATTTCATGTAAGCGATTATTTAAGGACATGAGAATTCTACTGAAATCTAAATAATATTTTATTTCACCAACAAATCTCAAATCAGGCAATTAGTATTTATTGTGTGTCACGAAAAAATAATTTTACAAATAACCGGATCCAGGGGGAGAAATTTTTCAGAACCTGTCTTTTAAAGTATGATAGATCACCCTCTATTCCTCAGCACAGTTCTAGTTGAAAATAGAAATTTACTACATTCCTTAACACAAACGTTACCAATCCTGATACTCGAAATTATGTTTTCCGAGCTACAGTAGTACCTAAGTAATTTTAAAAATAATGAGTTCAGCAATCGAGAAATATATTTAGAGACTTTATATAGGAATAAAATTAATTGATTGTCTAACTTCGCATTTAGAAGCAACAAGAGAACTATTGGTGACGAGCTTCATAACATTTAGCAGTGTCAAGTATCGAGAGTGACTCCTGATGTGGTACCACCTTCTCCAAGCTTTCACACCACAACAACAAGAGGACTTGGAGACTCGATAAGTTTGCTGTGCATCAGTCTCACAATACGGTTGGTCTTTAGTGGCATCAGGATTCTCATCGGTGAAACTACGCCAGCTGCGAATTCGCGACCATGACCAATAGGCTATCGTGGTCACTATATATGAATAACAGTAACTTTCGATATATCACAATAGTAATTCTAATTTTTCTAATAACAATCGTTTGTTATGCATTTCAAAAAAAGGTGACTGACAGAAAAAAATTAAGTAATTTAACATATTTAAAATTTCCCTTAAATGTAACTTAAATAATATAGTTTAATTTAGGAAATATCTCTGAAAGTTATTATAATATTTATAATCTGCTACTGATATTTATTTGGTGTTTTATAATAGAATTGCAAATACTGATTAGTTAGTAAATTGAGATATATTGTTATTTATGCTTCTATAAATATGCGCCTTTGTGAAATTATTTACATCAAAGCCATCCTTAATTTAACTCATCCATTTCATTTTATAAATTATCAAATAAGCAGTTAACCTACCATTTTAAATTTAATTATGAGATTGTTTGTATTCAAGTTAATTCTGTAGGAAATTGTCTAAAATAACGCTATGTGGTATATGTATATTACAATATATATCGTTATAAATTTTAATTCGATTAAGTTTATTTTAGTTAATAATAATAATTCTTATCTTGATAAGATTTTTGTTTTTTTAAAGCAGACTTAAATAATATTTAATTATATCATTCAATAAAAGATCAGAAAAAAAGATTATAAACTTATGATGCATTCTTTTTTGTTGAAAAACAATTGCTTTGCTTAGTTTTTTTATAAATATATTAATTAATCTAATTAATATCTGGAATAAGAAAGTTTTTTATTGCAAACAATTCGCATTTTCTAATATTTAAAAATCAAAGTCCTATTTTATAGGTACTTTTTTTATTAACAACTCAACAAAAGAATGATAGTACAATTACAGAATGTTAAGATAAGAATGGTTTCTTCAAAATAATTTTTTCATCACGTTTATTTTTATCACATTATTTTAATTCAAACAATGATTTCTCTACTCTTATTTTTCATAAAGTCTTTTTAGAATGAAGCGTATTCAGAATTCAAAACTGGTAAATTATAAATGTCTGCAATTCTTACCAAATCTATGAGTAATTTTACTGTAAATTTCCTCAGTAAAGTAACTTGTCAGATCTTTAGTTTTGCTTCTAGCATCTAGCATTGATATAGAATACTCATTATTTGAAAGAAAATGTTATATTCTTTCTTTTTCTCACATTACCGTAAATCTCTCTTTAAAAAATCATGTCACTTTGTACAAAACCTTCACTACACGAGCGAAAATTAAATCAATTTTTTCTGTTCCCTTTACCCGTTCCGTAATTATTTCTTGCAATATAAGCGATATTTTCAAGGTTATTGAAAATTGCCTCACCTACCACTTTCTCGAAGATGAATGGTACAGCCTTATAAATAGAATGTAATTCAAATATTTTGTATTATCGAAAAGATAAGTATATACTAAAAAAAGCAAAACCTCTGAAAATTAATTTCTCATTCACAATCGACCAAGCATGTAGTATTACATGATGGGATACATTTACAATTCAGTATTCTATTTATTTATAATTTCTCTTCAAAGACATGCGAAAGATAAAAAAAAAGTTATTTCGATTACCAAGTTTTGGTATACAGCAGCCAATATAGATGTCATTCACTTTAAATAACAAATAACATAAAAGTAGTATTTTTGCACGAACATACTAAGGAATGATATTTCAGCGTTAAAATAATGGTGTGTTTCTTAATGAAAAAATATTCATGCTTATCACTGAGAATTGCAAAGAAAAGGGCTTTTTACTGATTTTTTTAAAGAGTTTATTTTACTATTTATGATAAAATATGTATAACTTATTTTGATTAAAATTTCTCATATATAATTGTACTACATCTCAAAAATATTTAATTTCCTTGACATATTTCTTCTCGAGTTAATTTCTGATTTTAATTTTCAATTTGCTAAAATAACATATAAAGCAAGATTTTTTACAAAACAGTTTTATAAGGTATTAATTATATAAATGAGCTTCTAATTTATACATATATGAGACTATACACAAATATGTATACAAATGAATCTATATGTAAATGAATAAAAAATTACTTAATTATTATAAAAATAATAAAAACCTATTAAAAAGGATAAAAAAAAGACAAATATTTAATTAAAGCAATTATATACATATATATATATATATATATATATATATATTGTTGCTTGTATGGTATTTATGAATATTTTACGCAGATGACCCTGTCATTAAGTAAATGCACTCCATAATGACAGGTAATGCATTGAATAATATTTTCTCGGTACATTACTGATACAGTAAATTGAAGAACGTTGAATTCTCTATAAATTCCAGAAATGTAATACCTTTTCAAATCAGCTTCTATGGATCTTTACACACACACACACACACA
>BMAW01025422.1:0-29734 GCA_019974015.1 Nephila pilipes
AGTTGTAAGGTTTTCAAAGATTAAAATAGATATATTTTTGATAAACGTCTGATTAACTCAAACCAGCATTCAACATACGTCTTACAGTCCTTATACATGAAGGATCTGTCGTCGAGAGTTATGTACATCGTATCAACACAGTAGAAAACACTAGAGAGCCGTACACAATGATAAGCTTTCGAAATAATGATGTATCTAAATATTTTGTTTCATTTACAAAATGTTGTCAAAGAAGAGATGATAAAGAGTAACACCTTTTTTGGTTAGAAATATTGCCCATGGGGGTCGTTTTTATATTGATGATGATGAACTTTCATGGTGTTGAAGAAATATAATACAACTGGATAGTTTTTATCACCTAAAGGAAAGTGATGACCAGGGATAGCATCTAAATTAAATTTTGGATCTTCCGCTGTATCTGTATTGCAATGCATTTGGTTTTGTGAAGAAGAACTTTCGGGAATCAGAGCTCTTTTCATTTCTTTTAAAAAATATAAAATCCAAAAGCGGAAGAATCTTAAAAAATTCAAACACATAACGCTTCTGGTACGACGATACAAAGCTAGGTGAAAATGTAAAAATGAAATTTGCAAAAATTAGACAATAATTCTAAGAATTTCAATCTAATACTGAGTTGTTATTGGTTTATTATTCGAGTAAGTTGTTTGGTGGAACAGAGTACTGTATTCCAACACTCTCAGAATGTTAAAATGGTCCTCTTAACAAGATTTAAATAACATATCTATACGATGTTTTACATATCCCATTTCATGCAACTTTAAGACCTTAACAATTCTGAGAAAATTGTAGCGTGACTTCATCAGATTCTTACCTAAACACGTATAATCAGATTCTTACCCATATATATTTTTCGAAATTATTTTATTTCCATATAAGAGAATGAAATTTTTAGCTTTTGATTTGGTTTGGTTTTGTTAACGTCGCACTAGAAGCAACAAGAGGGCAATTGGCGACGAATCACGTAAGTTTGAACTTCGATCAAGTGATGAGGATGACACCCTTCAGCTTTTGAGTAGTACATTATCATACTTTACAAGCAGAAAATATCAACTTTTCAGTATCAAGAGTTCTCACATTTTAGCGTTATATTAAATATTTTTACAAGATCGTGGATTATGTGATCTTAAAATAATTATTAAGAAGATATTCGCGCTTAAATGTTAGAGAATAATTTTTTCATAATTGCTACAATATTTTTTCATAATATTAGAAAATTAAAAAAAAAAAAAAATTAAAATTTATTTTCTAATTAAATAAAAAAAATTTGTAATTAGAGAATAAATTTTAATTTTTATTCTCTTGTGTTTATTGACTTCATTCACACGAATTTTGAATTCATATTTTGAAAGCATCGAGAATATGCCAATTTTATTAAAATCTATAATATCCATTTTGATAATGCCAAATTATTTCCTACATATGAATATACATAGTTGTATTATTTCGTTTACGGTACAACCATATTTATGAAACAACTACGAAAAACGATTATAAATAATTTATAAGGATTTCAGAATTTATTTATTTTGATAAATTAATAAAATGAGAAATGGAAATTTGTAAATAAAAGAAAAAAAATAAACTTTGTTATATGTCGTGAAACACAACCCTGTCTCATTTTATATATATATCTTGTGTTCCGCATGTTATTTACACAGAAAGCAATGATTATGTAATGTGTAAAATTCAAACATTAAAATGAACATAAAATTGAACAACAATTTGTTGCCTCTTCTCAGACAGAATAACTTGCTTCGCTTATCATTTAAAGTAAGAATTTTTTTTCTTAAATATGTTACAGGTTGAAGCTATTATTAGGGTAACCACTGCAGTATTGATCGCTGTTGGTAATCTGTTTTTATCTGACTCAGTGGTCCTCTAATCATAGCGAACACAATTCCTAAATTCCAAATCAAGGTCAAATGATGAGGTTCGACATTTCACATCCGTACCAAAATGTAGTACGTGTGTGAAAAGACTATATTTCAATAGAATAGTACCAACTTGGGAAAAGATTTTCAAGTGCTATTGGGATAAAAATAAAAACAGATATAATTAATTGTACAAAAGTACGTATTGGAAAGCGAATTCGATATTTGGTAAAAGGTATAAAATTTTCGTGCTGCCATCTGTTGTCAATTCGAGACTTGTTTCTTTGTATTTGTAAACTTAGTATTACTATGTGGAATATTAGTGACATTTTAGACTTGAAGTCGGAGAGAGAAAATTGAATTAAATAAAATAAGATCTTTGGATATCTGTTGGGAAAGAGATTGACTACGCCAATTAAATTTTATTTTTTATAAAATAATTTTACGGCTGTCCTTCGACTTTCATCTCTAACAACAACTAAGAAATGCATTGAAAATAGCAGTGCTGCTATCTGTTGCAATTTTGAAAACAGGATCAAAATTTTTTTATACCTTAATAGAATGAATAAAAGAAAAGAAGTAGAAAAAACGATTCACACTGTATAAGCGATTTAAACATATGTATTAAAAAAGTTTTATTCATACTTGGGGGAAAAAAACTGTAATTAAAATTTTAGCATACATTAATAAACTATTCTAAGAATCTTTTCACGATCATTCGAATAAATACCGTTCACAAACAAGGCAAAGTAAATTATTGTATAATCTTCTGTTACCTTCATTTAAAAATAAAATAAAATGATATTTTAGGAAAATTGGTAATTTAGCTTCATATAAAATTTCTTTGTTTAAGAATGAGTGTTCGGATTTGTGATGGTCAAGATCTGATGGTCCCTAATCAAAATTTGGAAACCAAAATAATCAAATGTAATATGATTAATGTATATAAATATAATCATATGTAATATGAATTTAATAAGTCTTGTTTTTATAAGTGTTGAGAAAGTGACTACTACTAATAACAAAGACTTTATATAATCAATGCACATACACTGTACATACAAAAAAATTCTAGATTCCGAAATTTAGGAAGAGTTTCAATGATCAACAAATAGTTGAATGGCGAAATTTAACTACAGATAATTTTCGTGTTTTTCCATGTGCAGAAATGCATCACACTTAAAAAAAATCTGTTGGTAGTGTATCACAGCTGCTGGTATAATACGTTTAAACGTTTGATGGTTCTTTATTTGCAATGCCCCGTTCTAATACATTCTCAATATGTAAGTAGACCACAGTAGTTTAGTGGTTATGCTCGCGGACGGCGGTTTTTGTCGAGTTGTGGGTTCTGCCTTGATGCCACAAAAAACGTTCCGTGTAGCCAGGGCTGATGCACGTTAAATCTGTCGGGGCACGATGTCCTCCCGTTGGAGTGGTATGGAAGTTAGCGAGCGGGTGCCAGCTCAGGTGCCGTCACTTGACCGATGTTCAAAATTACGAGGTCCGTCGCCAATAGGTCTCGTGTTGTTTTTCTGTGTGACGTCAATAAAACCAAACCAAACCTCAATATATAAGAGTTACTAATCAACGCAATCAAAAAAATAGAAAGTCATGCAAAGATAACCAATGAATTTTACTCACATCTGCGAATAATCAACATTAAATCTCTGACGTACTTTATTTGCGACAATAGTTTCTATAAGCATCTGATATAAAGTTTAAAATAGTAAATTAATACTTGTGTTATCAAACTAGTCGAGTTCGAGTTCTTTGAAAATTAGTAGACGAGGTTTCGAATCCTTGACCCTCTTTAGATCCTATCTATATTCACTCCTTAAGCTCTTATCAACGCAGATCTGACAGGTGTTTCACTTGATAACTTCAGCTCACTATTTTTTCTAGAGAAGAAAGGGATAGGCAATGACAAAATGAAAGTGAACAAGAATTATAAAATTTAAGACAAAAGCTGAGAAGAGAATCGGAATGTCTTTCTTGTAAGAATTTCGGTCAAGTCTCGAGAGACTGTCCCTTCTAATGCCCCTTATGAGGAAACTCAGGACACTGAAAAAGTTCCTGCACAGGAATTAAAAGTGAGCCCAGAATGATTACTTTTAATGTTCGTGACTAAGAATCATCTGCACCTAATATGTACATGAAACCAGCATTCATAAATGACCATATGATCACTCCTCAGCTGGATATCGGATCTTCAAGTTATTTACTTAAGGAATCAATAACACAAAATTTAGGACTGAATATTTTACCTTGTAAAAAGGATCTTTATTCATTTGGTAGTCAGCTAAGTCCAGCAATTCAAAGTTTAGGTGTGACAATAGTAAAATTTTAGATCGAAGAAGTTTTAGAAAATAATATTCATGTTTTAGGCGTCCAAGACTCAACTCAACCAGTTGAGTTATTGGTTGGACGTCCATTTTTAGACCTAGCACATATTTCTTACGCAAAGATCGGTGAATAATCACACATTGGATATGTGAAGGATTACCTTTTTTTTTTTTTTTATTTATTTAAATAGTTTTAAAGCGACACCATCTACTGACACCATGAAAGTAGCTGGAACCACACGAAATGAATTTATCAAAATTAAGGAAGAGAATAAGAAGAAAAAAAAAAGGTGAATTATCTAATATACTAGAAGAAAATAAAAGATTATCTCATGTTATAAGAGAACGAAGAGTAAAGCAAAAATGTCACGAAGAACGATTTCGTCTCAGCAGGAAAGGCTTGAATCTGAATTGAGAAGAAAAAAAACAGAAGTTTACTGAAATTTGGGAAGAAAATAAAACAGTTATCTCAAGTTATAAGGCGACAAGATGCCATTATTGAAGAAAAAGAAGGAAGACGAATTGTTGATGAAAAATGATCTCAGTCTCTGCAGTAAGAGTTTAAAACCAAATTGAAGAATAAGGATCTGAAGCTAGCTAGACTTTAGAAAGAAAATGATAAGTTAACGCAAACCATACGGGTACAAGAATCCATTAACAGAGAAAAAGAAGAAATATTATTAGCACTAAAGATGCAACTTAATGGCAATAAAAATGAAAATTCCACTCTGTTAAATCAATTGGAAAAATTGTGGAATGAAACCTGTACCTTAAATGAAGAGAAACTAGAAATGCATTTTGAAAAACAAGTGGAAGAACAAAAGACAAAATTGTTGGAGATTCGACGAGAAGAAATCAAATATTTCCTCTAACTTATGCGAGGTATTCAAGATCCAGAGTAGTCCGAGAGCTAACTTAAGACTTTTGGTTGTATAAATCCAGAATTTAACGCTTGCATATTGGCAATGCCTTAAACTCTAATGGAATGTTATTATTTTTTAATTGAATATCATAGCTAGCTTCTGTGTTTGTTAATTTAACTGCGTGCGTTATTTAGTTTGTGTCTGTGTTTGTTTGAGTAATATATCTTTCCGTGCAAGTTTTATCAAGTAGTAAAATAAATAGAATTTGCAGAGTTTGACTTTAACGCCTATTTTAAAGTTTCTGAACATGAGAGCTGCCACAAAATGCGAAGGTAACTTATTTGTTTTTCATCTATATTTAGTAAATATTGTTACAAGAAGAGATATCAAATAGTCATAAAAATTATGCTTGATATTGCATTGATTTAACAACGTTTTGATTGATTTTTGTAGCCGCAAAGCGAAATGGTTCTAAATTTCTTTAGTTATACCGTTCTATTTTTCGATTGGTTTATACTCGTATGTATGATTGTGAATAAGTTCGTCTACCATTTAATGTTAATTTAAGGAGAGAGAGCTTTGTATTTCGATATTTAACAATGATTTATAAATGTTCTGTAAAACAAACAGGTAATAAATAATCTTAATTGATTATTTTTGCTAGTTGTTAGCATTCTACATGTAGACGTGTTTATGTTATTTTGGATTTACTTTAAAAATAAGCCTTTACAAGCCTATGAGAAAGAGATAGAGAGAAGGGTTTGTAATTAATCTTACACGAAGGTAGGTTTCTCTCTTTCTCTCTCTCTCTCTTTTTTAAAATCGGAAATACAATCTCTAAAGACTGAGATTAGAATTACTCATCTCTCTTGGGTATACAGTATTGTAATTAACATTAAACACTTAATAATTCTTGACTTCTAGAGAAATGAATATGAAGAATTTTTTAAAATGGGTTTGAATTTAAATTATTTTACATTGAAATGTAAAATATGACTGAAAGTAAGCTAACACGTAATGATATATGCATCGGAAGTAGATCCATAACAGACCGCGATCAGTGCAATTCAGATTTCAATGGAGACATAAGATACATCATTATGCTATGTTGTGCACAGAATACATATCTTGGAGCTCCAAATTCAAGTAAACATGATTAAGTTGTGTCATGGATAGAATACATATCTTGGAGGTCTGATTTTATATAAACATGGTTAAGCAGTGTCATGGATATAATACATATCCTGGAGCTCCGAATTCATATTAACGTGATTAAGCTGCATCTTTGATATAATGCATATCTTGGAGTTCCTAATTCATCTAAACATTATGAACTATGTCATGGATAGAATCTTAAAGCTCTGGATTCCTGTAAATATGATTAACTATGTCATGGTTGGAATATATTTTTTGGTGCTCCGAATGCATGAAGCGATACATGCCATTGAATATTCTAGAGAAAAATGCAGTCTTCCTCTCAGAAATAATGTTATAGATGTGCAGCGATTCTCTTCAACAACAACGCCAGAAGTTAAGACGCCTCATTAACTAGCCCGAGTGGGATGTCTTTCTTAGTCTGGTTGGTAAAGGTGCAACAAAAAAAAAATGACCGGTCAGCTTCCTTATTCGAACCCACTGGTCCACGGTTCGAAACAGCCGCAGGTAACCAAAGTCAACATCTCTCTCCCCCTCCATAGTGTCGGGAAACACGCATCCCAAGTGATTCATATGCCATTTAAAATATGCAAATACCAGACATATCCTTTAATAGAAGATACGATTCTTTCGAGCATAAATGCTATCTTTTAGAATTTGACCTAGTTTTATAGATATCTTATACCTATATGTTCAAAATACATTTTATTTTTCTTCATAATTATGAACATTAAATACGAATTTCACAGATGCAAATACTTCATTTCAAAGAAGTATATTTTGTATAACAAATGCATAAAAAACTAAAAAGACGTATACAGACATCACCAACTTTATTTCTAAGATATTCTACATAAATAATATATTTTAAAATATTACTTTTAGGCATTAAAATGAAAAAAAAAAATTCTGTTATTTGAAATGAATTTCTAATGAACCATAAAAAAATATAATAGTTTCAGGCCTTTCTTAACCCAAGCATTAACTATTTCAAATTCTGAATGTACCTCATTCATTGAGCCCAAGATTGTGGCAGAGGTTTCAAAGTGCGGGAAATGTTACCCGACGGTCAATAATAGGTCGGTCACACACACAAGAGATCGGCACAAGACACAACCGTTCATCAAAATAGATATCTGGCAATAACCGCACTTGTCGAAGGAACAATTGTGCCGGAAAACTGAGTTCAGAGCTCAGAGTCTCCCCAGGAATACGAGTTCACGAGTTCTAGAGCCCCCCCCCCCCCCCAATCATGTTGGTCTATGGCAAACGAGCGGCAATTTTCCTTCCTTTCACATCAATGCATAAAATGAAATTTGGAACACTAGTACTGGAGTTTGGAACATTAAGTCAATGTGATGTTTAGTGACGAATCTCACTCAAATCTGGATACTGATTCTTCTGAGCTAGCGATATGGCAAGAACATGAAACTTATTTCCACCAGAGAAACATCACCGAAAGACATAATTTTTCAAGAGGAGTCGTACTATGGACAGGCATACGACTGAGCAGACTTTTATATCTTTGAGACGGTGTCTGTGACTGGTAAAACGTGCAGAGATGAAGTTCTGCACAAGCTGAAAAGACTTCTTATCTGGCTGGTTAAGTAAGGCGTTTTAACTTCTAACGTTGTTGTAGAAGAGAGTCGCCGCATGCTTCCCCTCCAGTATCATCGTGATGATACGAAGAGATACATTGATTTGTATAGAAGTTTGCTTTTTTCATTGATTCATTACTGCAATTGATATGCATCCCCTCTCTGTTGAATTGAATTTTTGCTTGGGATAGTTTCCATTTCAGTTATCGGCTGTCTCGTGTTAAGTGGCGGGTCTCGTCAACATGTGCGCCAGAGCCGGAATATCACTAGTCGTGATTTGTGTGCACTTGTCTTAGTTAGACGTACAGAGGCAAGTATTTTACGTCGGGGGCATATGCATTCAGTAGTTATAGGCTGTGCTGCCATCTAGTATTCAAGTCCTGAGTCACCACTTCGACTTCCGGTGGATTTCCGACTCCGTGGAGCCGCAATTTTTTGAGCCCGCAATTTATCTTCAACGACAAAGTATGGGATACTGTTGTGCAGCGTGCCTAGCTGTCAGAGATGACCACAAACCTTATTTAAATGCAGCACCACCTTTTTATATAATTTGCTTTTCACTAAAATGAGAATTCCTCTATGCTCACTTTTCTTTCTGTTTCTTTGGATAATAAAAAGGATTATTTTATCATTCTTTCGCATTGTAATCTGTTAACGTTTTACACTCTCATATCCCGTTTCTCACCATTTTCCGATTTAGATCTCATTTATTAGTCACATAATTACCAATTATGCTTAAATTTTAAACACCAGTACGTAATTCTTCTATAAAAATGGAAGACATTTAAGGAGCTTTTGTTCTAAAACTAGACTTCAAAAGGATTTTATTCAGAATTTAATGAACAAATATTTATGTGATTTACTGACTAATATAAACATAATAACAATTTTGATCATTTGTAGATCTAATCTCAATAGTTCATACATGAATTGTATAAGAGTAAAAGAATTTGATGATGACTCTGTGTTTTGTAATTTTATGTATTTTCAAATTAATCTGTGATTTCCTTTTGGTATTTTGGACATAAAATTTGATTTGAGTTATATTCCGTGAAAAGGAGTGATATGTAGGCATCTATTTCGTTGCACAAAAATTAACTTAACACGATTCTTTTTGTTAGCCTCTGCCAAGTTCTGCTTCAATATTAATCGTGACATTATTAAGGTATTCGGCGTAGAGAAACTGTAAGCATTGTTAAACGTTATGCAATATTGTGAACTTGTTAATGCGAAACTTTATATAGAATAAAAATACAGCAATTACTGCAACTCGGGCAGCTAATATTGATATGAGGTGTGGCTGTTAAATAACAAGACTGACGCTGTAAAACATTTTATTTTGATCTCATACGTATTTACTTATTATACCTTTAATATACACCCCTCCTCTATCCCCACAACTCTCCATGCCAATCTTCCATTGTTCGAAACAATGCTGGAAGTCTTCTGTCGGCTCCTCCAGGACGCGTGTTGTTTCTCTTTCACAGTTTCAACGGACTCAAATATTGTTCCTTTCAATACAGAGTTCACTTTAGGAAACAGATAGAAGTCGTATGGCACAAGGTTTGGCAAATAAAGCGGATGGGCTAACACTGGGATACTGTACTTGGCTAGAAACCTCTTGGTAGACAATGTGGAATGAGCCGGCACATTGTCTTGGAGGAAAAATTTGCCTTACGAATTCTTTGTTAATTCCTACAGTCACAATGGCCGCGGTTGCCTAGTGGTCATGGCTTCGGATTCGTGGCTAGTGGTTTTCGTTCAGTCACGGGTTCGATCCTTGGCCTTTAGAGACCTTCCGTGTAGCCGGGGAGGGGGGCACATAAAATCTGTCGAGGCCCAAAATCCTCCCGTTGGCGTGATGTGGAAGTTAGAAGATGGGGGTGCCGGCTCAGGTGTCGACCTCGTCACTTGACAGTGGTTCAAAATTACGAGGTCCGTCGCCAATAGCCCTCGTGTTGCTTCTAGTGCGACATTAATAAGAACTATAAACTGAACTAAAAAATCCTACAGTCACATCAATTGCAAGAGCACTTAACCAACGGTCAGATCGAAATAGATTACCAATTTTTTCGATATCTTCATCCGCTTTTGACGTGGAAGAGTGACCCTAACATAAATAATCTTCAACGTTTTCTCGGCCATCTTGAAAACGCTGTACAAACATGTACACGCGATAAACATACATTGCCCCACTCTTCTTTTAATAAATTATAACTTTCAATAGCGCTTTTCGTTAGCGACGTAATTTTGTAACAATTCTGTTGTTCACTTACCATTTTTACGGCGAAATAAAAAAAAAAAAACTCTAATGCGAATGAGAGCTACGGTTATACATATTTGTTTTCAGAAACGTGTGCAACTGTATTCGAAAGAGAAGACTTCACGCTAAACAGATGTCGGTCGGTGGCGTTTGGTGCATGCGTACATCTTCTGTAGTAGTCTCATTATTGAATAGCCACACCTCGTATGTTGATCGTGAAAGAATTAGAAAGTCGGGATATGCATTCGTTTTATCAAACCATCGATGGTAGAAATATGAAATTGCATCAAGTAATATTTTGCAATAAAAACGATCAACTTAAAAAATACCTTTTCATTCGAAGAATTAAATTACCTCATGTGAATTTATAATATCTCCAATTAGGAATGAAAAATTCCCCCCCCTTCAAAAATGGCATATGAAATGTGTGTGTGTGATAAGAACTTGAGAGAAATACAATGTTGCCGGAATGATAATACCAACTAAAAATATTAGCCTGTGTGATTTTTAATTTTTTTTTTTTTTTTTTGTTAAATGTAGACCTTTCCTCTCTCTCTCTCTGATTTTTGTTATAAATTATAATTAAATTTTATGACATGAATTATAAAATATTAAATCATATCTATCATAAATGTTATTACATTATTTTATTTATAATTAATTGTTGTTGTTTTTTTGCATATGCTATATATTATATTATTCAACCACTATTTTCACACTCTTTAAAATCAACTAAAAAAAATTTCTACTATTCATTATTTTCTTTCAAAGTTTATGATTTACTAAAATAAAATCTCAGGTAAAAGCGTAATACTTTGTAATCCATCGATTGATTTAGTATCTTTATATGCTAACGAGAATCAAAGGTTGGATTTTATTAACTTCGCACTAGAAGCAACATGAGGGCAATTGGTGACGGATCTCGTAATTCTGAACCTGGGTCAAGTGACGAGGACGACACCCGAGCTGACACCCTCTTTCTCCTAACTTCCACACCACGGCAACGGGAGGACTTTGATCCTCGACAGATTTAACGTGCATCAACCCCGACTACACGGTGGTTCCTTAGTGGCATAAAGGCTCGAACCTACGACTCAACGGAAATTGAAGACCACGAGTCCGTGGCCATGAATTTAAGAAACGATCGAAAATAAGCGCGAACTTTTCAGATTTTAAAATAATTGTCTGAGGTTACCATTCTTTTTTCTAGCTTTCAACAATTTCTCCCTATGTTGTGTTCTTCTGAGTCTGTCTTGATGAGATATAATTATAACATTCAATGAATGACATTAAATGAATTACTAATATTTTATATTACTTCAAGTTTTTAGAGTTATTCTCTCCTTTTCATTCATAATGATTGAGTAATATTAAAAATATAAGGAAAAATGGAACATGTTCCATTCTAGGCATTTTGATTTAAATCCGGAAATATTTTTAGTAATTGAATAAGCTTGAAATATATATTAAATTTAATTTAATATTTTAATTTAATAAATGTTTCGGTTAATATTATACAGCTGTACTTAATTACTACATCTTCTAAATCATCTACAATTCTAAAAAATTCAAAGTAACTCTCCAAATCATGAAACATTAAAGAATTCTTTTATCCCAATATGTTTAGTCACTGTGCTAAGCGAAATAAAGCCTAATTTAGCTAACAAATTCTTTAAAAAATCAGTAATGTGTGTGTGTACCAAAAGTAATCTTAATCAGTTTGTGAATAACTATATTATTCCTTCTATTTAACATCAATATTTATCTAACTGCTAAAAATTATGAAATTTAAGGTTTATAAGATTGATTAACTCTTAATCCTTGAGATTGGTTGTTATACCAAAAATTTAAGGATGGTGAGGTTAAATCATTACAGCAAGTTCATAATAACAAAACAAACAGCAAAAACGTGCGAACCTGGATTAAAAAATTGAAAGTTAAAAAAAGGAGCATAAAAACTCTATGTAAACTAACACTAAAATTCACATTTAAGAATTAGGGAAATTTCACTTACCTGTCAGACGCAGGCGGCTTTTCAAATCATCGGTTGATGAAATAATCCAAAACTCATAAAATAGACTAGCTTGATATCATTAAATTAATTTATTATTAAGATGTTCCAAAACATTTGAACAGAGAATAATATATATATATTCGCGACTAAATTTCAAAACATTATATCAAAGTAATTTCTCGAGGATGGCTAAGTTAGGATCACTAAGCTAGAGAGCGTCTCGAGTGGCGCTTAACCCCCTCTATTCTCTAGTTTCAACAACCTCCTTTTTGCTACTGTATAAATTCTTATAATCTACCTCAGTATGAAATTTTCCTAACCAGTCCCCTACGTGTAGTGAAGGATTCCCAGGGCATAAAGAACAATGTGTTTATATTTACTTTTGTCCTCCAACTACCTGTTTATTGGAACACACTAGACAATCTTTTTTTTTTATTTCCAGAACATAAAATGTGTAGTGATCCGTCAAGTTGCTTTTGTTTTAAAAAGTTTTACTTTGAGCTCATGGTTTCCTTTTCATTCGAAAATCCTTTCTCTTTTGGATAATCAGTTACTTTTTATAAAACTGATATGATTTAAGGGTGTTTTATTCTTTTAAATTCTTCTCTTAGTACAGAATATAAAGCATTGACTGTACAATAATAGACGGCCAATTGGTGACAGTGTATGACCGTCATTGGTGTTTTATCGCGGGAGAGGTAAACTTATGCATGTATCTATTTTACATTATAAATATGATTACTTTATTTCTTTATGTAAGAGATGCTCGGAACAGGCATATGTCAGAGGTGAGCGTTCCATTTTCTATTGAATTAAGGCATCCCTTCACAGTAGAGTCTTTCGAACATTTAGGGTTGAAATTGATAATATGGAAAATTAAAATAGTAATAAAAATAATTATAATAGAACAATTTGAAGCAGCAAATATAAATAATATATGAAATACCCATAAAAAACATATCACATTATGTTCCTTCGCAGGCGTCATAAACATTAAAAATAGAAAACCACCTGTAAAATTCAAGCATAAAAATTAAAATGAAGTTTAATGACAAGAATCGACAACTATAGTCGAAATATTCGGCTCCAACTGTTTTTAAAACATACGAACTTTTTTCGAAATTCCAAAAATAATACTTGGGCATATAAGGGAGCATAATTTTTCAGCACCTAAAATGGTGCGATGGCCATGAAGGCGTTAAATCGTAAATTATTTAGATTTTTATGAGATGTTACTCAATGTACAGTAATATGTGCTACAAACGTAAGAATAAATCCAAGTCTAAATTGATTTCAAAGTATGAAACTATGTGCTCAAACTCAATGTCTTATGTTACATCTGTGGCTAAAAAAATCTGGCTTTTACGACAGAAAAAATTGCAGACAGCGAGATTTTTTTGCCCTTTATTTCCATCCTCAAATATATCACTAACGCCAAAAATAATGAATTAAATAAATAGTAATAATAATAAATTCTCCATGAATTACATAAGAAAAAAATGATACATATAACATTAATATGCTTTTTAAAAATTATTATGACATTTTCGTTCGAACACTATTAATAACGACAATTAATAAAATTTAAGAGATCAAACACTTCATAAAATTAGTTTCTGCGTTATAGAAAACGAAAGTATTGAAGTATATATTTTACGTGAAGATAAGAAATATCCTGTGATCGTTTAATTTCATAAGTTAATTCAAGAGTTCTTGTGCCTTGTTAATATTCTATTGAAAATATAAAAATTAATAACAATAATTGGTAAAAAAAAACATACTGAAGTATATAAATCGAGACATTATCATGAATTTTTGGAGATCAGAATCTGAACATATCTAGAATTCTCCTTACCGAGAGAAAGAGAAATTAGTAACGGATTTAAGAATAGGAGTCAAAGACTTCTTTGGTGTCAAAGTTAGGTATTATAAATCAACTCATCGCATTAAAAGAAACAAACATTAATTTAAAATTGCTCTGCGCGAAGTAAGATTACTTGACAATGAAGTATGAAAAAAACCAACACATTGACGCTTACCCTTAGCAGAAAATAGAGTCCAAAAAAAAAACAAGTAATAACAATTATTTTCACTCGCGTATAACTTATACAACGTTATCTCTAAGTAAATAATAGTATAATATACAAATTAAGTGCGAAAATACACGCATTTGCATATAACTGGCAGATACTGAAGATTTACTAATGATGCAATGAAAGGTTGGTGTGCAGAGCAAACTGTTTTTTTTAAAAAAATAATTATTTAGGAGTTATTTCTTAAAGAGGAAAAATATTAGTGTGTCTCCTGTCGAACAATCCTTAAATGCTATTAAATATACGTCAGGTCTATATAGGGTATTTGCTTAATTAATTGAAATGAACAATATGACAAACAGATAAATGGTAAGCCCTCCGCAAATAATAACAGGAGCTCTTTAACCAAATTATGATTTCAAAAAGAGTCTTATGTCTTTTAACAGATACATATTTTATTCGCCATCCGATTAAAATATATATGAACGTTACAAACATCTCATTTTCTACTAATGTTTTGCTACCGTTTCTGTTTAAATTTATCCTGAGACCTAATATTTTTTCAGAATTTTCATGCAAACATTTCAGATATTATTTTTTTTTATAAATAACTTTTCTGTGGGGTAACTATTCCTTAAAAATCAATTTTTTTTTTCAGGATTGCTTTCAATCAAGTCCTAGGATATGCGTTACTCCATAGGATATACGTTCTACAGTTTGAGAATCACTAATCTAGTTGAAAAATTTACAATTTCTGATTCCGAGATCTGACGAGAATCGCTTTTTAAATCTCATTTCAGACTATATGAGAGCTAATAGCAGTTTAGAAACTGGTTTCTGAAGGAAAAAAAGTGATAAAATGACTGAAAATTTCATAACAACCGTAACTGTAACGAACCTTGGTAATAGCTACTAAAAAACTAGAAAAAACTACTGAAAAAGTTTCTACACTCTATAAAAATTGCTGAGTCTGTAACTGCCTGGCAGTCACTGAGAGTGACGATTAAAAAGCTGAATTTAAGTATTACAACTATGACCAAAGCTTTCGAATTGCTAAAATTGCTTACTGAGACTGAAATAAGCGTCACAAAGAAGACAATTTGTGTTCCTTTTAACAGATGATAGTAAAAGGTTCGTGATAATTAAAGCTGAATGAGCCTTATCTTTGAATCAACTATGATCTGAATCTACATTCTCCTCCGTAACCTATCCCAAGGCTTAATTCAATCTGGTTTTCTGATAAAATTTGGATATTAGGAAGTAAAGGATATGGAGTTGTTCTATTAAAATTAACAGTGTAGTGCTCGCATCGCTAAAAGATGTATTAATGGTCGACTCGAATATGTGTGATAATGATTGAATTTATTATTTGATATAATTAACTTTGAATTTGGGTGTGAATACCTACATAAAAGTTGGAACAGAGCATTTAATTTTTTTTAAAAAAAACATTTACGCATTTTAAATAAATATTTCCACGTATCTGAATTGTGTTTATGCCTAGTGATCTACCAATTTCTTCAAATACTGTTACAAACTCTTTGTTACGGTTCTGCTAATTTTTTTTGTATAAGGACCTTGAACAAAACACGCCAGTCGCACAAAGAAAATTTCGCCTTATTTACTTTGCAACACATTAAATGCAATAAGAAAGATGAGTATAAAATAACAAAAGTATCTTTATACATTTTTGCTTTCACTGAGAATCGTATCCGGAGCAAAAAAATATCAGTAACTGCTGTCAGGTGAGGTTTAAACATAAATTGAGAATTTGTTGAGATCTCTGAATCTTATAAAAATAATTTTGAAGTTTAAGGAGATGTTTATATTATTGTCCTAAATATAATGGATTCAGTGACTCTTCTTCACGTTTCTAGATATTTTAGCAAAGATTTTTTTTAAATTCCTACTATTAGTTCACCCTCTCCCTATATATATTTATATATCTTGTTCAAATTTTAAATCGTTAATAAAATACTTTAATTCATCCACTCAGGTTGAAATACATTTTTTTAAACTTGTAGTGGAGGACATTCGATGTTAATACAGTTTTTTCAAATATTAATTAATTCATTAAACTTTAATTGGTGAAAATACAGTTTAGTCCAACCACTTGGCGCGATTTCAAAAATTGCCAAACTTGGCTTTTTTTTTTTTGGCTGAACGATAAGTTCGCGATGTGGACCAGGGTAGCCACATTTGGCAAAATACCGCCAAATAATTCCCATCGCCAAGGGTAGTTGGACTAAACTGCATTCCAACCATTTAATTTACCGGATGAATTAAGAAACAAGTCAATGCTTCTACTATGTCATTTGTCTTGCAATGGCAAAGTTGGTAGAGCGTCGGCGTAGAATCTTCATGCCTTCGAATCGAATCTCATCGAAACATAAAACTTTTTTGATTTTCAAATAATTAATTTTAGTTTTATATGGGAGAAAAAAATTTCTCTTATATAAGATATTTAGCAGGATATAAATTTAGGAATAAATACCGTCAGTGACGAAGCTTCTTCACTAACTTTGGGAGTTTATAATAATTTAAATTACATAAAATTACAACTTCTTCCTAACCTAAATGCAACTTGATTTGGTAAATTATGATGATGGAATTGAAGTGAATGAAATTAGAGATCATGATATCACTTTTATATATATCACTTTTAATACATATTCATAGCTTGGATTGAATCATCTTAATTGGATTTGTGTGTTGAAGCGAATTCTTGTTTTAGTATAAAGATAAGAACAGGCTGTTTGTATGAAGCGATTGAATCGGAACGAGTGTATTGGTAAGCTAAGAATTTATTAGTTGATCCTAATTTAGAATTGACGCATTAAACGGGATTTGAGAGAGAGAGAGTGACTTTACCTATATATCTTTTTCATTGACAAGTATAAATTTAAGCAAAAAAAAAATCGAATCAATGTAATTTATCGACACAGAAAATACTGGAGAGTTTTTATCGCATGCATAGTTTAATATGAAAAAAAAAAAGTCAGTGCTCTCAGTTCGGTATTGAACAATTTTCACTGCCTATAAATGTGAATAACAAACCCTGAGACTGAATTACAAATATTCATCTTCACTTAATCAGATTAATTCTCTCAAGGAAATTTTTTTTTTTAAATAACTTTTAAATTTTTCAAAAAAAAAAATTCCTCTCACAAGACCAGAACTCAAATGTTACAAAATTAGCTTGTTCACCACAGTTTAAGTCACACTAAACCATATTCCTTCCAAGTAATTGTACCCAAATGGAAATAAATAAAAATAAACTCGACCATCATTTCCAAGTGCTAGCGCGTGTCGAATTATCAAACATTTTTTATTGTTTAAAAAAAAAAAGAAATTCCAACTAAAACAAATTTATTTAAATTCCTCCACTGGCCGCAAGTGATAGAATCGAGGGTCGGCACCTCCCACTTTTCGTAATTGCCATGGAGCGAGAAAAAGACAAGGTCGCGGAGTGGAAATGAAGCCGAGTTGGCGTTGGGCACACATGGTGTCTATCAGACGATGTCGGGGTCAACCAGCGGAACGTCCTTCTCAGATCCGGCCTCTTCTCTCTCAGCCCTGTCATCTGGGGATCTGGCTGTCATCATCTTCCTCATCTCAACATGTGACCGGGAAGCAAAACAAAAGGGAGTTGAAGAAATGTCGCAGAAGTTTGTTTGGGAGTTCCACTTGATCTTCGCCAAAACAAATATTGGAATGTGATTTTGAAAAATTTAATTTCGAAAATAACCGACGAATATTTTATAATATCTTCAAAATTTTTCGTAATTTAAATTTTTTTTTCCTTCAACTGGTAGATATATCATGAAGTGTTTTCTCTAAATTTTACTTAAAATTTTTTTGTTAGAGATGAAACAATACCAGTTTAAAACAATGGGTTTTATATTTGCAAGTAGTATTGGAAAAACGAATTTCATTTTGTATCTTACAAAGCAAATGATGAAATATGATTTAAGGACAACGTAGCTGAAATCTATTGTATTTTTTAATCCAATTTGATTTTTCAATTTTTTCATAACTGATAAATATAAACATTTTATCAAAAAAACTTTTTTAGATAAAATGTTTATATTAATCGAATATTAAAGAATTTTTTTTACTTTATAACCAATAAATTAAAGTTATTAATAAATTTTTTTGATATTTAGACATATTTTTATTTGTAATTAACAATAAAATTTATTTTTTTACACATCTTTAACATTCACGAAAAAGGCACTAAAGCATGACCTATTATATAAAATTACATATTTTCACAAAATCCTTGACTGATTTGTTGCAAATATGTATTTACAAAAGAAATTTAAGTCAACTATATAAAATAAATTCTATAAATTTAGACCCTATACGTAGAAACAAATCTAAAAATGAACAAGTATTCAAAAAATATTCTATCCTATTTTGAAGATTTTTTTTTTAAATGTCTTCTTATTTTTTTTAAATTCAGAACGAAAAATGTTCTTTTTTTAATGACCAATAAATTCGAATCTAACTTCTTGCACCAAAAGGTTTTGTGTGATGATTACAGAATATATCTAGATTCCAAAAGCTGAAAGGAATTCGAAAGTGAATTTTGTTTTTGTTTCTCATTTGAATCAAGAAACGAAATTTGGAATCTCATTTTATCTAAAATTCATTTATCATATATTAGTATAAAGTGGAAGTATAACTTCGAAATTTTTGATTAAAAATAAAAGTTAAGTCAGATTACATAAATCTAAAATAAGATTATTTATCTATTATTGGTCGTATAAAATTGTTTGGAATGTATTTGAATTCGAAACAAAATATCAAACCCTAATTTTCATTTCTATGTGACCTTATTTCCTGTTATAAAATGGTAGTAGTATTGTTCTACTTTTGAAATTGAAAACGAAAGTTAAAAAAAAAAAAAAAGAATAACTTCATTCGTAGTAAATCTAAAGTGAATATAAAATTAAAAAGTGCCTTTCGTAGGATAAAAAGAAAAATATTTCAAAATAAATTGAATTTCAAGCTCTGAAATGGATTCTGATTGATCAAAGCCTTAATTACCTGTTTGATCTTTCAATATTTCTCTGTGGAATCACATGAATTATCAAACGGAGTTATTCGAAGGGAAGTTTCTACATATATTAACTATACTAAATGTTCCTTTTATCAGTGAACAATCAAGGACAAAATAAAAAAAAAATAGTTAATTTTCTGAGTTTGTTTTGAAAAAACACTATCAGGCATTTTCTCTCAAATTTGCTTCAAAATTAATACACACATTTTTATGGCATCCATAAATTTATTTGTTCTGATTCAAAAAGTTTATACTAAGAATTTTTAGTTTCGTTTAATTTAGACTTTTTTAACGTCGCACTAGAAGCAACACGAGGGTTATTGGCGAAAGGACTACGTAATTTTGAACCTCGGTCGAGTAACGACACTTGAGCTGACACCCCTTCTCCTAACTTCCACACCACGCCAATGGGAGGACTTTGGGGTCCGACAGATTTAACGTGTATCAGCCCCGGCTACACGGCAGGTTTTTAGCAGCCAAGAATCGAACCCATGACTGAACGAAAATCGCCGGCTACGAATCCGAAACCATGACTACTAGGCTATCGCGGCCACTGAATGTTTAGTTCAAAAGTACCATTTGATTTCATTCATACGTAAGGTATGATAGTAAACTCTGAAATTTTCAAGCCTCGTTGTTATTAGAGTCTAAAATTTTACTTGAAATTTTTTTTTGCTGCCTTAGAAATACTGTATTCATTTTTACTGCCTATATCAATCTGCCTAAATTTATAAACAAAGCAAAAAAACAGGCCTTTAATTAATACATCTCCAAACATAATTTAATTTATGGATTTTTAATTATAATTTTAATTTAGTAGCTAAATTTAATTTAATGGTTAAACTTTAATGCATATTTATAAAAAAAAAAAAAAAAAAAAACTCACGACTTTAAATTACTTTTAAGGAACTCACTTCATGCAGCATTTTAGTTTCATCTTCGTAATATTAAAATTGATTAAATTTAAAGAGCACTTTTAAGAAATTGATAGGTCACACTGTTAATAATTTTTTATGAGTGTATTTATTGCATTATTATTATTATTTTAATAAGAAATTTCGTAAAAAAACAGTTATTTGAAAAGTTATACATGTTAAAATGTACTGTAATCTCTGATGTTTTGAAAATTTTAGAGTAAAAAAAAAACATAAATATGTTATAAATCAACAAATTTAATCAAATTTTTTTTAAGAAAACTGCTCACATTAAAATAGTAATAACAATACAATAAATGCGCAGAGAAAAATTAGTAATTGTTCAGACGATCAATTTCTTAAAAATGTTCTTTAAGCCTGGCCATTTGTGATGTTATGGTGATAAAGAAAATGCTGTGAGGAGTTTTGTCCCCCTTAATTTAATACCAACACAAAAATAATTATGAACTAATTAATAAACTACAATTAAAAATTATATTATTGAATTTCCCATTGTGTAAATTAGATTCCAAAACCGCCCATAAATGTAGCATTCGGAACAATAAACAAACATAATGTATTTATAGTAACAGTCCACTGCCCTGCCGATTACCGAATCCCCAAACACACCCCCAAATGAAACCAAAACTTCAAACAGAACAAGAGGGAACTGATGGTGTGTTCCAGCATCACCCGACGCGATGCAGTGACAAACGTGATGACATCCTCCCATCTTGAAGCGATAGGGCCACTGCCCGCTCGGGGGGTCACGGCAGCCTGGATCGCATTACACACTCAAATCCAGCGAGCGTGGGCGACAACTCGGATACCCGTACATAAGAATCTTTTTCCTTGGGTCTCAGTTGTGGGATCCTACCAGAAAAGAGGATCCTCAGCGTCGAGGATTGTCATCTTTCGACCAGACGCTCGGCAACACTTCTTGAAGCTTATGAAGAGATAAAGTGGGGATCAGTTACCTTTTTTTTGCAGTATGAGGGCCCCTCTGGGTTCTCTGTGTGCGCTCCTAGTGGGGATCGTGTTGGCAAAAGCTCAGGACTATACTGAAGGTGAGATTATTGACAATATCCGCACAGGGCTTGAATTTGCATTACAATGACACATGTAGACGGATAAGTCTGCTATGTCTTTAACAATGCTAGTTAAGCCCGTTTTCAACTATAGAATGTTGTGCAAGAGTTTTAGTATGAAGGGGAGACCTTTATTTTCTAAAATTTCCCATGCTTTTTCTGAGCAAATTTAATTTAAAGTAAAATAATGAATATCTGTGTGAAAATAAATCGCTTTTATGTATTTTAAAAGATGCCTGATACTTAAAGGTATCTGAGACGTTTTTGACAAGGGAAAATGAACTTATTTTATGCTAAGTTTAAACAATCATAATTGCTTTGAATTAGAAGAAATTCGTATATTTGTGTATCTATTTATACACACAAATTCTAATTTATGAAAAATAAATAATAATTTATGATTAATTAACGATCACAATAACGCTATTTGCATTCCTAAGTCATGTTTTTACCTTTATGTACAACTTGCAGAAACTCTATGCCATTAATAACTTTAAAATTTCTTAAAAAAACTATTTATAGATATTGAATTCCAAACACTGAACATAATTATATTTTCATAAATGAAATTTAATGAAACTTTAAAAAAATTTAATTTATCATTCGAATTCCTTAAAATGTTTATGCGACAAGTAGGCAATGCTTAAAATTTATAAGCGTTTATTAAAAAAATATATATATTCACTGAATAGGAGGTTTCATTTTATGATGTGCAAAATATTAATAGAGTATATTTTGAGAAACGTATTCGAAATCCTAAGCAAAATACATTTTGAGAAAAACTCAAATGCAGATATTTTTCTCAATGAAGTGGTACGTTTGTTTACAACTTTAAAATTCTATTTTAGTACGTTTTGTTCATCAAATTCTTATAAATAATCATCTACAAAGCGCCTTCTACTTTTTAAGAGCAAAATTAAAAAAAATGCAAGGTTTGAAGCATTTTGAATCACAGTTATCTTAAAATTTATGATTTAGTACAACATATACAGAATAACAATCGGTTCTACACTCTCGCGTACAATTCAGAATTATCTTGCAAAAAACAACAAAATTATTCTTAGTTCACCCAATATTGCTTCCATTTGCTTCACCACTTTCATACAGCGTTAAATGTTTAAATTAATGAATTTAATATTTCAAAACAGAGCACTTTCTTAAATAAAAAAAAAAGTTTGAATAATATAATACAGCTGGTAATAACCCATAATCGATGCAAAAAACAATTCTTTTTTCTGAAAGTTTAGGTACAAGTATATTTTGTATTAGGGCTTAGATACAGTGAAGCAAATATCTTTTTCACTTTTTCTTATTCATTATTCTTATTTGAAAAAAAAAATTTCTTCATGCGAATTTTTTGTAAATATAATAATAATTTATCTATTTATTTATTTTTTGTAAATTCCAAATATTAAAAGTTTTGTTCACCTTTGCTTTGGAAATTTTTAAAATGAATATAAATTGACTTTTTGGAAATGGACCTATTTTGTATTGTAAAAGTTTAGTGAGACATCTTATCGAATGAATGATGAAAATTTTCAGAAAAATATATTTTAGAGATCTGTTCTTTCTGATATTAACTTATCGTCAATGCAAAATCACAATGAACCTCTTTTTCCAAAATAATATCTAGAATTTAACCGAAAGATTAGTTTCTTTTAAATAATTGTGGTAATGGAATTTTAACAGCTTTTTCTGAAACCGTTTCACTGGGATTTAAAAATTAGAGTAAATAATGCTAAGAAAACGTCTTGTTAAAAAGTCTTTCGAACATGTTAATTAAAATTTTCCTTTCTCCAAAAGGATCCAAACAGAAATTTTTTTTTCGAGATCTATAAATTTATTACAATAAATATTACGATTGTCACAGTCAATAGTGTAATTTTACTTAATTTAATCACTTTATTTATTTACCGATTAATTAATAGTATTGATTCCCGAAAGAGTTTATTTTATATGTTATTTAACTATATTATATTATTGCTTTAATTTGATACCTTTGTAAAGACCCATTATGAATAGCAATTTCAAACATTAAGTGCAATAATAAATGTATAATTAAAATTACAATAATTGTATTTATAAAATCGTATTGTTTTTGAAGGCAAATAAAAGTAATGAATTAATAATTTTGAAAGAGTTTGAGTTCGTTTTTTTTGAAAAAGTTTTTGTCGCATATGAAAAATTCTTATACTTCGTAATTTTGTTCGTGTACTAAGATATACATTCAATTTGAAGAAATCATTAGATGATAACTCATAAATTTATTGTTATATTATCTAATATTATATTAATCCATCTATTGTTATTTCCTCGCAAAGAATTCTTTAATAAACAACAGCTCCCACAATTCAGGTTTTGTCATATTTTAATTGATTGCGTAACAGATACTGATTATTTGATATAAATTCTGAAAATTATTAAATTAATTTTGACTAATGTATATTTTTAATGTTATTGTTTTTTTTAAAAAAAATTTAAAGCTCAAATTTTTCAGCCTTTTTTGAAATAATTTTTTTGGTTATTTCAGTAGTTTTAAAGGACTTTTAAAAACTATACATCTTTTCAAGACACACACACACAGAGAGAGAGAGGAACATCAGATTCAATTATAATTTAATTTCCCTATTCTCACATATAATTCTAGATTATATATATATTTTTAACGAAAAAAATAGTTATATTATCATTCTTTGGCAAATTAAAAATTTACTATAGAATATTTATTATTATTTTATCCATTTGTTTACATATAATGTTTTTCAAGTACTTTAAAAATAATTTTTCTGAAGGACATTTTATAGATTAATACTTAACATAATTAGATATTTATTGTTCAGGATTTAATGAGACATTATCATTTAGAAATATATAACGATACTTTTGAATATTTCATAATAAGACTGAATTTTATTTAGCAATTTTATTAGTACCTGGTTTTGTATTTATGTTAGACATCGTTTTCTTTTATATAAAACAGTAGTAGTAAAAAATCGTTATTATACTTACGAATTAGGACATTGTTATTGAAATGGAAGAAGCCTTGAAAAGGCTGAAGCTAAACGTACAATTGAGGGGGTTGGTTAATGGTTAAAGATATGCTTAATGGTTGACGCTAAACTCATAAAATGCGATTTTGAAAAGAGAAAAGCCGGCTGTAAACACATTTTGAGTTGACAGTTCTAAGCGTTCATTTGGTGAGCGTATATTACTTTACTACTTATCGCGCCTCATTAAGGCTCCCGTCTATCCGCCATTTTGATTTCGTGGACGTAATGTTAATCCTATGGAATTTTGACTTTAATTCTCACATCTTTATTATTTGAACTATTTGAATGCAATAAAGTGCATTTGAAAGAGCAAAAAATAATGAATGCTTCTGTGGAATTACTTTTCCCCTCCTATTTTTAAAAATATTTGAACATATTCTTTTAAGACCGGAAAACTCAAAAACGAATAATTGAAATAAGAATAAAAATATTTTTAAAAATCTTAGGAAAAAAGTAATTCCACAGAAGCATAGATTATTTTTTGCTCTTTCAAATGCACTTTATTGCATTCAAATAGATCAAATAATAAAAATGTGAGAATTAAAGTCGAAATTCCATAGGATTAACATTAAGCTGACGAAATCAAAATGGCGGGTAGACGGGAGCCTTAAACTTCATTTCCATAATACAAACAAAAAGAAATAAGAGACATTTCCGCATTCACCATGTAAAATGATAAAAATAAAAATAATCTTTAAGAAACGAGTAACCCCAATAGTGATGTGAAAATATTATATTTATAGACTTTTTTTTTCAATGAATTTTCAAAAAAATTCAATCAATAAAAATTGATTTCATTATTATAATGTATGTTTATAATCTATTCCATGTCTTAAAATTTCTTTCGTTTAAAAATACTGCAATTTTCAAAACTCGTGATTTTTGACACAAAATAAGTCTCGAGATTTTCCGCTTGTATAACTTGAAACTTCCGCTTATGTTGCGTGGAAGTAAAAATAACAAAAACTGTTGTAATTTATTTCTTAAGTTCACTGGTTGGAAAACTCACTGCACCGAAACTACACTGTGGGTTATATTTTTAGAAAGGTCTTCAAATGTTGGTTAACACAAGCTGTTACCAAAAAAGCAAATATATCTTTTCCCATTCTTCGATGAGTATCAATACAATCATTTGTTTCTATGACAGAAAAAAATATAAAAACAATATCCAGCCTTGAAGAATAAATTAAATGAACTTAATAAATAAAAAAATAATATTACTATGAATATAGTATGTCGTTCATATATTGCGTATTTAATTTTTTTTTAAAATTTAAATTACAGACTAAAATAAGGTTCGAAAATTTACTGGATCTTTTTCACTATTTATTATAATCGCGGTTCACACACTAACAAAGGAAAAAAATCGAATTATCTCCCATCATTTATATCAAGTGGTACTTTATGCGATTGTTATGTATTTCTTAAAAAGTTAAAATTATGTATTTGTCAGAAATTTTAAATTAGAATGATGGATAGTGTAGAATAATATTTTTAATTCCAATTTATTTGCGAAAGTAATTTTATCCAGATGTGTAACGGAGGAATTTTCCAAAAATTCACTTATGCCTTCTATAACTCAATTTATATTAGTGTTTCTTACATAAAAAGAAAAAAACTTTAATAAAAAAAATTCAGCAAATTCGGAATAATTCTCTGTCGAACTAAGAAATTTTGATTTTTCACTTTAAAATTTAAATTATTCATATTCACAATAACAATGTGAAGTAGAATAAAATTTTTATTTTATTTTAAATGCAATTTTTATTGAAGTACTTAATTTTTTTTAATATTTCGAATTAATTATTATAAAGACTCAATTTGCAATCTGTAAGAAAATGAAATTAAAATACTGAATATACTTTGTTCAAGGTTTTTTATTATGATGATAACAGTAACACTGAATAGTTTTAGAAATTTATTCATAGAATTACTAGAATGGTTCTTATAGAAACAACTATACATTCTAAGAATTTAAGCTTAATATTTTTGTTCATTCATCCATAGATGAATATACTGAATATCAAATTTTGGTTCTGAGATTTGCTAAAAAAAAGTTTAATTTAGCATAATATTTCAATAACATATTGCATCTAGTTCTGAGGAGATATCGTTATTTGATTTTCCTACACTTTTATTTGAATGCATTAATCTAAACAAAATATCCTATTGCTATTGCTATCCATTTCTAAAAAAATGCTAGAAATATTTCTTACAATTTCCGATTGTACGAGTATCATATTAGGTAGTCGTAAACAGCATTCCTCACCCGCTCATTGAAAATCATAATAAAGTATTATATTGTATATGAGATGAGTTGATAAAATGATTTCAAGTGATTCTTCATCGTAAAGGGAAGGAAAACTTTCTCCCCACATAGTGAAGTTATATTCAATACCGTATACATACACACACATATAAAGTTACATTCAATACCATATTCAAGTTTACCATACACGTACACATCTTAGTATTCTACGATTTTTTGAGAAATAGCTCGATATTAAGCTAAAACATTTGTGTTCGGTTTTCTTCAAAATGATTAACTTAAAATTAAAAATTACAATTGTAAAATTGGGATCTCTGAATCTCAATTAGTAGAGAAGATACCAAGAAAGAGCATCTTAGGAATCTCAAACTAGGCGTAATATTTGCAATAATATTGCGTGGAACAATTGATATATACGGAGTATTATTGAAATTGTATTAACTATTCAATTGAAAAATGTATCCAACAGATATTATAAAATTGTTTTTCCTCAAAAGAAGACTTTTGATGTATTGCATCGTACAACTAACAGTTCAGTTCATGATAGTACAATCCTTATATTTTTTTAAAAATTGAATTGAATCGGATCTAATTGTTTGACTAATGTTGTGTTAAACCATCCTAAGATCTAAAAATATTGAAATTTGAGACTGAACTTACAAAAGAAATGCACTCTGAGATGTTAATAGGAAACATATGCATTTTTCCTTATGGATAAATCCTTTTTATGTATTGAAATAGCTTTGAAAATACAATTTACTTAAATTTCCAACAGATCTGATGGCTGATTTCCTTCTATTAAAGATTAGTTTATTAATAATTTTAAGGATTTATCGCGACAATGTTCACTCAATAACGATATTGTATAATACATTTTTTCTTTACATAACTTACATTTTTAAAGTTTTTCGATTCCTCATACGTCCCTAGGACGCAGAGACTTTTCCATTTCATTGATGTTCGTAACTTTGGTTCTGATCTATCGAGATTCAATAACTAATCAGGCAAAGAATAATTGTGACATTGAGCTCTTCCCGATTTTCTCCTCGCTAACCTCTGAGACTTTATGGTAATTTAAATTGCATAAATTAAAATTCCTTCGTAAACAAAATGTAATGTGACAAGGTAAATTAGATGAAGATAAAAATCACAGATAATTGAATTATTGATAGTTTCATGTAAGTGAAATAGAATTAAAAGGAAAGAGGAGGGAGATAGAGAATAACGACAGACTGATAGATATTTGTAAATTGTATTAAAGGATCGTAATTAACCTTTTGTATTGAAGCGAATCTCAGTTAAAATACTAAGTTAAGAATAGGATGTTATTGAAAAGTGCTTGAAAAAGAATGAAAGATCTGGTAAGCTAAGACTTCATTAATACAATATTAACTAAGATTGACCGAGTTAAGAAGGATTCGAGAGAGAGCGACCTTACATACTCTTAGGTAGTTAATAAATTGTTTTGTCCTGCTCTTACGTATCTTCAGTTGGATTTTTGTAATAGAGGCGGAATATAATTATTGGGGTGCATAACCTTCTCGGGCTTTAACCCCCAGTGATAGTAATAGTTGACAGATGAGACAGAACATTGGTATTAAACTTGCCCAGGAGTTAAAAAATAAAAATATTGTAAATGTTAAGATTACATGGAAGAATATGAATTATGAGCAATGTTTGGTTATTAATTACTAAGAATTAAAAGTTAAATTTTTTTTTTATTCTTTTATTATGAATAAAATCCAGAATTGCTTAGAATATTGTCTATTTTTTAAAACTTATATTAATATATGTATTTTTGTTTTATGAAGGATTATAGTAAAATAGCTAATGTTGAAATTTAAGTCATGAAAAAATCTGTTTCATTATTTTCATGATTTCTTTAATTATTGCAGATGATTTGATGCTATTATATGTGAATGAAAAAGATTAAGATTTTGCTGGTTGCATTGGTAGAAATATCCTGTATTATTTCTCTAGTCTGGCTAGGTTCTAGCTTCAATGGCTTTTCTCACGTAGCGAGAGGATGTGTTCTTATTGGTTGCTGGGTGTGATCCTATTAGCTGCTGTGGAGGGATGTCATTTTGATGTATATACTCTCAGGAAATCAATGAAAGAATTTTGAAATGGTGATTTTAAAAGGAAAAAAAAGGGATGTTGGATTAATCTAGAAGAATTTCTCGAGGTCTGTATAGTAGTTGCTTATTTCTGATGGGTGGTTTTGTAATATTGACTATTTAATTAGACTTACAGATAGCTGTAGAATTAAGTAATAAAGGAAGAACGTCACACAGTCAATTCAAGAAAAATTAACTGGATTTTATTTATATTCTTTAAATGGTCACATAACAATTATTCTACTATGACTCACACGTCCTCAGCTAAATAATATTTCTATTTATCTGGTGTCCACTATCTCCTCCGACTTTCTATCCATCTCCCTTCTTTCTCTCATCTGTTAATACTCGAATGTCCAATCTGCTGTTATTACTGCAAATTCCTTCTTATATCTTACACAGGTTCTCCATCTTCCTTCTTATCTTATACATTACACGTCATTTATCCAGTAACCCTGCTTTGTATAATTTATAAGTTGAGTTGCTAGATTCTAGCAGTCTTGCAAATGTTCATAAGGACAGTGGAAGGGAAGTAATGTTCCCAATCGCTACAATGTTGTATTCCCCTTCTCCAACAACATCAAACCTATTTATGTACTCTAAGTATTTTAAATTGTTTTCTATGCTTCTTTATAATATACCTCGAGGTTGTCTTATTTGTTTGATTTTATCATTTGTTTTGCAAAATTACGATTTGCTTCAAATGATTCTGTTATTATTCTCCATTCTCTGCGATAATTCTTCCGTAACTATGCTGGATCCTTAGAACTAAAACATTAAAACTAAGTCAAAAATATTACTTTTGATTATATATGTTTCATTCAATGAAAAAGTAACAATTAACTCATATGTTTCACCTCCAAGACCACTTAGAGGTGTCAGCAATCACTTACGTAGAATTGTAGCAATGGGTTGAGTGACTCGGATTCCAAGGTGATGTGTTTCAGAACAGGAACTACATACGAATTTACCTGCCAGTTCGCACTATTTTTAGCAGGTTATAGCGCAGCACTTAGATTAACGTTATTAACATTAACTAAATTTATTACTATAATTCTAAGCGGATGTCCC
>BMAW01025427.1:0-12486 GCA_019974015.1 Nephila pilipes
AAATTGAATTCGACATCAGAAATAATACTATTATACCCAGAGGATCATCGCTAATTTATAATGTTTTTCACATAGAGCTTAAAATGTCTCTGAATTCCTAACACAGCCAATTATGTAGCGTCATTTTGAACCACATTCAGATGGTGAGGTCGAAACCTGAAATGGTATTTTTCTACGTCCATCCCACTCCAAATTATGATAATAAAGATTTATTTCGGCACATGAGACCAGATAAATATGTAGCATCGTAAGATTTTTGTTTTATTAATTAATATCATGAGGAAACTATGCTGGGATTATTGAGTGATTTAAAGCAATTAATCAATAAAAAAACCATAATTTTATTCATATTTCTCTCTGAAATACACATAAACTTACTTATTTGGAAATAACACCATTTGAAATAAACTTTACACCTAAGGGGGTGTTATAAATATTTGCTTCATTGTTCTCGTGATGAATTTGAAACATTTTTATATTCAACACACATACATTTTAATTAATATTCACGAATTATTTTACTAAGATTACGATCAAAAGCATTACCTTCAAGCAATTAATAAATGCAACATCACTAATCAAATTACCGAGATCTTTTTGGAGGAAGATTATAACACAGTCGTTTAAGATGAAAAACTTTTCCACTTAAATTGATAAGATTTAATCGCATACCTTCGATCGGTACCTCACAGAACATTAATTTAACAAAATAGAAATAGAAAATTCTGAGATAATTTGCTAATGTATAAGCATGTAGGGAAGTTTAATAACTGTTTTATAATATTTTAACAAAATACGATGCATTAAGAAATATTAATCGGAATAAAATGAGCTTCAGACATGTGAAACTGAATAAAACTGAATAAAAATTTTCGTAATACATTTTAACAACATTTTAAGTGAAACTATAATTTATAAAATTATGTTCTTGCATTATCATTTGTAAAAAAACAACACATTTTCCTCAGATAGAATAATAAATAAAATTTTAATTCAGGAACTTCATCAAATTGAATAATACTCGTAAATACATTTTTAAAATTTAAACACTTTGATTAACTGTTAAACAAAATAAATAAAATAAACTGTTTTAATAGTGAACATAATTCGGCTTTAAAAGATACATTATATTTCTTTATTTCTATCGCTAATTGTTTTTCTGCATCAATAAACAAAACTTTTAAAATAACTGAGGTTAGAAGACTAAAAGAACCTGCGATAAAGTTCACACAAAATGTCATTTTGAGTCAAAGAGAATTCAGAACATAAAGCTGGGATGAAGTTTCTTATTAAATGTTAATTAACATTTTAAATCCTCTTTATGTGTGAAATTAGTACTTCGATGGGAATAAAACTTGCAAAAAAAATAAACCTTGATTATTTTACAAACTAATTTAACGCTTCAGTTCAACTTTGAAAAGTCTCTTCAACAGTTGTTGCAAATTGGAAGTGACTAAAAAAAATTTCAGTATATGCCTATTCGTTAATAATAAATTAGCATACAAATATTTTACTTTATCTAGTAAGCATATAATTACTTGAACTTATATCTTGTATGTTATCCACCTCTTCTTCCAAACTTTCATTTCATCTTCAAAAACTCTCATGAACAGTTGCTACAAATCGGTAATGGTTACAAAAATTTTTCATGTCTGCATCTACGTTAATAATAACTTAGCATGCAAATATTTTCCATTACTTCTTATTACCGTCAATTATGCATCAGGTTGTGTTTAAACCTTTTCATCGATTTTCACCCAATCCCCGATAAGATAAAACCATAAAATTTTGCACAAACTCAATTTGAATGACAATACAGTATTAAATTATAAAACTACAAAGCGAACTATTTTCTTAATTTGTTAAATGCGATTTTTCATGCACTATTGCTTTTACGTGTGTAAAAGAGGGAAAAAAGAGCTAAAAATGGACAAACACACTTTCTATGGCTAGAACGAAATTAAAGGAAAATCTACTTAAAATGACAGTTTCTCATAATTATATACAAAAGAAAAATAAAGTATTATGATTTTTTTTAAAGACAGTTGAAAATTTCAGACTTAAAACTAGTGTTGTGCGAAGTTTAATTGTGAAATTATCAAATTTATATGATCACGCACATTTCAGTTTTTAGTAAAAAAAATTCTCTCAGCTGTATTAAAAAAATTTCAAGTTCCTCTTATGTATGACGATGATAAACTGTTATTTTCAGTGCATTTTCCTTTAATATATATATATATATATATATATACTATTATTTTATCTAGTAGGCGTATAGTTACTTAAATTTATATCATGTATCTTTTCCTTCGCTTTTTACAAAATTTTATTAAAACTTTCGATAAATCCCTCTAGAATCAGTCATTCATAGTTACCTGTTGATTACATTTCCACTTGGAGAGAATAACTTCCTAACTAAGAGGATTTCGGCTCAAAATACTTTCCTAATCAGAAACTTGGATAAATTCTAGTTCTAAATTCCGAGATCTTGCAAACGTGCATCAAAACCTATTTATATGCAAATTCTTCGCGGAGAGACTCTAGTATCCCGTCTGTTAAGATAATACCTTATTTGCAGGAGGAAGATTTCAGGTAGAGTAGTCAGTAACAAAACAAAGTTCTTAAAATGAACTCACTTTAAACCTGCTGTGTGAGTGAGATGTTAACACTGAGAGTAACTTAGAGATAAGGTTGAGCTTAGATGGTTATTCTCAAAAGACTGGGATTATGTGGCTCTACCATTAAATGCGGCTAACTATATTTAACAGGCGATATTTTAATTGTTTCGGGTAATACTAGTATTTTACTACATTCGCCTAAGTAACTTTGATAAGTTGTTAATTCTTGATTCGATAATTGTTTTTAATATCTCAAATCTTTGGTCACGCAGTGTTATTTAATATGTGTAAGTGCCCTACTTGCAAGCTAACTAACTAGCTTGCAAGTAAGGCGATAAAGGCTACAAAGCCTCTAACCAAGGGTCCATACTGTGGGGTTAATCAAGGTACATGGTATCTGGAAATTTATATTAGCTTGTAAGAGATCTGTAGTAGAATATTAGCTCGTAAGAAATCTGTAACTGTATATTAGCATGTAAATCCTTAAATGTTTGTAACTAATTGTTTTGTCCTACATTACGTCACTGCAATTGTGACACTAAAATAAAAATAATTAATTCAATTTCCTTTTTACTTAGATTGTATTCTCTTATTAAATAACTGTTAACCCAAACATAATTTTAAGTATGATTATCTTAAATCCTCTTTATTTTAAATGGCAAAGTAAAAATTACCAAATTTTGTGACATTTTAGTGTCTCAGTTACCTGAAAGTAACGCGTTTTTATACAAAAATGTGTATTATTTTGCAAGTTAGAGTACCCGTGTTGATTTTTTTTATTCAAATATTTGTGGGGCATAAGTAAGCTCTTTGCATTAATTCAGTTGATAAAAAATACACTACATTAATAATTAAAAAAAACTGGTTTATATTGTCTATCAACCAGAATGCACTTTCACTTTGACTTTCGGCCTATGCGATTTATAACCATCCATTCCAGGAATATAAAAAAACAAATTCCTAAAAGTAATAAGAGGCTTGATTATAAAAACAAATGACTCCCTGGTCGTCCTTTTATCATTTGTATACCGATTTTTAAGACGTTATACCTGAAAGTTACATTTGTCTTCTATGTAGGATCTCCCGCCTATAGAGAGTGCTTTGTAAGCGTCGAGTGTGTAAGAGGCATGTTTACAAAATATTCCAGAGAGAAAGAGAACTATGTACGGATCGTAAGGTGATAAAAGCTAAACGTAAATTGTGCAACTCAGAACCTTAACGTGATAAAAATATTAAAGAATAAAGTTGTTATACAATCGAATATGTTCTTTGGTGATTTTTTTTATTTCCAGGTGCCTTCGGTGTGCTGAAAGCTGAAAAATATTTCGACCCATATGATGAAGTTGAAGCAGCAAATCATTATCGCCCATGATCTTTACCCTGGGGCTCTCACTTCTTTCCAAAGATGAAAGAGTACCCAATTTGGGGCATCACTATCGTTTTGATGGTAAAATTGGGTTTGTTTGAATAGTCACATTTTGAAGCAAGTAAAGTAGAATTTCATTAAGTTGGATCCCTTTAACTCAGATAACTCATTTCTGAGGGAAGAGAATTTATTTTTGACTTGAAAAGCGATTTTCAAATTTATAAGAGAGTTGGAAGGGGAGGGATACTCAACGAATATTCTTTCAAAGCAAACGCTACCTCAGTCATACCTCCTATCACTAGTGACAAAAAGTATACGGTGATACATTGTCAAAGTGAAATTGTCATAAAACAACTTTAAGCACGCTTATATTGTGCACTAAATAGATGTCTTTTGGTAAATGTGATTCATACTGGATTTTTAGTCCGATTTAACAACGTTGTACTGCACGTGGAAAGGTATGGGGAGTATGTCAGAAAATGAACAGTTCAATACATAAAAGAACATGTAGCCGTTGGGTAAACCTAGAATTTTAAAAATAAAGTAACAAATAAAAAATTACCATACAAATTAAGGGCCATGTAGGATTATTCTATCAAACAAGATTCATAAAGAAAGAGCTTTTACTTTATGCAATTTCAGTTTGTACTTTTGCTTACGGACCGCACAATAATACTTATAAAATACATTTTGTGTATTTTTCCCATTACGAACAATAAATACACAGGTGACGTATGTCCTTCATTATTTAATTTTACAGCCACTTTAAAGTCTAATTAAATAGTCAACAAGTTCAAAACTCCATTTAAAGATACATCAGAGAAGGACAACTTATTAACTATCAAAGAATATAGATGGTTCCTCTCTCTCGAATCCCTTTTACTCGATCTTGAATCTTTTTTTTTTTTTTTTTTGCATTAGAAGGTCAGCTTACCAAATCATTCGTTTCGATTAAGAGCTTCTCGTTTTTAATACATTCAGCTCTTAATTCTGTGATCGTAGGTCACTTACTACTACTTTCATACTATTTTTTTCACTTCCAAATTACAATCATTAATCACGATGATTCACACCAATCTACACATGTATCAGCTTGCCGTTATTTTCCACATCCCTTCGCTTTACTTTCAATCCTTCGCTTATCTTCATCTAATTTACCTAATCACGATTCAATCGGTTGGCAGAGTTACAATTGTAAATAATTCAAAATTCCTAAAGGTCCCCGAGGTTAGTAATGAAAATTGTGAACAGTCCAACGTCCCACATATATTGAATTTTTATATTTTATGTATTTTTATGCTCCGTTTGAATAGAAGTGGTATTGAAAACGAAAAATCCGATTTACGATCATTGGGACTTCGGACCTGTCAGTTAAAGGAAAACTCGGTACTTGTAAAGCGTCCTCGGTATAGTGTGTAACTATTAAAATTTAAACTATTAATAAACTTTTACGTTACGTCTCCTGCTGGTAAAGTGAAATGGGTTTCTTTTCGGATTACATGCATAAATCTATGTGGTTCACTTAATGTTTAAGGGGCCACTGGAAATTAAATTTAATTTTGGTTGAACGAAAATGAAACTCAGGTGAAATTCATTCTGTTATCATTCATATTCAGAGATAAGATATGAAATTTGATACATAGGAAATTAATTTAGTACTTAATACATTGGTGAAACAAATGAATTATTAATCGGATTTATGAGCAATTTTATTTCGGAAATATAGACTAAAAATACTCTTAATTTAGAAATATTTTCAACAAAAATAAAAATAATATGAAAATATTATTAATAATATTTTTACCATACAAAATTTTAAATTTTAACATTTAAGGATTTAGTGAACATTTTCAATAGTATCAATAATATTTAAAACGTTAAAAAATCAATTTCAAGAAAAATGAACATACGTAAAGCGATAGCCATTTAAAAAAGAATTTGTTAACAAACACACACAAAGCATTAAGTTAACGAACAATTTCTTATTTGAATATTATTTGTTTGAAAGATACATAGCCGCTTATAGTATTTTATTCCAACAGAAATGATTTATCTAACAATTTTTTCACCATGTTTCTTGGAAAATATCATAAGAAAAAAATAGGATATTATGCACAGTGTAATATACATTTTGAAGTCAAATTATGCCAATGACTGATTTCATTAATATCGCACTACAAGCAACACGAGGGCAACACGAGGAGACAACACGATGGACCTCGTAATTTTGAATCTCAGTCAAGTGTCCAGGACGAAACTTGAGCGAACACAGCCCTTTCCTAACTTCCCCACCACGAGATCGGGAGAACTTTGAGCCTCAACACACTTAACGTGCATCAACCCTGGCTACACGGTGGGTCTTTAGCGGCATCAAGTCTTGAACCTACGATTCTACGAAAACCGTCGGCCGCGAGTTCAGACTCTATTATATTGTTTACAATTATCTTAAAGTAAAAGATTTTGAGATAACGTCTGGTTTTAGTTCATGGCTTGGCGATGAAAATCAAAATGGCCACAAATATCTAATGTGTTGCTGTAATAACCATTATTATTACTTAACAGGGTTATTCGTTATTTAAATAGAGGATAATAATAATAAAAACATAATAATAAGGGGTATTGTTGAACAGAGTTGTAACATTATTATACAAAGTTTATTATACAAATTGTGATGTTATTATTATACAAAGTTTTCCAATTTAAAGTGCGTTTTTATACTCCGTTTGTTTTTGATCGCCAAGTTTAAAATAGAATCCTATTAAATTTGAATGTGGAGGATGAAGATAAATGGAATATTCGTTATATTTTATTTTCTATAATTTATTACCCATTTTATAAATTTTTATTTTATTATTGTCCATGAAATATTGTGGTTTTTCAAGTCGCTGACAGAAAAGTATCCAATTTAATTTAAATTACTATATTTTATATGCTTTTAGTACTCTAAAACTCTCGAATTAAGTATCCATGCATGTATTATGTTTTCTAATGAAAAATTTTAGGATAATATTTAAATTTATAAAAATGTAGCCATCCTTAAGAATTATGGACTACCTTCAAATTACTGTATTTATATGATTTAAATTTAATGATTAAGTTAAAAGATTTCGAAAATGCTGCAAATTTAATCTCATGCTTTCAGAGTTTTTTTTCCCCATTTAATTTTCAAATGACTTAGAACTCAAACTTAAATTGATATAACCATAGTTCGATTTATTTCTATAAAATTTACTACATAAAATTATTGTAGGTATTAATAAACTATATTAACATAAGAAATACTCTATTATTGGAGTCTTCGTTTCTCTTGTTGCCTTAAGTACTTCATAAATACAAATAAATCAACCAATGTAAGAAAATATTCTTACTAAAACACTTTAAAATGTTCATCCTTTTATAGATTGCCATCCTTGGAATATATTGATTTCAATTAACTTTTTCAAGACATTTTGCTTATCTTTTTTTTTAAAAAAAAAATTAAATAGCTGCTTCTCTTAAAGTGCATAGGTAAATATTTACATTTAATGTTAAATTACGATAAGGCTTCACTGACACTTAAAACGTCTTAAGAGTCTGCAAAGAGAAGAAAGAAATATTTTTTAAAACATATTTTTTTCGACGTTTTATTTTAATTTGGAAATAAGAAAAACAACACATTGAAATCCTCTTCTTCATTTTCCTTATTTATAATATATTTTTAAGCGTTCTTCAATAACAAAAGAAAAAGTGCTTATCTGTAAAGGGAATTTCATGAGAGTATAGAGAAATAAAGGTAAATTTATTAAGTTTGATGAAAGAAAATTCATGTAAAAAATAAAACTAGTTTAACTCCAGTGTCTTGTCACATCTTGAAATATATTACTTATGCAATATTTTCAGCTTTATTAAGAGAAAAAGTTTTATTTTTAATATATTTAATTATTAAAAAAGATAAGGGAAGCAATTCTTTATATTGATTGCTTCCCTTTTCCTGATTTTCACTTGATAAATAATCTGTTAAAGATTTGTATGTGGAACATTTCAAACACAAGCAAGCGTTACAACTAACTTTGTAAATATCTTCGTTCATATGTTAACTCTACGGCCATTTTACTATCTAACTAAACAGCCAATAAGTACAAAAATGCAATTAAAGATACGTAACAGAAGGAAAATACACTTTATTATTTATCAAAGAACATGTAAAATTGCTTTGTTATGAATCCATCTGAACTTAGTGAACACTCCTTTATGTTCAAATAATCAAGTGTTAACTTATCAAATCATCAATTCAAATTCAAGGTGTTTTCAATTATATCGAATTAGAAGCCTATTATTCTATTCATGAGTCACTTACTACTACTTTCAATTTAAATGATAATTTAAGATGACATTCTCCAATCTACAACATCTATCAGGTTGTCGTTATCTTCTGTCTCCCTTCCCTTTAATTTCAATTATATTCACTTATTATATATCACTATCTCTATTTCAATTAACTTCATTTCTTATCTTCATACAATTTACTTAATCGCGTTTCATTTGGCTGTCAAGGAGTTGCAATTGTAAGCCATTCAAATTACCAATAAGTTTCTGAGGTAATTGAAGAGAAAATCGCGAATATCTCATCGTTACAATTTCATCTATAAATCGGTTTCTATTATTGGTTTTCATGATATTTAACTCTTAAAATAAAGTCTCCACTAGAATGTAGAAGGACAAATGTTTTGTAAGGCCCTTGCTAAGCATTTCAGGATGCAGAAAGTGTCCGATAATCGGTTCCAAGAACTCAAAAATTAATGTTTGTGATGGCACTCATCTTCATTCTTAAAGTGGTTTATTTCCAGATTCTTAAGTTTCTACCGGATTCAATAAACTCTTTACCAGATGCTGTCCTGAAATTATACAACTTACATCTATAAATAATCATTTGCCTTCATTAGAAATCCAGAGAACTGTGGACTACAACATGCTGATACATAATTGTTTTAATTGTTTGTTCCAAACTCGTTGTCTGTTCAGGATTAACTGTTCTTGAGCGATGATCGTCCATGAGCAGTACGAGTCACCCACTGGATTCACCATCATTGTCATAAAATAAGTATACAATCAAGTAAATTAACACATTTAAAATACTCTTTTTTCGTAGATATATTAAACAAGATAGCCACATAGTTTGATCAACATTTTCTATGAGTCTGAATCCAGTAGCTTGTATCTTAGTAATACGAGTATCTAAACAGTTAGTGTGTGACACCTATAAACGCCTTAAGAGAAAGAATAATTTGAACATCACTCTCATCGCTTAATTCACGATTGTAAAGGACAAGGCATCAATTTTTGGCACATTTTGTTTTCCGTTGCCAAGACGTAGATTGAAATAGGATCCTATTAAATTTTGAAACTCGGCGATGAATGATAAATTGAATATTCGTAATAATTTAGTTTCTTTATTTTTGTAAGATAAATTTTAATTATTTCTCTTGTTACTCTATTATCTGTATTTGAACCAAATAGTTTTTATAGCTTCTAAAATACCTAAAAAGTTATTGTGTCAGACACCTATAGACTCCTTAAAAGAAAGGATCATTCAAACCGTCATTCACATTGTCTGATTCACGATTGTTATCGAAAACGCATCAAAACAAATGTCTTCCAAAGGGAGAAACATTTCTTCCTTCTTAGGTTTAGATTGCGTATTAATAATGAGGGATGTTTCTGTGAGCAACTCTTTTAGATATATCAGTTTCGGAGTTAAGATTGCCCAATCATAAGAATGGATAAGATTGATAGTTAATTTATATAAAGTATAATACTTCCCCTAAACACCACCTAATTTAGGACTGTAATTCAATTTTAGATATTTGTTAACCATAAGTTGTTTTGTAAAACTTTTGATTTAGTGCTCATTAGAAATCAAACATTCAAAAATCAAGTTCAAGAACGTTTTGGGTTCAGTATATATATTTACTAATTCTTTATTCACTTATGTTTTTAATAATTCATATTTTTATGATAAAGTTACATTGGAAAAATCACTTATCAACTGACTTAAATAAGTATAAAAAGACAAGAAAAGTAAATTTTAGGTTATGAAATTAACTTCAAAAATTTCTTTAACATTAGAGGAGTTAATTTTAAAAAACTTTGAAATCCGAATTTTAGAACAGAATTTTTAAGAAATCTTAAATTCTGGCAAATTTTATCATGGGACATCCATTGCGTGAGAAAAACAACATTCCTAATGAGAAAAGTTCCTTCGAAAAAAAAGTTAACTGCACTTATTAATTAATTTAATTAATACATTGCTGGATTAGTTATGTAATTCTGAGCTACTAATAGTTATATACATTTCATTCAACTGCATGGAGATTTACGAAAGTTATTGTGAAATTCCCAATATTATTTTTTTTTTGATAAAATTAACCTTGTTCCCTCAATACTTATAATTATTATATTTTCTCGATAAATTATACAATTAAACAAATTATGGGACAACGTTTACTTTTTCTGATAGCTTGAGATGTTTCTTAACCTAGTTTCGATTAATAGAAACTTGTTCATATTACTTTGCTTATCACCACTTATTTTTTATTACTTAAATACTCGTTAAATGTTGCACGGTTATAGACAGATAAATAATTTGATGATTATTAAAACATACATGACCGTCAGTAAGAGAATTCAAAATACTACGCATGCAATTACTACAACAGAACTGATAATACTTTCAAAATGCTAGAAAAAGCAAAAGAGAAGAATTACTGTGAATTTTCAATGCACCACTTTCAAAAGGTCTGGAAAAAATTATCAATGTACTACATCAAAAAAACCAAATATTATTAAAAATCAGACAGTGATGCTCAGTAAAATGGGAAAAAAAATCTTAAATTTAACTATAAACCATATACGTATATATGTATGTATGTATGTATGTATATATATATATATATATATATATATATGTGTGTGTGTGTGTGTGTGTGTGTGTGTATGTGTGACCTGCATATCTACTTTATTTACTTCAATTTTCCTTTTGTATTTAATAAATCGCAATCTAATTTAATACACTTTCAAATAAATCTTTCAACCAACGCCTCGCATTTTAACTGTAGGCGTCACCATTACTTTACGAAAAGTCGACAGGAGTGGGGTAACCTCCGAGCCTCAGGCGTATGAAAACTGATACAATCTGTTCCACGCGCTCTTTTTTGCTTTTTTCGCTTGATGTCTCTACCTGTTTATCAAGTGAAACGCCGCCACTCTAAGTTATTTTTTAATGTCTTGTCTACATGTATTTATACTATCAGTAGCAAGAAATTGCCTTCAATTTGGTAATGAAATATTTTTTTTTCTCGTCGAATAACGACCGTCTATACCGTCTGCGTTAACACAACCATTAGAACAGGAATCAAAATGAATCTGAGAATGTCGTGCACATATATATATATATATATATATATATATATATATATATAAACATAAAGTTTTATTAGATAAATTTTAAAATTATATTAGATATAATTTTAACACGTATATAAATCATCATAAATTACAAATTATATTTAAAAGAACAAATGTATTGAACAAATTAGAGCTAATAAATTACAGAAATAATTAAAACAAATAGTAGTTAAAGATATCAAAACAGAAAAAACAAGTCATTTAATTTAAAAATACTATCAATCGCTGAAAAGAAACAAAGCATTATAACGTAACAAAGTCATGAAGTTACCTAAATGCAATGTAATAGAAATTCAAGGATACATATTAAACATAAAAATGTGTAGTTCGAAACAAAATTAAAACTGATGTCTTAAAAATTACTATAAGTTTAAAATCAAAACTTCAAAAAGAAATACAAAACATATTTCATGAAAAAAGAATAAAAAAAATTTTAGATAATATAATGGAAATATATATATATACATTCTCAGACTTTAAGCTGATAATAGTGTGTTTAAACTATTTATACGGATCCAATTATCATAACTTCAGTATCAATTATCATACAATCTCAAAATCGAACAGTAAATTAACCAAAAAATAAAAGAAAGAAAGGAAATAAACAATTTTGTGATAAACAAACCTAATAAAAACGCGTAAAATTTAAAGAATCGTATAAAGAGATATTTCTAAGGATACGTATCGCCATCTGGTGGGAAGTTTAAAATCAAATATTTGTTTTAATAATTAATACAAAACCATGATATAATTTTTTTAAATGAAATAGATGAATACTGTCTCCAAAAAGATTCAATAATACAAATGTAAGATAAAATATGTAGATAAGTCACAATATATATATGTGTGTGCATGTGTGTGTGTACGCGCGCGTGCGCAAATATATAAGTATATATATATATATATATATATATATATATATATTGGTTGAAAATTTTAAAATGAAATCATTAATTTTATCAGAGATTTTACATCAAAACAACATAAAACAGAATATCTTGTCACGTTCTTACAAAAAAAAAAGTACAAAAAAATATCAACGCTTTCAATAAGATGGAA
>BMAW01025427.1:17351-50807 GCA_019974015.1 Nephila pilipes
TAAATGTGATGCTTAAATGGGAAATTTTTAATATTTGACTTCAAGTTAGTCAAGTCTAACCTCTAATCTCCGTACTCACTTATTTTCAATCTGACACTGTTTTTGTGAAATTGGCAACCGCCCTGACACCTATTTCAAAGAGGTATGGAGATGGAAAAACTATAAAAAAAAAAATTCTTACGATTGTCCATAATGCTAGATAAGCAATACGTATGTGTAACCGATACCAGAATTGCTGATATTCTTTGTAAGCTTTTCCAATGAATTCTTCTTTTTTCTTCAATATTTCCGTAGTTAAAATATTTTCAAACCTGATTTTAAAGCCTGTGTATAAGGCATTTAAGTGTTTATCGTAGACCAAAACGCCATCATCCTTATAATCTGTCTGTGGCAAATTGGAAAATTGGGATAATTCCTTACGTCCTACATCTTACTTCATTAGGTAAATTCCGGCAAGGATGCCTGCACTAATGGACTAGGCTTTTATCAAATTTAGATTCCCACTTTTGCAAAACTAAAGTAAATATATAAATGTTTCCATTTTATTCAATTTTTTTAAATGGAATTTTTTAGCTTCCAAGAACTCTAAAATGGTCACAAAATGATGAGAACAAAATTTAAAAAAAAAACATTTTATCAAACATAAGCCCTTTGGCATCCCGCGTATTTCATTGTGAAAAAGTAATAGATGACGAACGAATTGAAGATTAATGAAATCTGCTATTCAGAACTTTAGCAAATAAATTTTGTAGATAAATAATGTAGTGAAATGATTAAGTCCCGGATACATTTTCTCTTTAACGTCTTATAAACCACGATAGCGTTCAAACATGCAGGCGCTCCATCTATTGCAGTTGAAATTATATCTGACAATGGGTTCGTTATTTCCTTAACCTCTCAAAACATTAAACATTGATCAGCCTTTTGTATCTTTTATCAATGCTCTCCCGAAGAGTACATAGTTCTTGGTCCATAACATAACGAACATTCTCTAATAACAGTCCTTCATTACCAGGTAATGTTGCCTCGTCAGTTGAATGAAAAAAATGGTCGTTTGTAGATAATTATGTTGAAGCCTTCATTATTATCACTCGTTTCATCAATTTCTCTTTGAACTGTGCTGTTGCTTCAAGGAATTCTTTTGAGCTTATCATATGCAGATTTATATAGAAGAGTTTTTTAAACTTCTTCAGTAACTGGCAAAATTATCTGTTCTCCGATAGTATTCGACTTTCATGATTTTGCTGTAAGTATTGAGGTGTGGTATTTAAGAGACGCCTGCCAACCATCATCGTCTCTTTTGATGTCGACGTGAATATGACGTCAATCTGTTCTGCAATTTTCTTTCAGTATTTGAAAACATTTCAAACCTTAACCCTCTTTATCAGTATAACACCTTCTCAGGTGATCTTCTAGCTTGAATTGTTTCATACATCGCTGAAAATGTTGTTGCATGAAAGGCATGTGGGTAGGCGTTCGTCTGACAACGATGGAATGAAACCAAGTTTTCAATAATCAATGTTATACTGCTTACATTTTTTTTTTTTAGATTCGATCATATTTAGTAGCAGTTCTCTATGGACAAATATTAAGCTGTCATAAGACATGACAAATAGAAATGGATTCCCGATGTACTTTTAATCTTGAGTTAAGTATAGGTATTTTTTTAAGTTGAGACATTTTTTTGCTGATTGTAGTAGTCACTAAAAAAAGTCACTATGCAAAGGTCACCATATATAAAAGGGTTGCAAAAAAAATTAAGAAATTCCACCTTGTGTTCATCATAAAATGTCTTAATTCATTCAAAAGCAAAGAATAAATCAATTGAAAATATATAAATATGTATTGCTTGCAATTAAAAAATATAACGAAATCTCATTTGTAAGCTTTAATAAAAAGGCATCTGTTTTCTGAAAGGTTACGAAATTCGATTATTAAAACAATAAACACATTTACGAATAAACTTAACTTAAAAAGTTGATAAACAGTAACTTGACAAAAAATACGAATTTCGTTTCATGCTCAGGGGAATGGATTTCGATCATAGAAATTCATGTGTAAAAATAAAGAGAAATAAATTTCATAAATTTAAAAAAATAATAATAACTAGTAATTTGAAGTAAATTTAACAAAAGCCGAAAGTTATATTATATAACGCACATGTCAATTATCGTTTCCAGGTGTACGAGTATGTACCTGTGAAATAGGGATTTTTAAAGGAAAAACACATATTCATTTGAAGTGAATGCTTGAAGCCATTCTGATTTGAAGTGAATTGAAGGATAAGCCATTCGACGCTACAACTATTCACCTTCTTTCTAACAAAAACTGGATTCCATGACGATATAAACTTTTAATTTTCAAAGCAAATCATAAATTGATCTATTTTTTACTCCTTTTAAATTAGCGAGGAGCTGTTCAGTCCATCCTTGCTCCATCGACCGGAAGAAGTGATAGCCCGAAGGAGCAATGCCCACCGAATACGGCAGGTGAGATAACACATTCCAATGCAATTCTTTTAAGTCTTTCTTGACGACTTTTGTGGTGTCAGTCAGCTCATTGTCATGTAACAAAACCACTTTCCTATGTTTTTGTACCTATTTCGTATGATTTGTGATCATTTCAGCGTTCAAATGGATCATTTGCTGGCATTCTTTTCAAAAGGATATGGTCTTGTAGTCGATGCTGATATTTCGCCTGGCTGAACTCACGATATTCTTCGTTTGGGAATATCAAATAAATCCTATTTTCATTACCTGTTGAGATTTGATACAGTGCGTTCTTCTGCTGATGTCTTTTCATTAGTTGTTCACTGGTGACTTTTCGATTCTCCATTTGTCTTGTAGTCAGACTCTTGATACCCATATTTTTTTCTTTTTGAAATTTTTCCATCGTGTGCAAGCACTCTCTAACACTTTTTTCAGTCACATTCAGTACTTCCAGCAATTGTGATTGCGTTTGTGTGGAGATTTCGTCCAAAAGTGCTTAAGACATTTAATCTTCCAATTGTTTTCTGTGGTTTTCGCTAAGCCTTGTCCTCAACATTAAAATTACCAGTTTTGAATTGATTGAACACCAATGTCAATGAATATCTTGCCTTTTCGCCATAAGCATCTACAAGTATACAATAAGTCAGAGCAGCAATTTTCTACAAAATAAATAAAAAATTCCCGTAAATGTTTTTATTGGAATAAAATTATGAAATCATACTATTAGAATTTTTCACATGTATGCTTTTGTAGGGTAAAAAATTCAAACAAAATTACATATAACATAACATATATACATAATATGTAAAAATACAAAACACCAAGAGTAAGAAAGTATACGTGGTGCCATGTGTTAAAAAGTCCCGTCTTTCACAGGTATATACTTGGTACACATATTTTATCACTATTCTAAAATTTATTTAAAACATATTTTTAAGAGATGTACTCTACAATTTTTTTATTATTTCGAGAAACTAGATTAGTTATGAAATTGTCATATTCTTATGGTCATATACACGAATTACTAAACACCCAAATATATAATAATAGTTAATAAGAAATTATTTTATGGAAAACAATTTTTGAAACTACAAAACATTAATCATTTCTGCTCTTTTACTGCAAGAAAATAAAAAATAGCTCCCATCAGTACAAGTATACCTCACGGAACAAACCTAATTTATATACTGACTGTGTATGCTAATTAAGTTAATTATGTGAACTCAATTAGTGACAAACAAATATTAATGCAAAAGAATGTGACAACAGTAAAAAATTACCAAATTATTAATTACAACATAAATTTATTATTACATTTAACAGTATTATTTACTAGAACATTTTGTTTTAGCAATAAATTACAAAACCTTCACCATAAGTCTTACAGAAAATACATAACAAATGCATTCACCGGTAATTTCATTAATCATTCATTTATAATATTTTGAAACTAAGTTAACATCGATTTATTTCAAATTAATAGAACAGCTGTATATTTTCTAGGAATTGCATATAATGATCAATAGCTACATATGGTGCAAACATCAAACATAAATGATTAATCTATTATTTTGAAGAATCAGGAAAAAAAATGTTTTAATATCAAATAATAAATTACAGATATTATTTTTAAGAAAAGTTTCTTTCCCATTATATTACGTATCTATGAATGGTATCATGCATAAAAATGTTATTTTATATTAAATAATCTTAAATCCAATATCTAAATTATCTTTTTTCCGTGCGTCTTCTATTTACGTAGCTTATATATATATCATCGAATTAAATATTAGGATTGCATTAACAAGAGATTAGAAAACGATACTTAATAAAATAACTGCTAGTAGTTTTCTTTTTTTTTTTTTTCAAAATTATTTATTTAAAATTTCAAATTGAAGTGAATCACGAAAATGCAAAGTTTTGATATTATTTAACATGATTCATTAGAGGTAATTAAAATTTATATTAAATGGCAAAAAAAATGTTAATTTTGAAAAAAAATTAAGAAGAAAAAAAATATTTTGAAAGTTATATGCATCACGTCTATCGCCAAAAGTGAGTCACAAGCACGCCAAATTGAGCGGCATTCGCGCCAAGTAGACGATGTGGACGATGAAGATTTCCAAAACTCTTGTTTTTATGTTACTAGCTCTTTGTTACGTCAAATCAAGTTTCCGAAGGGAATTCTTGATGAAAGCAAATGCATTCAATGCAATGTCTAAAAAAGCAATGAAAAATACATTTCGAACTAACCTCAAATACATAATTTTTAATTTGAATTTAATAATCATTCCATTTATCATTATTTTAGAATTTATTGTTAACCACTTCCAAAGTTGATAATGATCCCCTATGTATAATTATTAAAACACATGTAGAATCCCGTAATTGAATCAACAATATTATATTGCACGATATAAAATAAAATATTGAAATGTTCCTATAAAATTACAACTATCATTTCCAATATATATATATATAATTCTATACAAACACATACAGGAGTGGGATGGGGCGTAACGTTAAGCTTTAATTATTGATAAGAAATAATCGAGATATCTGGATAAAATTTATTATGTATATTAATTCAGCCTCATGTACATAATTTTGTAAATTGCAACAGTTAATATTGATTCGTTTATTGCAAGAAGCCGTAGATTGAAATAGTATAGAGAATATGAGTAGATTTCAATCTGCTGAGTTCTGCAATAATAGCCTTTGAAAGGTGAAGAAACACTAAGAAAAATGTCTAATTCTGTATGGTGGCTATTTAAAAACGTCTTTAGAATAATAATAAAAAAAAACTTAAATTTCTATCTATATTTTTTTAGAAATAATTTAAACTCTGCGATACTCAGAGATAATTAAATAAAACTTTACGATTACTTCAAAAATTTACGAATATGGTTACTTGAATCTACGAAATCCTGAAACCAATAAATCAATATTAATAGCTTTAATTAATGATATTTTGTGCATAATAAGGATTTAATATGCTGAATAAATTTTCTCCAAATATATCTCGGCCATTTCTTAGTAATAATTACACCTTAATACCCCCCCCCTAGAATTATTAAGATTTAACCTGTACTTCAAATTACAAACATAAAAATTGCTAAATATTGAGTCATTTTAAACTTCAACGGTAATTTCATTATTTCACTCTCTTAAGATAATTTTCTTATCTATTATGCATCAGCGAAAAACAGTCTTAATCAAAACATGAAATATCATACCAGCTGTCTGATACTGAATATCTCGCATAGCTGAATATATCCAACTATTCCCCAAACCCTCAGGATATTATGCATACCATATATATGGGCATATTCGAAAATCGAGCTGTTCCTTCGTAATGAGGAAGTAATCTGATTCTGAGCGATTAATGCATTACTGGACTAAAGCAGTTGCCATCTGCAATAAGGTGAAACGTTTCAATATTATGGTAGGTGGGTGAAATATGTCGATCGTCAAGAAACTCGGAGAAACTATGACATCCAGTTTGTGCAAATGTGTTCCGATAGAAAGCATTTATGATATTTGCGGTTGAGATATTAACTAGAGATCATTTTGGCCTGATGATGAAATTTATATCTCTGGATCACACAGATTTCATTATCCTCCGAAGAGTTGCGGCGCATTTCCAGATTACGAACATTCCACGGGCGGTTGTAGCTGAGGATTACTACATGGCTTCTAACTTTCTTCTCGGCTTATTAAATTCTGTTCCTGCTTCTGCCAACTGCATAGCAAGATGTAATGGGATATTAGGTTTATTCTAATCGGTAGCGTTGTTACAAAATACTGGTAATTTAATAACAAAGACAAAGAATTAGATCGAAAATTCACTGGTTTGGAAACATTTATTATTTGTTTTGTGACATTTGGCTATTCTCAATTTTCTATTCGCTAATTTCCAGCATTTTTTGGTAATTTGACTTGTATGAAATTACAGTTTCTTCCTAATTCAAATGAAACGTAAATTAGATGAAGATAACAATTGTAGTTAATTAAATACAATAATATATAAGTGAAATAGGATCATAAGGAAAGAGAAAGAAGTTATAGGGTAAGGGCAAACTTGTACATGTAATATGGATTGAATCATCAATTAATAATTTGAGTGTAAGTGACTCTTAGTTAATGTAACAAAATTCTAATCTGTTATAATCGATAAGTGCCTGAATCGGAACGAATGATTTGGTAAGTTAAGACTTTATTATTCGTATAAAAACTATGACTGTCTGAGTTAAGAGTGATTCGAGTGAAAGTGACTTCATACAATTCTTTGGTATTTAATACAGTGTTTATCCAGCTCTTACGTATCTTCAATTGGAGTTTTGAGCTTATTGACTAATTAGACTCTAAGATGAATGTAGATTTAAATAATGAATAAAATACATCCCAGAATAATCAGTGAATTTATTCACTCATTGTTATGCTTTTGTGTGTGGGGGGGGGGGGGTCATGAATGAATCTAAATCAGCAATTATTTGAGAATTTCTTACAATTGGCTACTTTGAAAAAAATAATTTAGACACTTTCTTTCAATATGTTTTTATAACCTTGTTCTCCAAAATATTGAATATCTGAAAAAGTATTGAAATTTTTAAAGATTATGAGGTCAAAGATGGTTTGGTGAAAAAATTCAATATTAAATTTATTTTTATTGATGACGCGTTAATATTCATTGCAAAATACAAAAATTATACATTAGCAGTTCCCTAATGCCAATTTAGATCTAAGTAAGCTCTAATAAGATAATTCACAATAAATCTTGTTCATTACCGTATTAATTAAAAACTCAGTTACCTCTTAATCCTGGTCGAACAAGCCACAACTAATTGTCTTTTCTAATCGGTCTACTCATTTTACTTTGCGGTGGCTCTTTTCAACAACAATGCTAAAAGTTAAAGCGACTTAGTAACTATCCCGAAGGAGAATCTTTTGTGGTCTAGTTGATAAGAGCATATCATAACTTTTCTTCGGAGCCAATGGTCAAGGGTTCGAAATACCGCCGGCACTCCAGGTCAACTCTTCTTCCCACCTCAGTGAAGAAAAAATATCCACCGATATGGCAGTGAAAATACTTCACCTCTGATGACCCAGGACATAAACACTAGATGGAAGCTTAAAGTAGAGTTACTGATGGCATGCACCAAATATAGTTCCCTTGAAGTAAAATATTTACATCTGTATGTCTAAGACAACCGCACAGAAATCACAACTAGTGAAATACAACAGTGAATCTTCTCTTAAAATATCGCTCAGAATGTTCTTCGCACAATCGCAATGCTACTAAAAGAAGAGTATGCGGTGTGGCTCTCTTCAACAACTATGACAAAAGTTAAGCGCCTTAATAACAAGCCCGATGGAAAAATTCATTTAGCCCAGTCGCTAAGACCTCTGCAAAAAGTGACCGTTCAAGTTTTTTTGGGCCCTATAGTGAAGGTTCGAAAGGTCGCCGGTACTCAATGTACATTGTACCCCTCCACCACGGAGTAGAAAGCATCTTTTGTGGAATCTATAAATCATAAAAATAACTTGAAGATTTCAGGATTGGTAGCTAGATAGATGCATTCTTCAAATTCGATTGTTATCTAAATCTTATAATTTTTTTGTGAATTCTAATTATAAAATAGTAGAACTGTAAAAGAAATACGGTGGTCTCTCACATTTACACCCTTAATTAAATATAAAAAAAAAACATTTAAGATAAAACATGAATCTTCGCGTTGTATATACTGCCTACTTTAATGAAGACAGGATTGAAACTATTCCTTACTAAATATATAATAAAATATAATTATTTTACTACCATTGTATTTATAAAAACAGAAATAGTAAAATTTTTTATATTTTGAAATTTTGATTTCGAAAAAAATGTTCTTCGCTTATTCCAGCGATGCTATCATTTCTGAGAATTTTATAAATAAAACAATAGAAAAGTGATTTTCAAAATCATAAAAAAAAAGTGTGAAACAACTTAGAAAAAAAATTCTCAATTTGCATTTTTCTCAAAAATTAGTTCTTAAATGATTCCGGAAAATTTTCCTCAATATCTACGTAAACCATAGTACTGATATTTTCTGCATTCTAAAATGATGATCTTTCCAATAAATTGATCATAGGTTTTCTCCCTAATGAGTACTCACAAGTTATACGTATTGTATAGCATTCGAATAAAAGTAAGGAAAATTTGAAGCATAAAATAAAGAAATTCTTAAATTTTAGAAAAATTGTTATTTAGAAATTATAATTACAATCAACGTAAGGAATGTTATGTTTACAAGAACTCTACAAAATTTTAGTGTTATAAAAGCAATGAATTTTAAACAAGATGTAACTAAAAGTGACTTACAAACATTTAAGTACACGACTTACAAATATAAATACAGCTAGTGATTTTCTTATTAATTATTCATATAAAATTATTTATGTACATGGATGGTATTCTTTCCATAAACGGATGCATATGTTGTGTTGTTGGATTATTCGTGATTTTCTCATCACTGATCTCGGTGACTTTTGATAATTCGAATTACAGAACATAATAATTTTTAATGACATAATAATTTCATAATGAAACGTGATTAGACAAATTAGATGAAGATATGAAGTTTAGTGAATTGAATGAGACACAGAGATATATAAGTAAAATAGAATTTTAAGGAAACAAAGAGGGAGTGGAAGATAAGTTGATATATATTTGTAAATCGGATTAAATCATCGCAATTAATCGCTCATGTTGAAAGGGAAATTTCTATAATATAAAATTACTTTAAACGAATGAGTTATTTAATAAGCTAAGACTTTATTATTAGAATATAAACTAGGAGTAACTGAGTTAAAAAGGATTCAACAGTGAGCAACCTTACGTGTTCCATATTGCAAGTTAATAAACTGTTTTGTCGTACATATCTTCAATTAGCATTTTGAAATTAGTGTTTATTTAATTAGTCTGTAAGTTGCCTGTAGAATTAATCAATGACAGAAATACGTCACACAGTTTGTAGATATTTCAACATTAAAATGTGACTTCCATTGCTTTTAATTTAAGAAAATGAACTTTATTTTTCAACTTCGTACAAAATAAGCTCTTTTTTCCCAGTCGAATACACCTTAATTTTATTAATACATTTTATTACATACAAATTAAATTGAAATTTGAAAAAAAGATTATGTTACTGGGTTTTACCGAGACAGGGTAAATAAAATGCTAAAATAAATCAAGTAGTAATTGATATTTTTTATGAAATTTAGTATGTACTTAATATTTATTTATATCATACAAAAAAATTGTTTATTAATTATTAATAAATTTTAAAGTTATTAAAATATTTTCCCATTTTTATGCATATTTTTAAACCTCTATTTTTCACTTACATAAAATTTCATTTACATTTTAATGTAAAATAAAATATTTGTTAAATGGATACTCAATACATTTATTCATAATAGATGAAAAATTATCTTGGTATAATAGTTTTGTTTTAAAGAAACACACAGAATATTTTTATATTGTGAAATTTATAAGCGTATTAACAAACTGATACATAGATTTATTTTATTATACTCGCACAAGGAAAAGCAAAATTTAAAAATGTGTGACTTTAAAACCTAAATTGAATTGTAAAATAATTAAAATTTTCTATCCAAAAAAAAGTCATTTTTCACCATAAAAATGAACTAAGTATTTTAACACAAAAATGCACTACGTAACTGAATATACCAATTCAAGTTTGTTAGTTATGACAAATAATTACATGCCACACATACACACACAAACAGAAGCACACAGAAATATTTTTCATTCAAAATTTCTTTTTGCGTAAATTTGACCCTTTTTATATCCGTATAACTCAAATTTAAAATGTTATTCAAATTTGTCTTTTGAAAATGTTTAAAAAATAATGTATGTTCTCAGTTCTAAGTTCTGTTATTTTTAAAGGAGTCATACGAGTGTTATGCGCTTTAAATGGACATATTTGCCAATTTATTTGAAATTTCCTACTTTTTCAAAATTTCATTGAAATGGTTCAATTTTTTGTATGTCATAAATTAAAATTTGTATTCTGATAACCAAATTTTAAACAATTGCATTATTTAATGCTATAATAATTTGCAGGTGGAATTTTAAAAAGGGGTTTGCTTCAGAATGTATAATTTTTATTTCATAATACAAAGAAACGCTTAAAATTATACTTAAAATGAAAAATATTCAACATTTAATGCAGTTTCTAATTTTAAATACAAATTATAAAGGACTTTAAAATCTTTCATATTTTAATGCATATTAACCATTAAAGGGATATCAAAATACACTCATGGACAAAAAGAATTAGCACACCAAGATGGAGTCGACAAAATGAAACGAAATTTTACATACGTAATGATTACTTTGATATAAGTAAATGATTAGAAAATTAAAGAAAAAGGATCATTTATTTCAGAGAAAAAGGCAAAAGAACGGAGGATTTAATACCCTGTTGAACCCCCTGTAGGGCGAATGCACGATGCGATGCGATCGGGGATTGAGGCATACAAGTTCTGAATGATGTCTTGAAACATTTCGTTCCATATTTGCTATAACCTTGCCTCTAGTTCGTTCAAACTCGGGGGATGCCCAACTAGCCGTCCCAAATGATCCCAGATATGCTCGACTGGAGACAAATCTGGGGATCAGGCAGGCCAAGGAAGGAAGGGTAGTAACATGCGGCGACAGTCTTGTGACATCCTTGCCGTGTGAGGCCGAGGATTGTCTTGTTGAAAAATGGCTCCTGGGAGCCGTTGCATGAGTGGCAGCACATGTGGTTGCAGGATGTCATGAACATACCGCTGGGCTGTCGTGGTGCCACGGATCAATACTAGGGGTGACCGTGTATTGAAGACAATGGCACCCCATACCATCACACAAGCTTTGGGAGCGGTGTGTCTCTGTAACGCAAAGGCAGGATTGAAACGTTCACCACGGGGTCTCCACACACGAACACAATTGTCATCACTGCGGAGATTTAATCTGGATTCGTCGCTAAAGGCGACCTGGTTCCATTCCGCTGCAGTCCAGTTTCCTCGTGAGCGGCACCACTTCAAACGGTGGCGTCGATGGGTGGGCGTCAAGGGCATTATACGTAATGGGCGCCGCGATCCCAATTTCCTTCATCCAGGCGCCGTCGTATGGTTCGAGAAGACACAGGGGCCCCTAGTGAAGGTGCTACCTGTGCCTCGATGGCGGCCGATGAAGCAGTTGGCTGTACGCGTGCATTTCTTACGATGTAGCGGTATACTCGACGACTGGTCTGTAGAGGGTGTCCTGAACCTGGTCTTCCTGTAAATGATCTCTCTCGGATCCACTGGTCCCAAAACCTCTCACAACACAATCAGAGCGGCCTAATTGACGAGCTACTCGCCTAGTTGACCACCCAACTTTCATCATGCCGATGATTCTCCCCCTTTCAAACTGCGACAGCGGTTCATATTGTCTTCGAAAACGGCGTATTGGCATGTCTACCTCAGCTCTTCCTTTGTAAACGATTCAGCACACTCAAACAAGCTTTGGTTACCTGCTTTATACTCCACGGAGAACGATGTTAAACGCCCTCTAACGGCTATACTTAAAACGCAATCACGCTGCATTTCTAATCATTTGCATATCTTCCCGACATGTACCTTCATGCCAAGTTTCGTTACGATTCCGCAATTATTTCTTGGTGCTCTAATTTTTTTTGTCCATGAGTATATATTCAAAACATAAGACTTTTACTTAACTTTATATTTAATATTATTTTTACATAACTATACAATTTTCTTGAAGTTATATAAAATAATTTTGAAGATACCTCACACGGAATTTATATAGATCTCATTTTAAGAAAATGAACTTTAAAATTTTCCGCAAAATGAAGTTAATCAAAAATCTCGGAGAATATTTTCATGGAGTTTGTTTTAAAGTAAACATAAGAATTTATGTATAAATTTAAAGTATGTTTGAAAGTTATTGTATAACTGATTGTTTGGTGTCGTGTCTTTTGTATTCTATGACTTGTAGATTTCCTACACATTGCGATATGTTTATGCAAAGAAATGTTCTTTTTGGTTTGTTTTTTTTGTGTGTTTCTAATAGCAGTTTTGATGCTTAACTATGTTAATTTTTGGTTTTAAGGAATTATTTGGGATTTTATTACATTTTTTTTTAACTGTTTTTCAATGATTTTGCTTTTAATTTCTTTTCACCGGTATTTTTATTTATGACATTTTTTTAGTAACATGTTTTGATAATGGGTATAAGTTTGGTCAATAATTCTGGAATAACACAACCTTTGCAATTTGAAGCCTGTTATAATTGTAAAAACATTAATTTCCATTTTTTTTTTCAGTATTTTAAATTTTTTTTCAATTCCTATACCTTTTTTGATATTTCTGGCATTTTTTTTCATTTAATTTACTTTCTGGTGAATTTTTTTATTTTAAATTTGAATAATGTATTTTCTCACTCTTCTTTTTGCAATTTTTATGATGTTTATAATTTTTAGGTCTGTTTTTCTTATTGCTTCAGTTGTGATTCTTATATATTGTTGTACTTTAATTTTTTGCTTTTCGTAATAATTTCCTAGTTTCCGTGTGATTTAAATTTTTGCTGATCATGTACACAGAAATTTCAAATTATATACATATTGCGTGTATGAGTCTGTGAGTGTGCGTTCAATATATATATTTACTTTTTAAGGATTATGGATCCTTTTAAAGCAGTCGGAAATTTCAAAAATTAGATTGAATTTTCAGCAAGCATTAATGCACAACAACATGCATTTCTTCAGTAATTCCAATCACATCTTATTATTCATTGGCAAACTTCTGCCTATAATCTTAAGAAAGACTTCTTCTAGTAATGTAACTTTTGCTATAAAGTTTAAGCCTCTTGGTAATTCAAATCGGACACATATCCCTTAAGTATTACCAATCCAGGATTTACGTAAAACACTAAATGAAATATGTGGACAAAATCTAACGCCTTTGTATTAAAACAGCTGCAACAAATTTAGTCATTAAGTATTCTGAAAGGAAAGAACATGGAAATCTTTTCAGGTTTATGGAAATGAATTTTTGATTAGAAGATTAAGATGTATGCGTTTCTCACAGTTTTAATCTTTCCAGAAATGAAATTAAAGGCACGTTTGCAGCGCACCTACATAAAGGAAGCTTTAGTTTTTGAATAATAGAACAATAGAAAAGGTTTAACTAATTAGAATAAATTTTCTGTAGTAGGATTCTTATAATGCATTCGTATTTTGTTCATAAATTCGTTTCATAATCTGAAGACACCTGAAGAGCTTAGTTCTTTGATTTCAAGAGACATTTTTTAAAAACTTATTTTTTATCTAATTATAAATATAATTTTTAGAAAAATGACTACTAATGCTTTTATATGAAATATCTAGAAATACATTTACAAAAATTATATATAGTATCAAAATCAATAAATGATACCTAGTTTATCTTCATTAAATTAATTTTATTGGATTACAACAGGACTCAGGTCCCTAAGACTAGATAAATTTCTGAATATATATATATATATATTCAGAACGTCAAAAGGCATCTTTTCTGAACCTTTTGACGTCAAAGGTTTAAAAATACAACCAAAGATTTCAGAGTTATCGAGAAAAAAACAAGTATTGTTTAACAACATTTTATTTGTTAATTTACAACTTTAAATTCATTTTTCGCAAAACAAAAAAAAAATGTATTAGCTTGCACGCAGAATTTCTTAGAAATTGTTAATTATATTAATTTGAAATTTCATTTATCTATACTCAAAATAAAGTTCTTTATCACTTACAAATCATTGTTTAGTAAAATTATTATTAAGAAAAACCTCATATGAATTTTAATTAGACTTTTTTTTTTTTTTGAGATTTAATTGATTTTTACAATATTTGCATTTTTTAAAAATATTTTCCCCTTAATTTCTATAAAAACACATATTTTTAATAATATTTTATGATTTTTTTAAAATTACTTGAAAATAGTGAATTAATGTAAAGATATATGAATATTACATGACAAAAGTCTCAAGTGTCTGCTTTATTTCATTGTAAACATATCTTGGTTTCAAAATTTATATTTTCTTCAATAACGAATGATAATTAATAGTCCTTAAGTTATTACAGTTTGGCCAAATATGCTTTCATATATATTCAAGCAATAAAATGTATTAAACTTGACTTTCCTTTAAACATCAAAGAAAACATTTTATTGATTCGAAACTTATCAACGTCGCAATTACAAGCAATACTAGGGCTAAACACGGACCTAATAATTTTGAATCTCGTACAAGTATCGAAGACGTCACCTTAACTGGCACCCTTCTCTCCGAGCTTCCACACCACACCATGTGAAAATTTATAGCCTCAATATATTTATTTAGAAGTAAACAATATTTAAAAAATGGTAAACAATTTCAAAGTGTGTAATTTTATGTTTATCCTTTTATCAGACACTTCCTAAACGTCATTTGAAATTATGCACAGATATACAGACACAGAAATATTTGGAAAACCAATTTAAATTCCCATAAGCAATTACCACATAAAAACACGTCCTTATTTTGTGATTAAAAATTATGAGCTTAACAACAAATTACAAATAAAAAAGTACTAGAGTAAATCTGCATGCATGTATCTTACACATAAACAAATAAACTTTCCATTATTCCTTCATAAGATAAAAATATGGATTTGTAAAACATATAAAAAAAAAGTTGATTTGGTTTGAATAAACATCATGTAATTTTGAACTATGATTAGATACGAGTGTCACGTTCTGTACTGTTTGTACTTCTTCAAAAAAAGAGAACCATAAGTAAGCCAAAATGAGAGATAATTACTTTCAGTAGACTGTCTGAATGTATCAATAAGTAACACTTTCCAATCTTTTTAAATCTTTTTTGCTACTTGATGTGTAAAAAAAGGGAAATAAAACTCGTAAATATTTTAAATCCTTTTAAACTTATTTTTTCCATCTGTTTGGAAAATGCTGAGAAAATTGGAATTCTGATTCCTGCCGCAGTTTCTCTTTCCCACTAGAATATCCGTTTCTGATAGACCGGCATGTATAATTAACTTTTTTTCTTTACCATTTATAAATTTATTTTTTGTTTCAAAAATTAATTTGACAGTCAGATATTTTTCTCTCATTTTTCTAACATGAATTATTTGATTCAAACAAAATCATCGGAAATATTAATTAGCAAAATAATTTTTCTAAAACTTAGTTTATTCATTGAGAGAGATGATTTGATCTCCTTATAATTATTTTAATCTTCCTTTCATTTAATGATAAAAAAAACTGATCCTACATTCCCGATATTCCTTTATAAAAATAAAAAAAAATCTGATTTGCATATAAATTTATTTTGCTGTAACATGCATAACCAAGATTGCCATAATATATATATATTTTAATTTTCGAAATATATATTCAATAAACTGTCAGATTTTATATTCATAGTTCCCAATGATACCTATATATATATATATATATATATATATATATATATATAAACTCCTATATAAATCGAGTTCCTATAACTCTTATAATAATACCTATTTGGCATTGAAATTTAGAAAACTAAATGTGGAATGAAAATACCAATAAAAATGTAAATATTTAGAATAATAAAATGATAGATACTGGTTATTATATAGAATGTAGAACATTATACTAAAATTAGACTATTTATTATCATGTTCACCGCCAAAAGAGTGAACCCTAAACAACACGGCAAATGAGCTATGATTGCACCAAAAGTTTCCATCAACAGAAGAAAATTTTCACCCACCCACCCACCCTCCACTCCAAGCTGATTGCACCAAGGAGCGACTATGGACGCTATGAATTTGTAGAATTATAGTGCTTGTAACGTTACAAAGGTTCGTAAGGGATCTTTCAGCGAATACAGTCGCATTCGGGAAAATGGGAAAGAGATTATGTGAATTCCAAGTAAATAATGTGTATCTGATTTACTTTTTCAATCTTATTTAAAAATCATCCTATTTTTCTGGATTTATTCCGAATTACTTACAACACTGGCACTTTTGCCCTATTTAGAATTAAATTCTGATGATCGTCTACCACAAGATGTTATTATGACGACGACAGGAATAACACCTAATATCTAACACTGTGGTATAAGAGGATTTAATACTTTCGAAGCTTGGTTGTTAAAGATGCAGTAAAAAGTACTCATAACATGTTCCCTGAATTTTACAAAGTAATTTGTCGCTTAAATAATCAGACAGTAAAATCGTTAAACTAAATTTGTTCATTTTTAAGAAAAAATTTTGAAGTCAATATTATTACCCGAAAATTGGAGATGAAAACTTCTTGCGCACTCAATTATATGTTAATTGTAACTTCTGCTATTTCAAAGGTGCATCCGAGTCTGAAACAAATGAACTGGATAGAATTCCAACATCACTATCAGATAACTGATATTAACCTTCGGTTATTGAATCGCAAGCACTAATTGCTCCTCTTCCTAATTTCAAACTATTTGCTGCTTATAGACATCTAGAATCTCGCTATCTGATCTCTTTTATTCACTTTACTTGAATATAGTAGTTCTTATCTATTAAGTCATAGTTTTTTTACAAGCAAATATTTTCTATTTAAATAACGTCATATAGAATTTCACAAAGTGAGTTGGAGGGAAATATGCGTGAGAGTCCCATTACAAACAGGCTTCCGCGTCGGGGTGAAAACAAACTTCTGCCGAAAAGACAAAATCAGTCCCGTCGAAATTTAAACATAAGGCGAATTCCGCAGCGAAGATAACACATGAGCTAGTGTCTCGTTTGTTTTACTGAGCGAAAAGTGTCAGACTGAATTCTATTTAACGTGTAAAAGCATCATTATTCCAAAACTTTGCGTCCAGAACATGTAAACTCAAAGCATCTTGAGCACTAACAGTCACTAACTTCTTCACAATGATTACTCGACTGTCCCGTCCACTTCGTTGTAGTTTAAATTTGTTGGGTTCAAAGTCCTCACGATGGGATTGTGGGAAGATAAAAGAGAGCGAGGAGCTAACTTAAGTGTCCTCGTGAACTAACCATGGCTCAAAATACGAGATCCATTCCCAATTACGCCCGTGTTGTTTCCAAGTGCAACGTTTCAGGCGTTTGTCCATTATTATTCGGCTCTTGCGCCATATTTCAATTTAATTCAATAAAGTAAGTGACAAAACGCAAACTGAGAAAGCACGAGACTAAACAAGTGAAATCGTTTATTATCAATGTAAAATAACCAAGGTTGCTCTTTCTAGGGTTCATTCCTAACCCACAGATCTAATATTTGATTTAAATAGGAAATATCTTACTAATTCACTCGTTGTTGATTTGAAGATATATTTGACAGTTACCACGTAGATCAATGTGGTCAGTAGAATTCAGTTCAATCCGCGAAACTAACAGAATAACTTTAAGCTCCGTAACAATGCTCGGACTGTCAATCCTTATTCTCTATCTCTCTTCTTCTTTTAGATTAATTGCATAGCATTTACATATAATTATATTCTAAATCACTTCAGATCATTTCTTTCTTCATATAATTTATCAAATAGCGTTTCATTTTGATTGGGAAGAAATTGTAATTTTATGCAAATAAAAAATCTTATTAAAAGTCCCCAAGGTTAGTGAAGAGAAAATCGTGAATAGCCTAATGTCACACATTGAAAAACTATTAATCAATCAATCGATTACTTAGAAGCAACACGAATGCAATTTTCCGAAGGCTATTCAAAATTATCTTTTGTTTAGTATTGTTAGTAATGTAGGAAAGAAGTAAGTTTTAATTGATCCTGTATTCAATAAATAATATTATATCAGTAACTACTACTGATTGATACTATGATTAGTAACTACTACAGACGGCATTACCACGCGATGTTTTTATTCCTATAAGCAGATGGATGCTAAAGAAAGTACATAGAAACAGAGTTAAAGTGATTTAGATTTTAATTTTTTTGAGAAGAAAATTAACAAGTTAGATTTAATTTAAATGTCCAATAAGTAAAGAAAATGGAGCTATTATGTTCAGGTTTTTATGTAAATGAGAATTTTTGTTTGAGGTGCGTACTAAACGTAAAAGTTTAATTTGAGCAACTGAAAGAGTCATTAATTAAACGGGTTGAAAATGTGGCTTTATACAATGACTTCAATACATCTTAAGATAATTTTAAAAAGGAAAAATAATAACCGTCCTCCATTTACTAATTATCCAATCTTACTATTTTGAATATCTATTCTAAAACATGAATAATAATTTTTTAAAGTACACTTTAAAACAACTAACATATATTATGTATTTAATTGCCTATATAAGTTGTATATTTCGTGTTTCCCCCCCTAAATATTGCATGGATTTATGCATGTATGTTTTTATATATGTATAATTAAGGTGCGTTAATATAGTAATCATGAATGAACTTTTTTATACGAATGAAAAAGACATTTGAACATGAATTAACAATTTTCCAAAGCTCAGATTTAAATATGTAATATATATATCACACCAATTAATTTTCTATATCAATTATACATTTTATCTTTTCTTCTTCTTCTGTATATGTTATATTAAAGTCCTGTTAATTTAGTAATCCAAGGTTATGTAGGGATAAATAAAACTTTTTTATATTATAAATGAGCATTACGAAACATATTTCTTCAAGATTTAGCTTACGAAATATTCAAAAAATTAAGATTTCATCTTTGCATTTCCCTATCCGGAAAAATGGATTTTGAATCGTTTTATGTAAAAAGATAAAAAGAAAAAAGATTTGTTTTTTATTTTGCACCAGTTCACCTAAAAGCAATGGAAATCTTAAGCTTTTATGTAAATACATTTTTAATATTTCTTTCATCTTTTCAGAAATAACCATTTCTTTTTTGAAGACATAATTTTCATATCGAATCCAAACATTCATTTTTTACTACGAATTTCAGAGCATTTTTAAAAATTATTATTTCTTGCTTCATATTTGATCTCAAATATCTGCTGTTTTTCCAACTCTTACATTTCTCTCAATACGTTTCAAAGATCCCCAAATATCATATTCTGAAGAAGTTCTGTCAATAAAAGAATTTTTTAAAATAGAAAAGTAAATAGAACGAAGCATAAAAATCAATATATCTTTCAAAGGAATGAAAATGAAAAAAAATATATATTTAAGCGGTTAAAAACACACGAAATCCAACTGAAGATTCAATTTACATACAAATGATTTCGGCAGCGAATCCTTCAATCCTCCCTTTTTATGTTGGTTTCCAATAACACTGTCCAGACTGAGTAAGAAAAGTTTTAGAACAAATCTATTCTATGCAAAAGTTCAACTATTTACTTTTATGATAAATTTCATCATTTTTTTTTCTGTTCAGATTCCATTATTCCCTCGAAACCCTTCAAAACTCCCATTTTTTTTTTTTTTTTAAGAAAAACTTAAAGAACAGAATTACTGACAAAAAAAGTACTTTTCTTTATTTCTAAAGAAATGATGCTTCCCTTAACAATCTGAAGCAACAATTTTATTCGATCACGCTTAGGGGAATCTCTTCATAATCGAATGGTCGGTTATAAAACCTGACATATATCTTTTTATGGACTCTGATCTTTTATGACACATTGATGGACAATATCAGAGACAATAAACGCTCTTTAGACATACTTAAATATATATTTCTACATCATATATATGCGATCGAGCTTCCTTCGCTGTATATCATATTTTATGAGAAAAAGTTTTTGAAAACTCTTTTTGAGAAAAAAATTTTGAAATTTTTTTGTATCATAAAAACAATATTATTTGGTAAAAGTTTATTTTAAGTAAACCAGATTCATTTTTTTTTATTTAAAAAAAAAGCAGAATTTGTAGATTAGGGATTTTAGTCTGTATTAAATTTCAGAATTATGCCATCCATAATTTTATTCTAAGTTTGTTTTATGAACATTTCTGTCTGATTATTTACTATTACTGAACAATCTCATGGCTGTTTTAAAAATATATCTTTCGTAATTATGGTCCACAGTCAAATGAGGGGATGATAAAAACCGTAAAATAAGAACAATAGTAACAAAAGTCCAAAATCATTAAGGTAAATTATAAGAATAACAGAAAGGTATACAAAAATTATTAAAAGCATATATGAATTAAGCATTATTCCAAAAACTCAAAAAAACAATAGAACATATTGAAAATTATTAAAAAAATATACAAAAAACTTGTCGCACACATGCAAACCAATACTTGCAAATGACAAAAATTAAACTTTTCAACGCTCAAAGTAGAAACGAAATCAATAGATAATTGCGACATCTATATTTATAAGTTATATATATTTATATATATATAAATTATATATATTATATATATTTTTATATATAAATTATATATATTATATATATTTATATATATAAATTATATATATTTATATATATAAATTATATATATTTATATATATATATTATATATATTTATATATATATATCATATATTTATATATATATATATCATATATTTATATATATATATCATATATTTATATATATAAATTATATAAATTATATATATTATATATATTTATATATATATGTGTGTGTTTGTGTGTGTATGTGTGTGGGAGAGAGAGAGAGAATAATAATTTATATTATAATAACATAAATAACTTATTTATTTTATACTTTTTATATTTTAAGTTGTTTTCTTAGAAAATTAATAGGATAATTAGCTTGCAGGTAATATTGTGAAACTGAATTGAATTAATTATTTATTACCTAAATTTTGTTTTATTAATTATAATTTATTTACTAATAACTGAATTATTTAAATATTTCTATAAGTTATTTGATCAGCTTTAATCTTAGAGTTTATTGCTTAGCTGCACCATAGGTTACTTTAAAAACTTTAACTTTTTAACATATATTATTACTAAATATATTATTTAACTTTATTTGTCAATGCACCATCCATTTGACTTCCATTAATAGATAAACATCTTATATATAATATGGGTAAATATTCATTATAATTTTGCATTGCTTACAATTTAAAGTTTTTGCTTCTTTGTTTTTGGTACTTACAAGGACCTTAAGCAATAATTTGTTTAGTGTGAAGTTTGATCCGAACAACATTTTAAACACGCCTATTTGTCCTAAGCCAAACACAAAAATTTGAATTATCGATTGATTGATATATGAGTTGATTTGATTTTTCTTTTTCTTTGTCTTCATTTTCATCTCTTATTTGTTGTTCTGTTCCACAGTAAAAATAATTTGTATTTAAATATAATTTATCAATTGATCTATAACTTTGTATTATATATATGTATATCTGTAAATAAATTTTGTATTTTTCTTCTAATTCTCTGCTTCAGGAAAATAATTCTTCGGTTTAGAAAACGTATATTAGCAATTATTTATTTAAAAATCGTCCTTATTAATACTATGCACAAAAAAGTGCAATAACTTATGTTAAGAGACAGTAGAAAAACTACAACAATTTGCAATCAAAATGTTAAATATTACTACTCACAGAGATCTTTGATAGTTCATTTACAATTAATTATAAATATATTATGAAATATTTACAACGAGAAATTGGTCATTATTGTCTTCATACAATTCAGATAAATAAGTAATTTATATCGTGCAAACAATAACAAAAAGGATAAGATTAAATGAAAGAACATAATTGTATCTTCTATTTAACAATTAATTATATTTTACAATTAATTATAAATAAAACATGAAATATTTATAACGAGAAATTGGTCATCATTGTCAGCATACTATTCATATAAATAAGTAATTTATATCGTGTAAACAATATCAAAAAGGATAAGATTAAATGGCAGAACGTTATTGTATATTCCATTTAACGTCATCATTAAAATGAATCATATGAGTTCTTGAGGACTAGGATACTCAGTGTTTTCTCCCTTTCATAAAACCTCTAACCTCCATCAAATAATAATTTAAAAATGATGAAAAAGTATTTTAACATTTTTCGAATAAAAACTAAACATTGATAATCAAAATAACATATACCATTATTTTTTTGCTCTTGTTGTTGCATTTAATATACCAGATCTGATGAAATTCGTTTCAGAATTTAAAAAAAAAATTATAAAAATAAACAATAGTATCTATCTAACCAATTAACCTCACAGAAAATATGTTGCAATATTTTAGAGATTCATTAGGAAGAAATATATAGGATATTAAGCAACCATTTATTAAATAACTCTATGATAGTAAAATAATATTAAAGAATATATTTTTAGGATAAAAAATTTCCATTCAGTAAGAAATTTATACAACTTGAAGAAAAAAAATGGATTTTTTTTTTCTTTTTTCTTCAGCCATCAGTGAAGCAAATCAAATAGTAAGAGAACGAGAATTTCATTCATATAAATACTATTACCAACTTTTTTCACAATATGCACTAGTTGTTCGTGGGTGATATATCGGTTGCTGATCTTTGCGACATATTTACTTATGGTAGACCTCTTCCCACTATAACCATAACATAATTTCTCAAATGCATCCACTTAACTAATAGGATCTTTTTTCGACTTCTCTTCTTTTTGAAGACTTTTTTCCCGAATGATTCACTCACCAATCTGTCAAGAACAGAATCAATTGCTTAGGGCTAAGTACGAATCGTTCGATCAAGAATGATTGTCACATACATCTTCAAATCATTTGAGAAAGGTTCTTTTTTTAATTAAGTTATTTCATGTATTAAAATGGAAAAAAATAGATTGTCCACGGAAATTGTTTTTGGATATCTTTAATTATCAGATGAATGTTTTTAATCCGATTGCCTTTCACAAACGAATTGCAGGCTGTTGAGGTTAGAAATAATTCTACTTTTCAAACTATTTTATCGCATGCTTTAATTTAATAACTTATATTATCTAACTTACCTTGATTTTAATATTATTGATTGTCGCTATATTGGATGTGTTAAAAATTATGTTCCTGAAATTGCCATGTTTTGTCATTATATAAATATATTTGAATTTTTCCAAACTTTATAAAAGTGTGTTATTTACCTATAAAATGGACTTGACATTCTTAAATAATTTATTAACACGAAATTATTTACAGCTACTGTGTATAAAAACATGACACTTCTGGTTTTTATTTTTATATAGACATTTAATTCACCAAAAGATTCTGAAGATGAAAAGAAATCTGTAATCTAATCATTTAATGCTCAATTTTTTTTTGTTGCCATAAATACACAGAGTTCTAGGAATAATATATTGAAACGAATTTTTAATTGTTGAGTTATTTTTCTTTTGTCAATTAGATCAATGTGAGGATAAATAAATATGCTGTATTTATATAAATAATTTGTAGTCTTTATTCTTCAAAAGTCGACGTTAAGTTATTTTATGATTTACAAAAATGTGACCTTTAATTGCTCATATATATACGAGTATATGAAGGTCAATTGTTAAAGTATTGAAAATTAATAAATTATGTTTTATCCAATGTATTTCAAAATTATAAAATATTCTGAATCTAGGCTAATTATTCGATTGAATTTTGAAATCTTTTTGAATTCTTCGCATTGATTAATTAATAAATATGTCAGATATTTATTAGAAGATATTATGACTTATTATGAGAAGATTTGAATTTTAATTCTGTTCATATTCTGGCAAGATTATCATTGATGTTTATATTTAACAAAATAAGGTATTCATCAAGAATAATGAATGTTTTATTTTATTTAGTCACTCTGGAGCATTATATGTACTTATTCTTCCATGCCATGATGAAATATAATTGTCTTAGTTGAGCTGTTTAGAGAGAAAGTTACAGCACAAAAAAGAGTATTAAATCGTTCAGAGCTTTTATAATAGAGATGAAAATGAAAGCTCCTTAAAATAATTTTGTTTATTCAAAAATAGAAATGCTGTTTTCCTCGTACGAATCAAAAGAGGAAAGCAGCATTTTTGAAAATGGAAATTTGTCGTAAATAATTGAATAAAAAGAAAGATGATAAATTGATGTTTCACTATCACCACATACACACGCGTAATATATATGCATCAATCAATACGGATAATCCAACAGTTATTTTCTTTGCTGTCTAAATTTTATGAACTGAAACCCATTTTTAAAATAAAAATTTGTACAGTTGTGATATAATTTCGCTCTCTCATAAACTCAGAAAATTCGCATTTCATAATACAATAAAACTCATAAGACTCTCAGATTTAAAAAAAATTCTAAACTTAGGAATAACCATTTTATGTTTCTAGAGAAAATTTGTTCTGCTAGAACATCGTATATGTTTCTTGTTTTACAACCACATAAATTTTCAACATGATATTGGGATATAAAATAACTGGAGAAAATAATATGTAAAACAATTCAGAATCATTGCAGGGTGTCATTTTTGAATTCGTCATAGAATCTAACATTTGTTTCAATTTTATTCCATTTCGTTCCAGATATCTAAAGGTTTTCTATTTATTCCTTTGGAGTAAAAAACGAAATATTATATTTCGATCTGTTCGAAAATTTTAACATCTCGTCATGCAGCAATTAAACCTGAACTGAAATCTAATCTACATACACAATGTAAGAGGTAGTTTCAGACTAGATGAAGAATGGAACAAAAATATAATTCAATTAAGAATAATGTTGAATTTTCACTGCTGCTTAAATAAACTTGACAATAAAAAAGGCTTATTACTTTTCTTTAAAACAGGATTTACTTTGAGATGCATAATTTCTCTAAACATATCTTGTATAAACAACGTATAAGAAATTATTTCTTGTCACATCATTTATCTTAAATTGTAGCTGATAACTCTTTCGCGCGCGTATTATTTTTTGAACGTTTTTCCTTTGGAATGGAATTATGTATACTACATGGTCACTTCATCGTGATATTTACCATCTTTCATTTCCAAAGAATTTATACTTTCAATCTATCTTTTACTAGGAATGATTTTTGATTGCATATTTTATTAGAATCAACACAAGAGATATTACTAACATATCTCGTAATTTTGAACCTCAGTCAATGGACTAGGATGACACCGGAACTGGTACTTCCCGCTACAAACATCCACACCATGACAAAGGGAGGACTTGGAACCTCAACAGATTTAACGTTGAATCAGCCCCTCTATACGACTGGATGTTTAGTGGAGCCTAAGTTCGAACACATGATTCAATGGAACTAAAGCCTTCTGCGAGTTCGCAACCTTCACCACAAAGGTAACGCAGCCACTTTACTATCAAGGAGATTCTTCTACAGCATTTTAAGTTCCCTTTCATGCACAAGAATACTTACTATCCTACTTTCATTCGTATATTAAGGTAACCATGTATGTTAATATAGTATGCTCTATGCAGATCTATTAGATGAAAGTGAGGACTTTAGCATATGTATTGCTCGTTTTAGCTATTGAATTTAAATTTGATTCAGTTCTATTAAAGTTTCATGAAAGTAAAGTTAAATTTTAGAAGATAAGCATTAAAGTGGGAATAATTAAGGTTCATTCAAGGGTTCATATTCACGTCATTTGAAATATTGAGCAAAACAGACAAAATTCTTCTAGCGTGACTTAAATTAATTAAATCAAAATTGGCTTTGAATAAATCACAACATTTTTATTATTTTTCACATTTACTATTTTCTGTTTCAAAAATAAATAACAAAGTCTCAAAAAATTAAAAAAATATATAAGTTTCTTCTATTTCCCACTAAGCTTTCTTGAATCTCATACATTGACTGACTGCATTAGACACGAGTCTATATTTTATTACGTAAGCAAAAGCGGAAGGGCGTTATTTCAGACGAGACAGGAATGAAGCACTAACTACAGGAGAAGAAAAAAGATATTTCAACTCACTTTCCTAAAGCGCAATTCACCAAAAAGGTTTCATAGGTAATGACGATATAAAAGGGAACCCTTTCTCTTCGGTTTCTTCATTTTTCATCTAAAGATCAGGAATGACAGTTCGGCACGCCATGCCTCAGTGATCTCTGGTATAGTTACTGAAGCGAACATACAACTTTGTTGACAATGTTAGCTTTGTTTCCTTTAATCAGACATATTGTTTCCTGGACAGAACTCGATTAATTGCAAGGCTCCTCGTACAAATGTACAAGATTCTTTCCAAACAGTGAGATAGCTCGTATCTGCCACGCTAGTTATTTTTTTAGTAAGGTTTATCAGAAATTATATATATATATATATATATATATATATTATAAGTCTAGCTTATTTTTAATGCTTAAGTTTATTAACTACAATTTTAATAAATTTTTCCTTTGTTTTCGATTCTTATGGTCGAATTTCTTTTCGATTTTGGGATTTTTGCTCTCTTTTGGTCTACATTGCTAATCATAAGATAATTACTGGAGTTGTGATGGTTGGATCCCCGAAGTAATTTTAAGCAAACTTCCTCGGAACAAAGTCGGAGACAATTAATAAATTACATTATCTCTATTTTTAAATATTTCTGAATGCTTTCCTCTTGAGATTTGCTTTATATTTCTTTGTAAAAATGTTTTATTTAACCTGGTTCTAATGTTTTTGATCATCGTTTTCTTTGTTTTGTTTTGAATTAGAATATGTAACTAATGTGTCTTTTTGAATTCTTTCATTATGTATTTTAATTTATGACTGTCTTACGTTGTTAATTCATGGTTTCCATATTTCTTCATGTATAACACCATGTAACCGTACTCTGTATAGTATGTGTAACTATCCACCTCAAACATGTTTAAGGAAAAATAATACATAAAATGAGGAATAGAATGTATCGTTCATTCTTAAACTTTCATGAGGACATGAACTTTTGGACTTCTCTGGATTCTCAAATATCACGTTAAGCAACAACATTTTACTGAGACCAGTGATTAAGATCCCTTTAGGTTTTTGTGGTTTGTCAATAGAAAACATATTTAGATACAACATAAAAAACACTACACAATAATTAAAAGTTGGCTACATACAGTTAAAGAGTTAAACATACAAATACAGCCTTCGTGAAGGATAGCGTTCTGCGATTTTGTGGTGGGTAGTAATAGTTAAGCTTAGACGGAGACGGATGGTTCCAAACGTTCAATAAATTCACAAGATCCTTTTTTTACAAATTTTTGCAAATTCCCATATAAAAAGGGATGTTACTTACTTTTGATTTTAATAATCTTGATTTTAATTTGGTTAAATGTAATAAAATTAAAAATTAAATCACATTTGCGTTAAAATTTTGGATTGTGTACCATATTAAATATGTGGCATTTTTACAATCATTCACTATTTACATTATTAGGTAAGACCTTTTTTTAGCCCTGAAATTGGCAACAGAAAACAAAATGATGCAAAATTGCTTTAAAGCAGGATTGCAATACAGTCTCATATAGTGAAATACATTGTAAGGTTTTTCCATTCTGCCAATCTATCACGCTTTTTAGCACATCTTTATTTTCTATTACTAAGGCGTGTGCTAATAAAGGATCCGACCATCTTATTAAGAAATTCGCTCATAAACTTTCTATCATATCTTCAAGGATGTTATTTTTGTAATTCCCAAATTATCTACTAGTTATAAATATGCATTTGTATCCTGCTATAATATTAATAATATACATATTTTTACAAATATGATAAAAAAAAAGCTTATATCGATAGTTAAAAATATAAATGTTTCTTAATATGTCAGCTCCAATAGCAATAATAATAAAAACTGATATTCATTTTAATAATCATTTGTATTAGTTTTTAAACGTGATATGATTCTGATGAAACATTGGTTTTCTCTCCTTGAATTGAAGAAATTCCAAGCAAAACTAGCTTTAGACTTTTCTTCATATTGAAATTTTAAAAAAAATGTAATATTTTCTTTTTTTATGTTTTATTTCACGAACAATACAAGTGATGTAAAAGTTTCAAAATAATAACGAGAAAAAATTGGAAATATAACTTACCTTTACTTTCTCGAGTCTACATTAAAAATATTTTAAAAATGATATTAAACTTTATGCCTCTAAATTAACTAAGCAATATTTGATATATATATATACGAGTATCTGAAATATTTTCATCAAACTTCTGAAAGGTTTAAGAACATTAAAATGAATAATAAACTTAGAATAAGAAGGAACTGTCAAAAGAGAAAGTTTTCCAGAAACTTTACTGTCAACAATTCACAACAATTTCGACAAAATTTTAATACCTAACGAGATTGTTTGATATCTCAGAAAACTGGAAAATAAATTGGTTCGGGACAATTTCACAACTTTAGATGAAATATTGCAAATCTTCAGGAAAATTATTAAAATTTTCAATGATTGATTGAGTGTTTATTATCGTCGCACTTGGAAGTAACAAGAGAGCTATTCACGACGGAACTTATAACTCTGAACTATGGTCAGGTAGTAAAGTTTGTCTATTCACGATTTTACTTTCACTTACCTCGGGGACATTTGGTAATTTGAATTGTATTAAATTTAATTTTCTTCCCAACCAAAATGAAACGGGATTAAGTAAATTAAGTGAATATAAGAAGTACATTTAAATGAATTAGAATTAGTGATATGTAATCAAAATAGAAATAAAAAAAAGATAGATAGAGGATAAAGAGAAATTAACCCCTCAGAGTCTTGCCTTCTTCAGGCAAGTATGGGCAATTCTATCCCTAGACACCTTAGTGATATTTTTCTTTCCATGGGGCTTACCATTTTGGTAAACATGAGTGATGTATCCCCCGGAATACTCTAACGATTTTTCTCTATTATCGACTTTTCTCAGGTTTTTTTTTAATTTAATTTAATTTTTTTTTCATTTTTTTCAAACGTCTGGACCACATCTACATCTTGTTTTGCGCAGCTTAACCACATTTGGCTCTTGCGAAATTAATTATCATTATCATACAAACGACAAGTTGAAAGATATGTGGATTAAAGGGACAAAAATATCATAATTAATCTTTTAGGCTGGAAGTGAATATGTAGCAGTCAAGAAATGTTTGAATCAGTACGAGTGATTTCGTAAACTAAGACTTTACACGTGCAAAAATATTGATTGAAATGTACTTCTTTCAATAAATTATGTTTCAGTAGCGGTTTTTCCAAACTCTATGTGAAATGTCCTAACCATTCTTTGCTCTAGAGTTAAACTTATCTTATTCCCGGAGAAACAAAAGTATATCTATAGTGCGAACGTAGGCTACGACTATACGAATTTGTTTACAGAAGAGACTAGACACATTTTGCACTGAATTCCAAAGAGAAGACTTCACGCTAAACAGCTGTCGATCGATAGCATTGGGCGCAAACGTACTTCTTCTGTAGTAGTGTCAGTCTTGTTATTTAATAGCCACACTTCGAAATATGTTATTTTTGTACATTCAATAATGCCAGAGAGAGAGAGATTCCCTTTTAAATCCTTCTTTATACTTTTTAATAATTAGTTATCAAAATATTTTCAGGTAAATTGCTCTAGATTTTGTGATACTATATATATTTCTGTAGTCTATCTAGATTTTAGTTATTTATTTATTTTGCAAGAAAACGACAAAATTATAGCCACACAAACTTTAAAGCCAGATCTAGAAATGCGATGGACACAAGGTGACAATTGACTTAGACTTGTATGTTATGTATGAATCAATAGGTCATTTGAGTTCAAAGGTACCACTCTACCCCAATAACATCTCACTATAATATATCTTATACTCTGAAATTTGCAATCTGAGAATTTACCAAACCAGATTATTGTGGTCCTGAGGTTAAGACGTGCATAATAGAATACGAGACTGTTATTAATCTGATCAAATAAGTTAGGATTCTATCCTTGCAATTTCTGAGTCAGATCTGCTTGAAGTGGTGTAGTAAGGTACCCTTCCTTAAGGATACCAGGAATTGCGAGGAATAGTAAAATACTGTGTTTAAAACATTTTTTGTGATGTATATATTTTGAAATTATTCTTAGACTTTAGATATTCTGTGGGTCTAATAATTATATTTTAAGCATTCTATATAAGCATAAAAGTAATTTCTTGGTCAAAAGAACTTTGTTCCCTCTCATTTAAGCATGAACTTGATTTTTGAGGCATATTTGCATTTAAATACTATTATTATATTATAATGTTTTTATTTACATCAAAAATAGCGTCTTTTTATGAATGTTCCTAACTTTTAAGAATACTACATCATAAACTGGTATACTTGTTTTAACATCAAAAACTCGAAAATTAGAACAATTTACTGCGTATGAATGTGTTCCAAGTTTTGATCGGGTTCGTTGACATTAAGCGAAGGCATCCTTTATGCTTTCATTAAGAATACATATACACGTAATGAACTAAAAATATTTCTTCTTTAAGTAACATCTAAATTTTAAGAAATATATTTTTTACTAGAAAAGAAAATTAAATCTCCCAAAATGACAAAGTTATATAATTTTTTTTAAAGAAAACATACTTCAATATCATTAAAAAGATTTTGTTCATTGTTTTTTTGTGCATTACTTCATATATCAGGATTAAACTAATTCGTATATTTAAAGAAAACTTTATTTAAAAATGGTACCTAAATATAAATATATCTCAAAATCAATGACAATATTCAATTAAAAAACATTTTCTTTAAAAAATTACTATTACAGATCTATAAAATGGTCAAAATATCATTATTAGGAACACACAAAAATCAACCTCTCATGATAATTTTAAAATATATAAATGTAACAAAAACAAGTATTTGTTTATTAATTCAGTATATTACTTTTCTCCATACGTCTTGTACCATTAATGACATGCAGTCATTTAAATAGTGTAAATGACTGCATGTCATTAATGTAATCTATTAATAATTTTTAATAGATTATGAGTTTCTAAGCCTTTTTCAAAATATTTTCCTATATTTAAAGAAAAAATGCACATTTATGAATGCATATACTTTAAATTTATTCTACCTTCATTTCTTATCATTGATTCTTTTCTATATTTAATGGTTGTCTATAGGACTTAATGACACAAATTTCAATGAAATCTGGATAACAGTGCCAAATATTTGTTTAAAACACGACTAGTTTTCTTTTAAGCCAAATTAATATAAAATCATAGATAAAATACAATGGTTGTAAAAATATAAAATAAAAGACTTCGGTTCAAATCATTCGTGTGGTGTAAAAAGCCACACTCTCATATAACAAAGAAAATATGTTTCGGTGGGAGGGGGATTTATCCCTCCAATTCAGACAATTTTGAAACAAATGAATTAAAAACAACTGAACGCTTTCTTTTTACTATAGCTGATAGCAGACAAGCAAAAACAAACCATAACCGTTTCACAAATATAAAAATATATTTTCCAATAAAATGTGTAAAATTTTTATTCAATCATCACGATAGCGACGCTGGGCTCTTTCACCAATAAATATGGGAACCATTTTTTTTTAAAGTGGTATTTTGTGTAAACGAGTTGATTGATTGTTTGTTAACATCGCATTTAGAAGCATCACTACTGGTGACGAGCCTCGTAATTTTGAAGTGTCGTCAAGTGACGAGGATGATACCAACGCTTGAAATGCCCTCTTCATACTTTTACATCACCCCGATGGGATGACTTGGAGCCTCAACGAATTTAACGTGCATCAGTCTGCCAACATGGAGGCTCTCCAATGAATCGGGACTCTAACCCACACACCGACGGAAAAAACATCAGCCTCTAGGTCTTGACAATGTCTACTTGATGATCGGAGTCACGTTTGGAAAAGAGCGAGTAAATGGTAATTTTAGAGAGATATAATTAGGCAGGATAATTATTATTCTATAATAAAATTTGACAGACTAAAAGGGCTAAAAATATCAGCCAAATTGCTTAACATTTTTTAGTATTTTAAAACTGATTTAAATGTAAACTCTTAAATAACTCAATAAAAAGAAAGACGACTTATACCACTTTCATTAAAAGTGGATTAGGTACATGTAACTTGAGGAGAGTTGTAAGTTGGAACGAAAAAATATATAGGATCTATGATGTGGGGGGCAGGCACAATATGTTCTTCAAATCGAACTAGAATGAAATGAAACTATGCGCTGTTCCAATTGAACTAGTTATTTTATCTTGTGTTGTCGAGAAATTATGTGTTTGTTGAATCTTTATTCATTAAAATAACAGTTTTCATTTTTAAATGAAAATAAATATCTGAGGTCTTTTAAAAATCAAGAACAAAACCTGATTAAATAAAAGAAAATTCCGAACGAATAAAAATCTCAAGGGGTATCATAATCAATACATAAAGCCCCTATTCTGTTATAATAGAATATTGTACTACTCGTTACGAAAAGCAACAAATTTAATCTCAGCAGGAATGAATAATAAAACAAGACAGAGTACGTCATGTGTGTGAGCAGAAAATGGTAGATATGACGTCAAACACATCGGCTGCTTAATTTAAGAAATGAATTTAAAATAACCACTCTAAACAAGATAATAAATAAATAAATATTCTATACAGAAGGTCTGAAAGATAATTTAATTCAATACACACAATTTCTGGAAGCTATAACTTCAAAAGTGGAATGCAGTCAAGATCAAAGGAATAAGGGAACGAATAATAAAATTAGTAAGTGAAACAGACGTAAGCATACACACACACACACATATATATATATATATATATTAATGAATTCTGAGAATTGAGTTTGTGGAACATGTCATCTATTTAAAAAGAGTTTCGGAATGTTCAGTCCGATTCATGAAGAAGTTTCGTGGGAAGTAAAAATAAAAAAAATATTTCCTTTCTCGACTACTTGTCTTCTTTAATTTATAGATTTATTTATTTATTTTAATTTCATTGTTCAACTGACATTGAATTATAATATGTATTTAGAGTAAATTTATTTATTTATTTTAATTTCATTGTTC
>BMAW01025427.1:50817-100502 GCA_019974015.1 Nephila pilipes
GTTCAGCTGTCATTGAATTATATGTATTTAGAGTAAATTTATTTATTAATTTGGAAATAACATTTTTTCTATACTTTGTCACTAAATATTAATCTAAATACATGTTTATTTCGTTTTCCTACAGAACTGCATATATATATGTATACATATATATATATATATATATATATATATATAGGGTGTTTCGAAAGGCATGGCATCGTACAGTAATTAGGAACTCGCGTTTCATGCTTTCCATTACAGCGGCGACTCGAAGCTCACCACTTGCTCACAGCCTATGCATTGTACGGAGAAAAATGCTTGTTGAGATGTTATCCACCATCCATTACATTTTTTCCCAAGAGTTTCTATACACCCTGTATATGCATGAAACACAATGTATAAGCCTATAAATCTCTTGCAAACAAAAGCTAGTATATCTTTTCATAAGCATGGGGTGAAGTCTAATTATTCCATTTATCATAGAACGCCATTCCTAATCATTCAAGTAATAAAGGAAAGCAATAATGCTGAATACTACGTGTTCTCTCCAGGAAAACAAAAATGTCCACTTTCATCTAACATTCGGAGATTATTTGTACGATCCCTGAGTATTACAAGCGCCCGGCAGTCCAGTATTACTACAGTTAATTACGAACGGACTTCAGCTCAGTGTACTAGGATTGTTTTCGGAAATCATCTTGTTTCCTCGTTTATTGGGATTTGTTGATCTCGTTCTGGATCACGCTTTTTTTTCTGTCTGTTTTCCATCTGTCAGCAAGTATTAAGATCAACTTATATAGGAATTATGTTAAGAGCAAAATTGTTCCAACCAAGCCAAAAGTAAATAAATAAAATATGTAAACTGAAAAGTTAATGATAATGCATTTATCAAATCTAACTGAGAAAGAAAAATTACAAATTCAAATGCAAGTAAATAAAATGAAAAATAAACAAGACAAAATAATAAATAAAAAAATTTAGCAATTGAAAAAAAAATTCTAAATACGAAAACTTGAAGGAAAAAACAAAAGATTGGAAATAATATATTTAAAGTTCTAACAGACTCTAAACTGTTATACTGGGTTATTGTAAAATTGTTTGCCAAACTAACCCCATTAACAAAAATAATTATTAAAATTTTTTTATAAGACTAAAAATACAATTCAAATGTTTCGAAAAGCAAACTCAAAAGCATTGAAAATCAGTTAAGAAAAAAATGCAGCCAAAATAAATCCTTTAAAAAATAAACAAGACAATATTTTTATATATTATAATGCTTCAGAACAATATTTTTGCATGTACATCTCGTCAAGTATATGAAAAAAGTACACGAACAATACCTATTTTAAGTTATAAGACATAGAGAAAACAGCATAGAAACTACTGACCCTAAACATTTTTCTCGAGAAAAGATTAATTATTAATTCTTGTTGCCAAAGTGCTAATGTTATATTGAAAATTTATTACGCAAAAGTGTTAATTTTCCGAAACATGCACCTCTTTCTTTCCTACAACTACCGTATAAATGTTTTCCACTGTCCAAAGCAATGCTGAGAGTCATCAACTCTAATTCATCTCAGTAAGAAAAATTATAGCCTTATACAGCAACGTATTTTGAGTATGGCAGCAGAGTGCGTGTCAGAAACGACATTCGCAGGAGCGCCATATGGCCCATTCGTATCAAGTCCAAACCAAGTTGATAAAAGTTTTATCATTTTAATGAAATGAACTGATTTTATTTTTTATTTTAATTTAGGTTTGAACAATTATTAACAATAAAAATTGAGCAATAGAAATATTTTAACACGTAAAATATTACGAAAGTGAAAACATTTGTTTTATATAGAATCGTATTTTGCCGTATGTATATAATGACATGTATAAACAAATTATGCCTTTTAAACCCCAAATCGAAACGAGATAAATGCAATTTTAAATATTTTAATACGGGTGCAATTTAAATTCTTGCCACAGGCGCCATTTTACGAAGTAGTACATTGATCATACTCAATGTAATGCAATTTAATAACAAATACAGTTAAAATACTTTTAAGAAGCATTTTAACAAAATTGTGAATTCGTTGAATTAAAAGTATAAAAGATACAAATGACATCAACCAAAAAAAAGGGTAAAAACTCAAAAATAATAAATAGAGTTTGAAAATGGTCGTGATTCTCTGATAAACCATAGTGTCTTGATGGTGAAATGGATGATTTTAAAGCTGACCCTATTTAAGCCATTGCAGAATAAAAAAGAAGAAGGGAGGTGCTTCGGTATGCTTAATTCAGATTGGGCTTAGCGTCTGCAAATGTCAAAGTGTGAAAGAATTGTTGATTGATAGAGAACAATTGAGATAATACCTCACTTTTTAACACCCTCCTTCCATCTCAAAACTAAGCATTAACATATTTCACGAGTGTCAGCTCTATTACACGACCATCTTCAATTGTATACAACCCAAACCCACATCAAACTGGTTATCCCAGTTGTGTTTAACATTGAATAGCATCCATTATATCTCACAGCACTCTTTCATGGAACCAGCATTTGAAAGTAAAACTCGATTTGAAAATCATCGCCCAAGAGTTCCTGACCTGCGCAAGCATGGATCTTTGATGAAATCAGGGCTCCAACAGGTATGTCATTTACGAAGTTCGAATAATTCCTTTAGGCATTCTCACGATTATTGTGAGTCCGCGGTGGTCGAATGGTCATGGAAAGATGTGAATTATTGCTGAAATTTATATTGCAAGAGCCCAATCTGACTAGGTTTCCCCAAACAATGAGTATCTGTTATCTAGATCTTAGGGGAGAAAAGGGGGAGGGGTAATAGTTCGTTGATAGGAAAAATCGAAAATAGAGAAAGGTCGCTAGGATATTACGAGGCTGATACATCCAGATTTACCAAAGGTATTAAACTCCATGAGAAAGTACTGATAAAGATAGCTGAAGTACTTCTAGATCAAGATGTTTAAGGGGATTAGTTTCTTACTTAAAAATAATAATTATCGGGGGGAGGATAGATTGGTCATTGTAGCGATCTCATGATTAGTGTTATATCAGACGCATCATAAGTTCCCGATTCCACAAAATATATAGTATCTGTCCCGTGTAGCGGGACAGATACGTTAGTTCTTTCGGGACTCAAAATTCTTATGGTGGTATGCGTAAAAGTTTGGAGTGCGGATATTTGTCGGACTCATTATCTGACCGTGGCTCAAAATTACGAGGTCCGTAGCCAAAAGAGTTTGTGTTGTTTGATATTACCACGTTAATAAGTAATTAATCAATGGAATTCAATACAATTACAATTAATTTCTCAAACACTTAGGATAAGCTTAAATTAGGTGTAGTTTATTCGATTAAAAGGATTCTTGATTGACATGAATTGACTTGTTAAATTTATTGCTAAATCCTGCTTAAACATCTAAATTATATTATATATTTTTAGTGACATTTTATTTATTTCATAACACATTCCTCATAATTCATTTTTATTTTATTTATTTGCTGCAAAAAAATAAAAATAATCGCACCAGAAACTTTCAAGGGAATAATCATTTGATTATTATATTACATAAACATAGATTCTACACGGAAATATTATATTTTTAACTTTTTTTGAATATAGAATTCAAAAACATAAACTGCATAAACCTTTTACTCCATTATAACAAGATCGATTGTTTCATCAAAACAATAAGTATTGTAAGCGAAGTAAAAGAAATTTAAGCTGTACGGCATCACAAAGGTCAGTGAATTCTTATTGGAAAATCAATCGAAAGTTGTGAAGAAAAACACTTATGCATCAGGAATTATCGCGAATACTTTATAATTCTCAAAGCATAAATTAACACCTTTTTTTCTGCTTTCATCCATCTGTATACATAATTTATTTGCGAAGCGGAGAAATTTAGCTGAGAGTATTTCTGTCTTTTGATAACATAAAAGATTTAAGGAAATATTTCTGTACATTTTCCTGAATATTTCTACCTAATGAAATAGTTTCTTGGGATTAAAACTTAATCTTTCGTTCATGTGCCGTTTGCTGATTTGTGCATTATTCCTGAAATGAAAAAATTAGAATACATATTTAATAATACAACATATCAGAAACTTATAATGACATATCATAGACAAATCGAAAGAATACATAAGAGTACTTCCCTTGAATTTATTGACTAATTAAAATAACTTCTAACCATCTAAAATAACTTTGACACCTCCAGCGCAGAAAAATGAGCTTATTTTACGTTAAGTGTAAATATTCATTACTTTTTTTTTCTTTTTAAAAACAATGGAAGTCATATTTTATCTTTTAGATATCTGTACATTTGTGTACCTGCTTATACAAACAAAATCACATTTATAAATGTAAGTTATTGTGCATGATCTATTAATGATTAGTAACTGTACTTATATTTTGTTTGTCTGTGTCATGTACGTATCTTCATGTACATCTTGCATGAAATTTACTGATTGAATGAATTAAAGTTTACTAATCTAATAAAATCTAATAATATATTACTTCCATTTAAAATTTATCTGACAACAAATAATAATATAAAATAAAGAATGATGCGTAATAATGATAATCATGTGAAATAGAAATCATCATCAAGGATGTATAAAATTTGATCCTAAGCCCTCGTACAATGGAATTCTTACAACCAACTTCACAATATATTGATTTACTCAAGGTATCATATTGTCTCTCTTCCAGATAATTTAATTTTATATCAAGCTTATTTTAAACCAAAAAAAAAATAAACATTTATCTAATATCAAATATAATAATTGTTACAGTTTTCTATAATACTCTATTTTGTACATAAGAATTTCATTCCTCGATGTGAAAAATGTTTTGAATGCGTGAAATAAGTTTAATGACGGAATATATGTTAGATATTTTTCATTTTTAGCAGCATTCCCCAAACTGAATATGAATAGCCTTGAAAATGCCAAAATGCAAACAAAGTCTATAATTAAAATAAAACTGACATAATTTTGTGAACTAAAATTTCAGTCATGTATATTAACAATTCCAAAAATAATATTCATTAGCCAAATTAAAAGTTAGAATAATTTTGCCTTGACTGATACGAAGTTTGTATAATATTACTCAATCAATGCAGTATTACTCATTATGTAAACTATTTATTTAATTTTAATATCTCATTTCATTAAATACAAACTATAAATAATATTCACTCATATTTTTGCTACCTACGCCTAGACAATAGGCGTAGGTAGCAAAAGAATATATGAAGGATAGGATATATGAAGATTTCCTATGTGTCAAAATAAAAATCAATATTTCCCGTTCTAAAATAATTGCTTTTCACTTTTTTGTCTTATTACTTAATTTCTATGAATTAGTAGCAACAGTCATAATTTCTACGTATTTAAAACATCACAAATAATTTAAGAAAAGTGCCTTCTTTATCAGCAAATAATTTCTAGATTTCGAGGCAGACGCCTTTCAGAACAAAGAAATTTGTACACGTTTGTAATTACCTATTTATATTTCTTAAAATTAAGTATCTTGTAAGATTATATTATTCCAATTTGTTTCCAGTGAAAAAAAAAGTTGCCTTTGCTTTATTTTGTAACTTCAGTGATTGGATTATTGTAACTTCATTGTTTTTATTTTATTTCATCGTTTTTGTCACTATATTAATCTGTTTTGTATCTTCCCTCATTTTTTTCCTTAATTTATTTTTTGTAAATTGTTTATTTTACTGTAATTTTTTTAAAAAAATTTACTTACTTCTGTAAGTCCCTCGTAGTATTTATGATGTTTAGGAACTGTTTTATTTGATTTTTAATAAGAAATAATAAGATTATTTTTTCTTTATAACTACATGAAATAAAGGGATCGTAATTTTCATTGAATCAGTCCTTTTTTCTGGAATATTCTTTTATGATAATCATATAACGTAAAATTACATTTAAATTAGTCTAGTCTGTTCTATTTTATGGTAATATTAGCACTTAGTTAAAGCAAGAAATTGCTGTCATAATGAAACATGAAGGAAACGTTATAAAAATAAAAGTAAGAAATTCATCCTAATGATGATTGACTGTATTTTGTTTTATGCTTCATGATGTTTAACCTAGATAGTCTTCCATATTACTTCATAAAGTACTTTTAATGGATACTAAAAAACATACTAATTGAAAAAAGTTGCAGCAAAAACCTCCACATCTGGTATGCATCAATTTACTAATATCATAACTTGCTTCAGTAACTTACTTTCACTTCGTGTTGCATACTCGTACTTAAATCTAATTAGCTGATAAAACTTTTGTTCAGTGCAATTCAGTCTGCTTTTTTTGGAACATAAATGTATTCACAGGTTATATTGATGAAAAAAAACTATTTTAGCAAAATATCGGTAAAAAAAGCTTTTTCTGAGGAAATATTGAAGAATACAGCAAATTGACCACAAAATTTATCATTTAATAAACCTTAGCACATTTATATAATACTAGTATACTGCAATTGTGAATTTCCAAGCGGTGGAAAGTAAACGAAGCTGTCACAGAAATTTTTAAAAAGAGAAAAATTGAATGTTTTTCTTGTTAAAGCATGTTCATGCGTTTGATATAAAAAAAAATTAGCATATATAATGTAATACATACTTAAGAATTTAAAAAAATTTAAAAAATATTATAATACAAGTCAATTCAAATAAATAATAGGTACTTGTGTCGAATTTCGCCGACAATTTTCACCAAACTATTAAAAAGTCACCAAATGATGTGAAATTCCGGCAAAAATGGAAAATGTTATCAAAGATACGCCAATAGAAAACAAGAAATCAAATACTTTCGAGGTCTTCAATAAACTTCGTTAGTCTTCATTTAAAAAAGAATTCTATTATTAATGATAAAAATAACACCAAATAAAAATTAAATAAAACGTTTTTTTAAACACAAATCTATATACCCGTAACTTTAGTTCGCATTAGAGTTATTATTTTTTTTTGTTTCGTCGGAAAAATTATTAGTGAGCAACGAATTGTTGTGTAATTTAACTTAACACTTAGAAAACACGCTACTGAAACAAATAATTTGTTGAAAGAAGTGTATGACAATGAACGTTTATCACATGCTCGTGTTTTTACGTACTTTAAGCGTTTTACTGATGACAGAGAAAACGTTGAACATAATTCACACTCAGGTTTCCTTTCCACGTCAGTAACGGATATATTAAGTGCTCGTGCGATTGCTGAAACTGGGATTTGACAAAGAATCCATGAGGCAAATTTTCCCCCAAAAACAATGTATTCCATTCTACATTGTCGGTCAAGAAGTCTCTAGCCAAGTTCAGCATCCCAGTACTAGACAATCCATCTATTATCTCCAAAGAATATTTTCTCTACACTCACTGTTATCCCAAGATGTTTATTTAATTTTTTCGATTATTTATCCCATAACTTGAGATTTCGGAATAAATGCTATTTTTAAAAGAATGAAAACATTATCTAAAAAAACTAATTTCATATAAATTTACAGATAACTCTCAAATCACTGTTCACTTACAGATTTACACAACAATATTACTTCCTAATTTTTTTTTTTTTTTTGTCTCGGCCAACAATGTTTGCCCGTCAGTTTATTGTATTGAACGCTTGTTTATTGACGGTTTATCAGGCAACTTATTTTTGTCCGACATAAGTTCCACTAGACACAACCAAATACGTCTCTAATATTTCACCCCTTTATGATAACTATGACACCTGAGGTAGAAACTCTCTTTCTACATCCACACCATGTAAGGGCCAATGCGGGACGGAGTTTTCAGTGTAAATTTGATTTGTAGAAGCAATTGCTGTAGTCAATTCTTAATGTCCTTTCGAATTTAAAAGCTGTCGAAATTCGATTCGAGTTATTGTTTTGAGTTTTGATCTTGCCCAAATTATATAATGCAAAATAATACATAGTTATTTAAGTTGATCCTCTCTTTCCGTAAGGTTCGGAAGTTTAATGAAGACCATCTCAGGCGTAACCCATATCACTTGAAGGCTATTTTAATATATTAGTACTAGAGGTGATGTAATTCAAATCAGAGAGCCAATGAACTTATTTGTGAAAGTCTAAAGTATCATTGAAGTAATAAATTGATGCATTGACTCATGGGGTTCGGAATTTAAATTAGTGAAAACCGGATGAGTTGTAGCTAATGCTATTTGATTGCGATTTTAAGATATTAGCCCTGGTAGTGATAGTAATTCACAAATCAGACAACCAACCAACTTATTGTTAAAAAATATAATTTTGTTTAAGTAATAAAAAATGATGTATATTGATTCATAACTCGGTTGACTTAGTGAAGATCTGTTGAGATGTAGGCAATGTACTTGACCGTGATTTTCAGATATTAATCCCATAGATGATGTTCATTCAAATGAGATAAATTATCAACTTATCTGTAGAAATCTGTACCTTTTTTTAATTAAGGTAATAACTCTTATACTGTCCACTGAGGTATGGAAGTTAGTTTAGACAACCCAAGGTGTTTTCTATGTCATTTAATTGCCATTTAATAAAAATTATTCCTGGAGGGGATATTAATTCAAATCAGATAACCAAGCAACTTATTTGTAGAAGTCTATATTTTTGATGAATTAATAAATTCATGCAGCAATTTCATAGAATTGAAATGGAAAATATTTATATTTCGTTAAAAACACATACTATTAAAATTAATGTGTTATACCATATAACTATTACAGAAAGTATGAATTTATTTCTGAAGTTTTATATGATAAAAAATTATATCTACAAAATATAATATAGAGGATATTTTTTTCTTAGCCATTATGTACAAAAACAGCAAGAAAATTATTTTAATTAACGAAGAACATGTCTAAAAAATTTCCTCCGTTCGTTGAACACGTTTCTTTAAATGCTTACACAGCTGTTAGTTTCGAAATCCTTTTTCCTCAAATTAGAAAAAAAAATCGACGTTCTTTCGCTTTTTCTTATTCATTACTTAAAAAAAAAACAGAAAAAAGAAGTGAAAAGAAAGTTGCTAAATCTTTTAATGACTTTAAACCTGAACCGAGTCCTTTAGGTTGAGCTGAACTCTATTAAATTACTTAATTTACGTTACAAAATGTCTTACGTAACTCATGTTTTACATTAAGTTGCAGAATAAATCTTGATTTTTTAAGCTTGTAATATTTCTTGTTTTGTTTTAGAGGCATAATTACAGTGAATGTAATGGCTCGCTGCATGAATATCATTTTAAATTTATTCAAAAAGGTTATGGGAAGAAAATAGTAAAATATTTTTCCCCGAATTTTTTTTAATTTTGTTAAAAAAAAGACATAATCTTGAAATCTATTTCTTTTATGTATCAACTATTATTATACTTATGACTATCGTTAACTTTGTTAAAAAATATTTTATTCAAAATTAGTAATACATTTCTGAAACAAAACGCTATTTCACTTGTTCAAGAAATATACAGGAAAACATTTAAATACTGTCACAACTTTCATTTCAAACTATGCTTGATAAGAATTTCAGGAATTTTTTTTCATTGACTAAATTCAAAACATGAATATAAATATTTACAGGTACATTACAGTCGTATACAATTAATTATTTTAATTTATTTGTTCATTTCAGCTTTATTTTTATTAGTGTAAATCGAGCAAAAATTATATATTTCGACTGGTCATTAGATATAAGAGATATAACAAATTTATGTTAATTAATTTAAAGTTAATTTTTACATGTTTCGTAAATATTTTTAAAAAGTTAAAAGGATAAGATAATGCTTGTAATTAACATTAATAATGAATGATTCATTTAAACCAGGGAATATTAAGTTTTCAATCAGGTAATTTATCATTCAGGAATACATGATAAGTGCTTTGGATAAAAATTTTAAATTTTGCATGTTAGAAAAATAGCTTCAATTATAGCTTTAGCTCAAGAATCTTTTATTAATCCTGAATCTTTTAGAAATATTTTTATAAGAAGTGAAGTTTCGCGAAGAAATTAAAATAAAAATTGAACAAAATTTTAAAAAATAATAAAGAGATGTTCTTTTTTTAAATTTTAAATCATGCTTTGAAACCTTCATATATTTGCATCATTGCAATGAAACCTTTTGCATTTTTGCCCGTTCCCCAAGGTACAATTGACGTCATCACTTTCAGCCATCTCAGGACCGGACCTTGTCTTGGGCATGACCAGTAAAACAGAGTGAAGAAAATATTATTCAAATTAAAAATAAATAAAAACTATAAAGCATTAACTCACATAATTATTGTGTCCCATTATTTTTAAGCTCTGTGATTGTAAGAATCATCGATAGAAATGCGTCCTGATTCCATTAAAGACCCATCACGCAGCAGGACTGAAGTATATGAAATTCATCATCGTTCAATGTCCGCGTACTGGTATGGTGAGGAAGCTATGAGTGAGGTAGCAAAGAAGGCGTCTTCCTCATCATTTATCCATTATTAAAATAAGGTGCCCATCATCCTCAATAGCCCTAGTGTTGCGTTTTGCTTACGAACAATCAATTAATCTGGTTCAGGTTTGATAAAATGTCTTAAAGATTTAATTTTTAATCCATCCGTAAAAAGGAGTTCAGTTCTTCTCTGATTTCTGCAAAAATATTTTTAATTCTCCAAATTAAGTTACCGAGGGTGCAAGGAATTTCTTCTCAGAAATGGTGACCACAGTAGCCTAATGGTCATTGTCAAGAACTCGAGGCCGGTGTTATTTCTGTTTTGTCGTAGGTCCGAGTTCTCATACATATTAAAGACTGACATGTAGCGTAGATGATGCACATTAAGTTTATCAACCCATGTCCTCCCTCCATGACGAAGAGTGAAAGTTTGGACAGGAAGTTATCAACTTTTGTTAAGCATTACTAAGTCCGTTGCCATTAGCCCTCGTTTTGTGTTTCTCAATACGAAGTTAAGAAACAATCATAATCACAAATCAGTTGTTTATTAGACATAGTTCCATTATCCATTGTTTATCATTAGTCCACATGGTAGTTTCCAGTGTGACGCTAATGAACCATTAATCAATAACACTTAGAAATGATTACCGTTCAATTATGAAAAATAATACATGAAACAAAAAATTGTCATAAAAGATATCACGACGTCTATTTTTCTAGAAATATGTTTATATTCCACCATTAAGTGATCCCACCACTAAAAATAATTTTACAGGATATTTTCGATTTTTTTTTTCAAACCGAACTATTGAAACCTTGAGAAGTTCAATTATGATTTCTATCTGAATCTGTTGTTGGTGAGAAAATCGTGATTTTTTTATTTATAATAATAGTATATATCACAAATGACGAAAAACTGTAATGAAATATATATTATGAACTGTTATATAATTTGGGTGGCAAAAATATCGCTCGCTGCATGTGAGTTTGTTATGCTACCACTACGCATCAATCACCAACATCGTAAATCTGAAAAATAGTTCCATTAACAACTGAATAAAAAAATAATTCATATTTTCTTTCATCGTTAACAGGAGGCTGAAAAGAAGGATTAAAATAGAAAACTTTCGTAACTGCCATCGCATAAAATGTCTACTTCCTCTTTTCTGTTTAAGCTACTTCTTATTTATGGGAACAAAAATGCGTGTTTCATAACAGTTGACCCTTTGATGATGTATAGTGTGTAACCGCAACCAGACAAAAATAACAGCATACTCTCTTATGAAAACAGAGTGGACGGATGAAAAGTACACAGTTGGGTTTCGATAGTGTTGACAAACTCTCTCTTGGAAACATAAGAAGAAAAGTTTTTCTGACTTTTTATAGTAATGTTTTCTTCATTAAAACTGAGTGTATTATATCCAAGTGAATTTTAAGAAATAGTGACTCAAAATTGCAATTAAAACTGTCATTCTCTTAATTTGTAAACGGATTTTTATATTTATGTTAAAATGAGAATTTTTAAGTTCTCCTCGGCTCTTAAAAAGTAACTTCAAAGAAAACGCTTAAGGAAAAGGAAAATAGGAAATTATTGAAACCGAAAATATAAAGAGAAGAAACAAATCTATATTATATCAGTTTTAATGCTTGAAAGTATATTTTATTATGGGAAATAATATGAAACCATCTAAATTTTCTATCTATATCTATCTATTTTCTATTTTCTAAAAATCTTTCTACTGTTTTCGTCCAATAGTGGGTTTGAATCTTGAAGGCACTTAAAATGATGCACTTCAAACCGGCCGAGGTTCCAATTCTTCCCGATTGTGTGATGCGGAAGTTTGAAGAAGGAGGTGCCATTTTGGATGTCATTCTCGTCATTTGCTTTTAAAATCACGAGATCCTTCAAGCAAAGCATTCATGTTGCTTCTCAGTTGGATGTCAATAAACAATCAAAATCAATCAGCGAGAAATAAAAGAACGAAAACAGTTGATTCTTTTAATATTCATAGGGTTGACAAAAAAAACTTTCAGAAGAATTTAAAGTTCATAAGGCTTCCTTAAATGGTGACAAAAAGAGATTGATGTAACAAGTATAGGACAAATGCTGAATGCACTTCAATAACAACTGATGTTGCACGAACTTGCGAAAAAATAATTATAGCATCTTTTGGACGACACTGGTATGGTGGTGAGTCTCTTAACAGTAAGACATTCGAACTACGAATTCACTGTACCATGATGAAGGTTTAAAGGTCTTTTAAATCTTCAAGAGGGATGGTTAATTTAAAATTCTAGCATTTAATAACCCTAAAGAATACCATATATATAGTAAAATATAAATTAATAGATTTTTTGTAGGATGCTTTCAGCAATTATTCGCTCTCGTGCCTGCCAAGGAACTCATGGTGATTGTCCCTGGTAAGTGTATCTATCTCTCATCGAAGAATGCACCACACTATTAGGAATTTCGAGTGTTCAAAACTACTAGACTTATATTAAGCTTAGGCAGTCAAAAGAGTATCAAATGAAGAAAGAACTTACCTATATCTGGACTATGTTACGCTAAAAACTGAATATTTCTTTTACAAACGTTCACTTGAAACTAAAAAAAGAGACTATTTCGTGATGTTCAAACATTGACACAGAGAAACCTACATGTAACAAAGGAGGGTGAAAGAGAATTGTTACATCACTGGATACTAGTTTTGCTTTGTATGTTTTTAGATTCATAGTGGATTCAGGTCTGGTATTGTTGGTTTTGGAACCAAATTAATCTACGACATTTTAGTAGCTCATCTATTTCGCGTGTTGTATTTCTGGCAGTATGAAAAGATTGAAACCCGACAATTAAGGCCGGTTCACGAAATGTTTGATAAGTGTGAGCACGAAGAGCCCCACTCTGATGCCTGATTTTGTAAAATAAAAATTGTTCAGATTTATTTTCTATTTACTGTTTGGTTTTAATTCGAATATACATATATTTGAATATTATCACACAATTAGTTCATATTTCACATTATTCAATGCAAGACAATTGATACTTTAAATTAACCACTACACTTGATTATAGCTAGTGAGAAAAGTAAAAAACCACATGTTTCAATGTAATTCACAATTTCATTGAATTCTGAGGTTAATTGTAAATCATACTTACGAAATATTTATCGAAGAGATGTAAAAATAAATAAAGTATTCTAAATTAAAATAAACACAAATATTTATTTTAGTACATTATTGAATATTTTACTAAGTATAAAACCAAAAATATACCAATTATCGACATAAAGAAAAATTTGATTTTTTTAAATTTTTGATGGATTTGGAACCTCAACAGATTCAACGTGCATCAGCCCCGCAACACGGTGTGTCTTTAGTAGCTTTCGAACCCACGACCCGACTGAAAGAACGCCAGCCACAGGTTAGTGAATATGACCAGTCGATCCATGGAAGTGAAGGCTGGTGCCAATGATTATGCAGTTTTGTTAACACTCTACTTTTCTCTAGATGTGTTTAAAATCCATATAAATTCAAAAATTTGGTAGCATTTTTTTTTCAAAAATGACTAATGTGTCATTAAGAAATAGCATAAAAATTTATAAAATTTTAAAAATCTTTATTTTATTCAAAATGACACAAAAACAAATTAAATACAGTAACTAACGTTTCGAAATTCTGTAATACAACTTACTAATGGTTAAATATTATATCTCCCTTTTATGGTCAAAAGTATATTTTTTTTTTCCTTTTTTTTATCCCGTAGCTTTAATGAGAATATGAAAAAACAAAGTAAAAAATTGTAGTTATAATGTCTAGACAGAGCCTCAATTAAACTTAAAGTGGGGAATTCTAATAATTCTTGCAATTTGTGTAAATAGAATAATTTTTTTAAAATGGGATATGAAGCTGAAACTTAACACAGATTCAGGAAAATATTCAATTGGTAAGCAATTTTTCAGAGAAAAACTATAAAAAAATTATAACTTGTAATAATATTTCTCTCGGTGCTTTTTTATTATATTTTAATACTTTTATACTTTTGAAAGTGTCGATATTGGAGTCTGGATAAATCTACAAAAGGCACGATCTGTACAATAATGTATTTTATCTTCAAAATTAAGAGTCATATGTGAAATAAGAGTAAATCAAATTTGGAACATAATATCAGTAATACAGAAAGTTTACTTTCACGTGTTTTTAATGAGTTTTTCTTAGTATATTTACCCGCTATGTTTTTTTGAAAATTTCTCTTTTGAATTTTAGAATTCGCTTATAATTCTAAGGGCGTCTTGGTTGATTTCACTTTCTTTAATTATTATTTTATTTTGAAATAGTGCGCATTACAATAATCCACAATTTCGTCATTTCGATGCCCAATAACAAGTAATGAGGTCCACTTCTAGGTCTGCACCCAAATTGATAATTTTGAATTTTGTTACATTTTCTTTACATCATGTCTTCCTTTCAGTAATGAGATTCAGTGATGCAGACGATTTTCAAGAGATCTTTAGCTACGATACCGCAATTCTACAAAGTTTGTGAGATAAAAATAAATGGATATTCGATTACATTCAATCGGTAAAAATCTGCAAACAATATTGATAAAATAAACTGTGTTTTTAATTAAATAATCACTTTTATTTACAACATTTATAAGGAGCGGACATTGTTTGTTCGAATATTGAAACGAGAAAAATTCTCGTTCTAGTAAGGGCCGCTGAAACTATGTGGTCATTGTCGCGATGTTTACATCGAGTTGTGGGTTAGATACCCAATGTTACTGAACTTCAGGATTAAATGTGTATATCGGGGCTGATACACGTTAAATATATCGAGACTCAACGTCATCAAGTTGGGATAGTATGGAATTTACGTGGTCCTTGGTCTAAAGCTCTCGTGTTGCTTTTAATAGATCAGTATTAATAAAATAAATCAAATCATTCACATATCTTTATGACAAATGAGTAAATTAAGTTTTGAAGTGTGAAGAATTGGTTGATTTCTTAATGTTTCAATCAAAAACGTCACAAGAACCATTGTCGATTACTTCGTATTTTTGAGGTATGATAAGTGACGAGGACGACATTTGAGCTGAAACCCCGATCTCCAAAATTCTACTTCATCCCAACGTGAGGACATTGACCCTCGATAGATTTGCATTGAATCAGCCGCATTAAACGCCGGATATTAAGTGGTATCAGAACTTGAATCCACCAACTGACGTAAACAACGCCAGTCGTGATCGTGAACATGATCACTCGGCTATCGTGACTATATGATAATACAACCAAAATGGGATATTTTTTAAGAATTCACTTACACAGTTATTAAATACACATAACTGTTTGCATTATTTATAAGGAGAAATAATAATACTTTTAATAATTATAAAGTAGAAAAAATCGTTATAATTTTTTTAAAAAGGCGATGTGTACTTTAAATCCTACACCTACTTGAAACAGTTAAGATAAGAAGAAAGTATAAAGAAATGATTAAACACCTTTAGCGACTGATACGTCATAAAAGAATTTTTCCTAGATGCAAATGATGATAACTTTAACCGCAGGCCTTAAAGACTTCTTATATCTCTGTGGCGTCTTAAGTCTTAAGAAGTCTTCTTATTTCAGAATTCTTAACGATTCTCATTATAAAGGATTTTCTTCCTCATTTGGTAGAGGGAAGTGTTCAATGTTCTTTCTTTTTTAGCTGAAAAATCTAATTTAAAGAAAGATAATTCAGGAAAAAATCATTTAAGAGCGAATATGTTCCTTTAAAGCAATTCGTTAGTGAAGTAAGATATTCACAATTTTGCGTGAATTACGTTACGTATGAAAGAAAATTCATTACTTTTGACAAAAAGACAAATCAAGCAATTACAAAACAATTACGAGATATAATTACCTTCGATAAAGAGCAAATTAATATATTAATATTAACAAAACTTGGGATAAACGAGATACATTAAAATTATTTAAATTCGGAGTATAATTATTTAAGTCCGGAGTATAGGGATCACACAAAATAAAATGTATAAAAATTTCTAAAGCAGCTATAAAATATACTGTTTGCCACACATAAAAAAAAATTGATGAGATAAATGGACCACATAAAAAAGCCCAACGTAGAAAATATAATTGAAATCGTTGTAGCTAGTTAATGGTTACCAAACGAGGTAAAATTTAATTTAAGCGGTGGAACATTTTTAAATGTTTCATTAGTTTTTATATGAAATATTAAATACACGAAAAAACTTCAAAATGTACACATATTATAAAAATAATCTTTTGTATTCAAGAACACGATATTTGTTTAAAACTGATTCAAAATCACTTTCATCATTTGAACATGGCTTTATTTGTTACTGTTCATTCAAATGATGCATTTTGATTGGTATTTTTTATAAACAGAATTAAAAATAAAGTAGCCCAAAAACGCTGTACAAAAATGGAGCGCATAAAAATAGGTTTCTCTGTTGCATCATTTATAACTCATTCCATGTTAAAAGGCATTATAAAACATGATCACTAATTATTTATAATTTCGTTTTAAAAGTTAAAATTTTCAGGCAGAATGAATATTTTGGAATATGGCGATTTTCTCCGCATATATAATTTGTTGCGAAACCGTTGTCTAAAAGCGAAAGAACAGCCAGAATAGAATGCAGGTGTTCCCAAAACCGCAGACGATTATGAAGAGAAAAACTTACAAACGAAGCTCTGGAAACGGTTAATGAGCTATTCAAGTAAAACCTGGAATATAAACACTTTAATTGCGTTGAAAAGACTTGCTTTTGTGTGAAACAACTCGGAGGCATAGGAGGAGGGGTTATTAAGCTGAAATGCAAACAGAAAGTATATTGACGTCATAAGTGCTTAACGAGCTCAATAGAAATTATTATTGCGTTACTAAGTGAAAATCGAATTTCTTTTCAAGTGAAAGAAGACGATTTTGAAATAGCTTGATGAAATACTCATGTTTAACAGATTTTGCTTTATTTAAGTGAAGTGAAAAGGTCTATTTTGAGCTGAAATACGAATTTTTATTTGTATAAATAAATCATTTATTTTATATATGTTTTCATTAAATCTATGAAAAGAGATAGAAGAGTGTATTTCGTTGCGGAAAAAAAACGTTCTCATAAATTATATGCTGTTTCACAGATTGATGCTTATTATTATAATATCACACTCATTTATGATTTTATGTTTCATATTTTTCTGATGATAATATCAGTGAAGGATAAACTTTTATTTTTTTTTGCGTCAAATTGTTATGCATGAAAATTGTTCATACTTGAGGTCCCAAAGCAATTTGTAGAAAACTAAGCGATCCTCAGAAAATCTAATCACGTAAAATTTAAATTTACATTTATTTCTAACATGAATTAAGGAAATATCATTAGAAATAACAGTTCTTTGTGCAATAGTTATGATTCAATTAAAATTTTTAAAGGTATTTCTTTTTAAATATAAATTCGGTTACTAACTAATTTCAAATAATAATCGGTCGGAACGGGAAAATGCTAATGTCTCTTTAAGAATTTCAAAAGACCTTTTCTGGTTTAGTTTGTTGGAACTTCACAGGTTACTCATTAAACACGTCGAGGCTCAATTCCGCACGTTGAAATAGTGCGGAGGTTATGAAAGTGAACATATATAAAATATGTATTTTTATATATGTAATGCTTCCAGAGCTTTTTTTAAGTTTCCATAAATATCGTGGAAGATTGTTCAGGTGCCCATTACAACAGCTTGAACCAAATCAATTGTTCCGAAACAATATCATTTTCAAGCATTTTTTTTTCGTGAAACAAACAGAAGTTGGAGGAAGCCAGTTCTTTAACGTAGAGTGTTTGACGTAACTTTGCGATGTTGTGTTTGGACAATACTCTTCTCGCCACTGTCTTCGTGTGTCTGAACGCAATGACGTGATGGTGCATTTAAGTATTCGCGATCCCCTTCTGATGCGGTGACTCTAATCCACAAGCGCTGGAATACTTCTGCATAAAATTACATTTTCGCAAACAGAAACTCCTTGTAGACCGCATCTTTACCAATCACTAAATGTCCACTAAGCACTTACACTTTGTAGACGTAATCTTTAGCATCATAGAAGACAAGATCATTTGCGTCTCCCCCACTATCTTTAAGTTTTTTGTGCGATTTAGTAACACGAGTTCAGGTCATGAGTTTGTCCTTGTAAGTCTGATCACATCGAAAGTTTTCGTAGCGGATTTATTCGGTTTAACGTAAAATTTGATTACAATTTAGACAATTTTTGAACTTAATTAATTTTCTACCTTCACCAGAATTTAATCCATTTTTAATCATTAGCAAATGCACAACAGCATTAGCAATATTTCGTCCAGTAACAATGAACATTTCAAAAGCTATGAAAAATGTCTTTTTTTTTTTTTTTTTTTGCTTAAAGTTGTTTTCGTTTTATAGCCAGTAGCAAGACCAAAACTAAGATAATATTTACTGGTAAAATAAGAATGATCCAATATTAAATTGTTTTCATGTATATATGACACGATACACCCGTTTACCATAGAATGCGTCCTTAAAATTTGAAAAATAATTCTTGATTGCGCTAATTTTTTCCTTTTAAAAGCAACGTAAAATATCAAATTTTTCATTACAACATAGGAGACGGGATATGAAATACATTACATGCAAGAAAAAAATTGGATTTATTCAAACAGATTGTAATTGTTTATGAACAACACACTGAGAAGTGACACGAAAGCTATTGGCGATAGACTGCGTAATTTTGACTCTGTATTAAGTAACGAAGACGACAACTAAGCTGGAATCTCCCTCTTCAAACTTCCACTCCGTAGGAAGAACATGGGACCTCGACCAAATTTAACGTCCATCATCCCACTTTTCGAGTTACCACACCATCCCAAAATGAAAGCATTGAACCTCGATACATTTAACGTCTATCAGTCCTTTTTTACAGTGGATCTTTGGTAGAATCAGGACTCGAGCCTACGACTTGAGAAAAACAACGCTAACCGCGATCATAACCATTAGTCAACCATGTCCACAATGAACGAGCTCTCCAACAAGTTTTGATAACGGTCAAACAATAACGGTCAGGACGATAGAGAAGTACCCTTTAGCACTCCAAAACTGTTATTATATGTCAAAAAAACTATATAATCTGCGCATGATCGCAGAGTATCTTATGGAGAATGTATATAAGTTAAGAAGAAAATGTAATCAAAATACAAGAGCACATCAAAGGGATTTCTTGCTAAAAGAAGAAGTCATATAAACTTCAGGTAAATATAAATTAAGATATTTTAGTAAAAATTTCAAAGAAAATAATACCAGTACATGTATACAATTATATAATTGTAACTATATAGTTTATACAATAATTATACAAATATGAATACAAGGGTCTTCAATAAGAAGAATAACATAGTAAACGAATTTGTTTGCTATAAAGGAGATCAGTAAAGTAGTTCGAACACTTATTTAAAAACAGTAAGATATAGTTATAACTTAGTTAAGCCAAAACACTTGTATAATTACCAACCAGAAAAGTTTTACTATTAGACTTAGTAGGTCATTGGCGAAGGACGTTATAATTTTCAGCCTTGCTCAAGTGACGAGGATGGCTCTTGAATCAGCATCCAACTATCCGAACTCTTACATCACGTTAACGTGAGGACTTAAGCCTTGACAGATTTAACGTGCACTGAGAAGTTGAACTGAGAAGCAAGACAAGAGTTGTTGGCGACGCATCTCATAATTTTACACCTCGGTCAAGTGGCGAGTATGACATTAAGCTAGAACTTCCATTCCTCTCCCAACTTACATACCACATCATTCTGAATACTTGTGACCTAGACCAGACTTAATGTGTATCTTCCCCAGGTCTTTAATACCTTTAGGACTAAAAGGATAGGAAAGGCATCGACGATAACGATTTGGTCGCGAGTCCATGACTATGACTTTTAAGCTATGGCGGTCACAGTTATTTTGTAAATACTTTGTGCATTAAGTCAACGAGGTTTCAACATTAAATTTCCTGTCATATGGCTGCTGTAAAATTGTCCATCACGTTAGTATAATTCCTTAGACTGGGCCTTTGAAACCTAAAAAACTTCTTGGACCATTTTGAAAAGACATTTTAATAAGGCGGACCTAATTATATATATATATATATATATATATATATATATATATATATATATATATATATATATATATATATATGGTGATGCGCGCGCTTGCAAGTGATAAATTCGATGGCCGATTCAAATTTTCAAGTTAAAAATTACTGTAACTTTCAGATTTCGAGTTGTGAAAATCGTCTAATCCACCTGAGCATCAATATAGCAGTCAAGAACATTCTTCTACAAATTAAGAGAAATTACATTTTATTAAATAAAATATATTTACATGAAATACTGTTTAAAAACTTAAATTCTATTTCATGTAAATGTTATGTTATAAAATTGTGAAGTTACCACATAACGAAATAAATGTTATGTGAAGTTACCACATAACGAAGGCGTTAAATTATTAGCGATTAAAAGACACCGAGCAGCCAGTCTGTCTGGAACAAAATGATTTTACGTCAATTACAATCTATAAAAAAACGACGCTCCAAGAAGGAGTTCTCCGATGGAAACAAAAATTGGCGGATAGGAAAATTATGTACAGAATAGAAAAAGATTAAAATTTTAGAAAAATTGAATTATTATGCTGAAAAATAAGGCCAGGGTACTGCAAAAGGAACTGTAGCAAAACAGGTCTCAGAATGTCGTCAACGTACCGCTGTGCAGTAAGTGTGCTTCTAATTACAATCAAAGGGGTCCGTCTATCAAGGGAAATGGCACCGCGGACCAAAACTCCTGTTTGAGGACTTGTCTGGCGTGCAATAGTGAAAGCAGGATCGGCACGCTGTCCTGGGTGTCTCCAGACACGTCTTCGATGATCGTCAGGATACAGTTGGAAGCGGGACTCGTCGCTAAACACTATACGTCTGCAGTCAGCCTCATTCCAACCTGATAGAGCAAAGCTCCACCGTAATCTAGCTGAACAGTGTGCAAGCGTGAGGGGCAGATAACGTAGCAGTCGGTACGAGCGCAAATTTCGCTCTATCAGCCGTCTGTGAATGTTCATGGTGGACATTTGTGTGCGGGTCGTATGTCTCATGGTTGATAACGACGAATCAAGCGCTGCCACAGTTGATCTCACAATCACTTTGTCCTCCCGATCTGCTGTGGTCCTAGTTCGACCACTACCATCATGACGTTGAAATTTGCCAGTTTCCACCCATTTTTGCCAGCATCTTCTAATCGCCGTATCGCTTCGACCCATTTGACGAGCTATTCTCCGATTTGCCCAACCTGCCTCTTTCAATCCAACGATACGACCTCTTTGAAACTCTGACAGTTACTCGTAATGAGCTCGAAAACTGCGGCGAGAAATTTTTTCAGTCATTGAAAGGTATCCTAAATCGCAATGCAACAGAAACTTTGACCATCAGGTTGAGAATCTCTTCTTATATGCATTGCTGAATGCGCAAATCCAATGCGTTGTAGTTCCCATTATTCATTCATTGGACGCCAAATTTTAATTATTTGCATATTTGGTCCAATTGTCTTTGTATATGAAATTTTATTACAATCGGGCAGCTCCTTCTTGGTGCGTCGTTTTTTTTTTTTTTTTTTTTGTATAGAATGTAAATTTGCTTGCCACAGACAGAATAGCTGTTGATATGTCGCATGTTCCGCAAGTCGCATTCCATCCCTACCTCAACCAATGCCCATCCGCGTTCTTCAGTAAGTTTACTAGTTAGTCATACATTGTGTATCACCCAATCGTATCAGATGGTCCGTGCGTGTTTCTTAAGACGAGCTTTATAATTGCTTCTGAACAAGTCTAAAGAAAAATTGTAATAAAAGTTGAGTCAGGTAATGAGATATTTCCATGGTAATATAGTATGATACGAAAGACTTATGGTAAAATCTTCATTAGCTCCTTTATGTACAATAAAAATTTCAATCTTAATTCAGATGACACATCTCAGGGGGCCGCGGATTGGACAGGCCAGACTTAACCGAATAAAGCAGTGTGTTCGATTCCGTAACTCAAAAATTTATCTTGTGTTTTTGCAAGCAGAACAGAGAATATGACAAGAGAATTATAAAATAATAAATGCTATCAAAAAATAATCCCTTTTAGCAAGATTCAATATTAAATAACTAGTTAATTTTATTAATTGATTATTTACTAACGACACACTTATAGGATAAACGAAGGCTTTTGGCGACGTATCTTGTAGATTTTGAGCCGCCTTCGAGCCACGAGAACGGCACGAGAGTGGCACGAACGTCTCCAATCTTCCACACCACGGCAAGGGAGAGACTTGAGACCTCATCCAGATTTAACGTGCATCACTCACTTTCCGAACTTTCACACTATCGCAAAACGTGAGCATTGAACCACGATGAATTTAATATACATCAACCCATTTACACGGTGGGTCTTTAGTCAAATCAGGACTCGAGCCCAAAACTCGACAAAAACTACTCCGTTTTTTAGATGGCGACTGTGATCCCTTGGCAGGCGATTACTTTTATTGCACACTGCATTTAGAACACATTTTACACAGACCTGCGAAAGTTCTTCGATATTTCGTTGATAATAGCGTTTTCACTAGAATATCATTCTTATGAAAGTTCTTCGTTTCTTTCATCATTTACTTACCAACGGGCACCAAAAACCTTATATATATTTTGGAATATATAAAAATAAAAACATTGCATGAGAACATCTCTACAATATCAAGAATAAATATTTACGAGATTCTTTTTTAACTTGAAAACAAGAAGGTAGCTAATAGGGATTTTATGATTTTTTTTTTTAGATTTCTTTCATTTTATACCATTTTTAGAGAAAGATAATTTTTCATGAATTCAAACAATTAAAAAAAAAGATTCCATATCTAACTATCCATAGAGTTCAAAAACTAGTTGGATATGGGAATTTTTTTTTTTTTTTTAAATATTTAATAATTATAAGTTATGTTCACAATTACATGTTTATAATTGTCTAAATATAATCAACGATGTTTAAGCGTTTTGTTATATTTGTATTTAACCTTCTGCTTGTCGGAGTCCTTTTTCCGTGTCATTACTGATTTATAGTTGGGATAAAGTCAACGTGATTTCTCTGTTTTTCCAATATATTACCCATGTTTTGTATCAAATTAATCGTATAGAGTAGAGCAAATATAATTGTAATTTAAAAAAAAAAACTGTAAAGTCATTGAGATCAACTTCCTTTTTAAGCTATCGCTAAAGACAACTACCATGGAAAATATTAATTTATTTATCGTAAAAAAATGTTCTAAATACTTAAAGTTTTTGAAAAATTAATATCAATAATAATTTTCTACTTAAGAATGTAAAGTGAAAATCCTGCATTTAAAAAAAAAATCGAATTCGTAAAAGAAATGACACTGTTAAGGAATTTTAAAGAAAAAGCAGTATTTTTAACTATACTCAGAGACACAGAACAAAAATTCCAACTATACAATTAAAACCTTTAAATGACTTTTCTCAAACATATTTTGAAATTAAAAAGCGATGCAACTGTAGTTAATATCACATCATCCCCTTAGCTGTAAGTTAAAAATTTGCATTAATACATGTCATGTTCACGAATTAATTCCCTTGTGGATTAAAGTATATCCTACTTAATACAGAAAGTTTCATAAAACATCAACAATATCATATCAGAATCTAAAGTTCTTGAAGTAAACCACAAAGGCCTGTTAAATCATTTAAACGAGAAATGAACATTGCAGTAATAGATATGTAATACCAGAGTCATTTATCAAGGTGTATGTAACAAAATAAATTGTTCATAGAAGACAAAATTCACTATAGAATTTAGAGATATAATTAAAAATAAATAATTAGAATTTTTGAAAGGAATAAAAAGTTCGCATAAATGGTCAGATATAAATCTGCAATCAGTATGTTTTAAATATTATACATATATACTTAAAAATGTATCCTTTAAAATCTACTGTATTTTTGTTTATTTAACAAAGAAAACCTTTTCACGTATTCTGTATTTTTAAATCTTTATTAGTCGAATATGATCCTACGATATTTAAAAATAAGTTTATTCACCTAGAGAAAATCTTCTGTAAATTGGAAAGATACACTTTTTATATATATAATTTCATTTGGTTTTGTCATTTTACAATAATAATTAATTTAACATATAACATAAGTCTTTATGAAAAAGAAATGAAACTTAAATTATTCTATAATGCAATACAGTTTTATGTATAACGTTATAAATGTAGTACATTATCATAGACGATTCAATGAATTAATACATGACAAAATATATCTAAAAAAATAGATAACTTTATTCCGTAAATAAATTCTAAAATGTTTTATTCTGAATTTTTTAAAATCAAATGCTGAATGCTTTGCCTCCTAACAGTAAAATATTTTTTCACACAGTATTAATGAAATGATCTACAATTTGAAATGAATAATACCTCGATAATAACTGATGACAAAAATCATGGTATGAAAGTTTTATCTCATTTTAAATTAACTACCTTTTACGCTTGGAAAAAAAAATTAACAAAAATCCGAAAATAATTTTTCAGATAAACTATTTTTCTGACAGGTAAACGCTTTATTTTATCTTACCCCCGACAACAAAATCCTATTAAACCCGATCCCGGAAACTTTATTCTAAACTTCCAAAACTTCTTTTGACATTAAAATATTTTATGAAAAATAAATATAAAAGCTCTAAATATACCTTACAAAATTAAATATTTTTTCTTACTATATATGCTTTTGGTTTTATACGAAAGTTATAAAGATAATTTAATTCTTTGGAACACAGTGTGGATTAAAATGTCAATAAAAATAAACCTACTTCGAAACTAAAAGCACGTTCAATTATTTTTTAAAATTTAGTTTTGATTACCTAAAACAATAAATCTTTATTTAAATTTTAAATTCAAATACGAGGAGATTGTTTAATTTTCCTATTAAAATGGAAAACAAATAAAAATTTTAATTTATTTGAAAAATAAAATACATTTAACTTTAATCAATGAGTTCAAGTATTATTCTTCTAATTGAACAATAATTTTGTTTAGTTTCTATATACAATGCTTACATTTTAGTTCAATTATTTTATTTTGTGACCTTTCACTGTGTGAATTGCTCTTTTTTCATTACAAAATTACTAAAACATTTTAATTGAAAAATCTTACAAATATTTGCTTAAGTGGTTTTTTAAAATAACACTTTCGGATAACAATTGTATGAAATATTTTTCAATGTTCAATTAAATTAGTCCAATTTCAAAGTAATATGATTTCAAATTTCTTCTAAGAAAATGTAAAAAAATATATATAATGGTGCAATTTCTTAAGAAGTAAGGATCTTTTATTAAAATTTTCTAATGAATTTGTATTTATTCTTTCAAATTTAGTTATGCGAAAAATCTAATACTTTAATACAGCGTATAAGTTACATTACTATCACAGAAAATTTCTATACTTAAATATGAACTTTAATTTTAAATCATGGAGTTCACACTCGAAAGTTGTTTTCGAAACTTAATTTGAACAATATCGAAGTTTTACGAAAAAGTATGAACAAAATTATTTCGATGTGAGAATTTAAAAAGAAAGTATATATATATATATATATGTACATCAGCATTTTGCGTAGTGTACGAAATAATGCTTTTGTAACAGCTTATGTTTATTAGAAACAAAAAAAAAGAGTTTTTATTTTAAAAAAAGATATAAAAAAATTCATTTAATCGGATTTTTTTGAAAAAGTAAAACAATAAGTACACAAAAGAAAATCGCTTCGATATTAAATTACACATTTTATCAAATACTTGTATTTGTTTAACATTCTAAGTTTCTAAAAGAACTTACTTAATTATTAACAAAAATATCTTCCCAATTAAATGTAATTTTAATTAAAAATTATCCAGTTCCTTTTGTTTTGAAAAAAATAATAATAATTTCAATTTTCAGTTAACACATCAAAATTCATAAATCAAAATCAGACTGCTTACCTCTGTCACAGGAAATTCCGGAAATCTGTTGCCGTCCGGAAGAGCGGGAGAAATCACGGGAAAAGAGCGCTCCTGTTCCCAGGAGAAACTCTGGAGACGAAGTTTGGTGAATTTGGAGCACTTGGTTTTTATGATATTCAGGGCTCCACCTGTTGGACGTCGCGAGAACTAAGAGTGATGAATTCCTCCTCCGGACGCTTTTCCGATTGGAGAAGAGGTTATCCAGAAAGAAATTGGGAAAACATCAGTGCTTCTTGACAAGGTTTCCAAATAATATACGTTTATTGGAATTTTTTTTTATTCTAAAATAAGTTGAGGCATTACCATTTAAAAATTAGATTAATTGTATAGCAAAACTGCTTTAAATGAAACTGAATAAATAATATTACGTAAGTGAAAGGTGCGTTAACAGATACATAAAAATAAGGCAATTATTCTTTTTGAAACTAGTGTATTTAAAGGAGTAAAGCGTAACATAATTTTTATGAAATTTTTTTTTTTCAATTTGTTTGGTGAATTTGATAAATTCCATTTTATTCCGATATACGTTTCATAAATAACTTATGTTTTAGTCAATTTAACATTTTAATTTGTGTCAAAAGATAGCTTAAGCTAAAAATGTGCTGTTAAGAATAATTTTTAAAATTAATTTAAAATCTTAAAGAGCTTTTATTTCACATAACTTTTTATACTCATTTTGAAATACTTAGTATTTAAATTTAAATGAGTGAATAAATCTGTCGCAATGGTTTTCTTCGATTACATTATTTTCTTCTGTGTTTAGATAAAAAACATTTCTGTCATTTTAAGTCATTTTCATATTCAATATCATAAAAATAAAAATTAGTAAGTACTTGAAATCCATTAAAATTTAAAAACATGATTTATTAAATTGCACCGCACTAGAATAGTTTTATCCCCCAACATCAAGAGGCTGAATACACATTTTACTTAAAGCCATTCTTACTATATTTATTAACTCCCTGCATAATGAATCACACTTAAAAATAATACAGCCTTTTTTAGATTATTTACTTGCAATTTTACACTTTAAAAGTTGAGCGATCAAGGTAACGAGCTTTGGAGTAGGGTGAGCTTAAGCTGAGTTATAAGTTCGATTTCTGATTTTGCAAAAAACTTCTACGGAACAGTGGGGATAGTGCTTGTGAACTGACTGGAACCTATCTTCAGTGTCTATATGTGCTTAGTATGTTAAGAGGTTCACAAGTGTCCTTATTGACACTTGCCCTATGTTGAAAATCAGAAGCTTTCGTATTAATCTTGTGTAAAAATAATTAAAAGTTAATCATTCTATTGCTTTTATTAATATTAATACTATATTATTAAACTACAAAACTGCATATATATATATATATATAAGATAAATCATAAAAATTAATAATTTAACAACAAAATAACCAGAAATAATAATTAAAAAACAAAGGAAAATACAAAAAAAAATTAAAAGAAAATAAAATCAAACAAATAGTTATTGAAAAATGAATAAATAATTGAATACCCAGAAAAACAAGACATTTGCAACCGGACTGGGTACTTAATTGTGAGGTTAAAAATGTGTGTGTATATTATATATATATATATATTAGCGTACAGAGAAATGTTCACACTCGTATATATATTATTCAAAACACAAATAATAGCACAAATTAACTGGTTTCATAAGAATTAGAAAAAATATTTCTTCAAATTAGAAAAAACGTTCAAAGATATAAGACTTTTCCTATCTGAACCATTGTATATCCCTTTCATTACAGAAGGGAGAAAATAGAAGTGCCTCTCTGGGCCCGCGACTTCCAACCGCAGAATGTGACGCTGCGTCCAGGCATTTTTAGATATTAGGCCTAATTCATGAAAAAATTCCTCTAAAATCGGCTATTCATTAGAATATTTTGATTTTTATATATATTACTTAAATGCATGAAACTTAATACATAAAGAAGAAAAAATATTTTAACGAAACTTATACTCTTTTGATACAAAAAATTACATAATATATATTTTAAGAAAATATAATATATACTTCATTTGATACATAAATTTCATTTTGTAATTATATACAATTACATCTAATATTGAGATATAAAAAATTAATCTTATTTTGTTGTGTGGTATTTTACAAAACTTTCTTCAATATATACTCCAACGTCACGTCTTACACTCAAGCGAGAATTTTTTCTGCTTTCTTTCATATTAATCATTATTTGATGTTCCAGGCTCATCATCTAAATCACTAAACAGAGCAGTTTTATCAGTATTTTCATTTGTATCACTGTTAGATTCATTCATCAATTCGCGAGTCTCGCTTTAATGTTAAATACTTTATTTTCGCCATGACTGTCAATATACAAAAAAAACCGATTGAATGAAAGAATCTACAAATAAAAACACTACCTCTCATAAACACCCATAAGTTCCAATACGAACTCCTAACAAGCAAGAAAGAAATAAAAGCAAACAAGCCCTTCAAATCAGGTCATTACATTTGAAGAGCTACGCCACAACACGTGCTTTCTGATTAAAAAAGAAACAATTTTCCCGCTCCTGACAACCAGAAGGGAAATCCAAGCTCAAATCATCAAGGTCAACATTCGAAACATTCTATCTATATAGATTTCACGGTATAATAACGCCATCTGGTAACACTTAAAAATTCAAATAAAACGTTCTCATTGAGCGTATCTGTATTGACACTTTGGTCTGTAGCAAACATTCTCAGAGCGTATCAAATGTGATACGATGGGCACAGGGGAGTAAACGCGAGAGTATCGCATGTGATACGTTGGGACTGAACGAACTTCTGGGGAATTATGAAATACTATAACACCATTTTCAGATTAGATTATTACTTTATTTTAAAAAAGGATTCTGTCCATTTTTTTTCACATAACTAAAAATGGAGTAAGAAGCTTTGTTGAGTAAGTGATGTTTTTAACAGAAGGCTTGTGTGAGAAACTCGAAACCATAGGTTTTAAATCTCGTGCTTTCAAAGAATGTCGTGTAATACATATATTAAATTTTTCGAAAATTAGAGTCATTACATTGTCGTGGCATGGATGTGGAGAGTATGATGCTATTTCAAGTATGCTGTCATTTGACCACAGTTCAAAGTTACAAATTCCATCGATATGAGCTATCGAGTTTCATCTTGTGTGGTTTTAATAAATAATGAATCAATATAACAGAAAAAAAAGGATGGATTGAGAAAGATTGGAATGATGGTATAAATACAATTTTTTTATTAATCTAATAAATATGCTGAATCGCTAACTAGTATTAACGTATTTGTTATTTTCCTTTATATTACAATTTTATACAAAAAATACTATGACTAGGCTTTTAATAAATTAATTAAATAATGTAGCTGACTTTGATTTAGTTTTAAATAGAATTTAATGAATAAATAAAAAATAGGTGTTAAATCAATTTAACCATGGACCAAAATGGAGCCATCGCCAATAATATCTCTAAATTGTAGTTAATTCAGTCACGCTCTTTCAATAATAAACTCCGTAAGATATGCTTTTACCTAAATTTATCAGAAGGACTTAAGTATTTGGATACAATTAAAAAAGATCTGGTAAGAAATTTAAGAATTTGAGTTAATTGATGTCTATCTATAACAAAAAAATATTTAATCTTTATTTAATGTAATTAATTTAAAATGTTTTAACAAGCATGAGATATAAATTTGGAGTGAAAATAATATGTCTACAAGTATATTACCTTATTGCGCAAATTTCCCTGGTTTAAAATGTTATATGAAGCCTTATTACTATCTAAGACTCATTACAATGAAACCTTATCCATTCACTCAAATAGATAAAACAGCACGGTTTGTTCCTAATCTCTTATTATGTCTTACACTCAGAGAAACATACACACTCATGAGAAGATTCAAAACTCACGTGAACTTTTATGGTTATGAGGTAGAGATTACAATAACAAACTTTAAACATTTTTTTGTTTCGGAATATATGGGTGCAAGTGACAAAACCACGAAGAAACGGTATGAAAGAAACAGACATGGAAGAAGACAAAAATTGTTTACTTTTACTTTTAGTATGGATGGCAGGTTTTTTTTACAAGAAATTTTTAAAAAGTTAATCGAAATTGCATCCGCTAACAGTCTTACAAACTTGACAACAATACAGTTATTAATGTTGAACTTCAAATATGCCAAGCATTTTTATACAATTACTACTGCGTGCAAAATTAAGATAATTAGTATATTTAGTCTAATTTCTCGAAACATACTGAAAGAAAAGTAAAATTAATACTTAGAGACAAAAATATAAAATTTAGCATTTGTTATATGAGTGTTCACATGTGTGTGGAACAGATTTGGAAGAAAATGCTTTGTTAACTCAATGACCAACTACCGGCTTCATTGATCGCACATCTTTTGTGGGGTTACTTTTGCGACATTCAAGAAGGTACGATTGGTTAAACTTCAAAAGGAGTATTTACGAACGATTAGATAATGAAATCAGTAACGTAATTATTGGAAGATTTGAGGCAAAACAGTCTCATATTCAGATTGCTTGAGATTTTAATGCACCACTCATTATTGTGTCTAAGTAGCGTAAGCAATTTTCCAGATGTGTCGAAAGATAGCTTGGCAAATATCGTCAGAGATTCCATGAAGGCCGATAAAGATCCATATTTGTATCAAGTACATCTTTTACGAATTTCTTTGTTTCAATATATCTGTAGGTGCTGTGTATTCCACGAAAGGGGATCCGTACGCCTTTTGGCTCATTATTACAATTACACAATACTTTTAATAATAAAGTGGGACGAGACAGTTGTATAGGAGCAAAATATATATGTACAGAGGTATTAAATTTACAGAGTTGCATCGTTATTTGATATTCACGTCTTTCCTATGCCATCAAATGCCTCTGCATTCGTTCTGGGCTATTTCGCAAATTCTTGCTTTGCATTACTAGATAAAAGATAACAAAGGTATTGAACATTACAATCGCCACGGCTGCCGCTTCGTTAAATAATTGTTCCATTGTAACACTAATGATTCTGTATGCGACAGTCCGTGCAGTTCAGTGAAAGTGGAGTGTTATAGATACTCAGATGCCTTCTGAACTTTATGAAATCACAGAAACGCAAATTTCATTATTTCCATTAAGTTACATTAGATATTTTTTTCTAAAAAGGCCAGCCATTTTAATCATACTCACTTCTGCGCACAGATGAGCTCACTAAATATTGTATTGCAAATATCCACATTTGAACACGTATCTGTAGGATAATGTTCAAAAAGTTTATTTGTCCATATTCAGCCTAAACACAGATTATTCCATAAACCTTCATTGGTAGCTAACCAGATTCCTATAACTTACATTCCTACGTACTTAAAAAAGACCAGTATTGCTGAGGAGGTTTGATTATCTCCGTTCATCACTCTGCACAGACATCCGGATCTTTGTCAACAGCTTTGTGGCAACTGTGAGGGAGAGAAATGAAATTTTAAAGCGTATTCTGGCCTTTTAGGGGAAGAAGATGGATCAGGTTTTATTTTTATAGATAACAGCTTTCATCCACATAGGGTTCAATTGATCAACTAATAAGTCGTAAGTGAAAATAAAAGCAGAATTTATTGACCAATCTGATCTACCGACCTTAGCCCTGTAGAATTTTTTTGCCGTAATACTTAGATGGCAATTGCAAGAATCATCTTTTTTTCCTAACCCAGAACCAGAAAACATCGAGACAAGCAGATGAGGACCAGCTACCGTAAGGACTCATAAGTTCTCTTGATTCCGTCATGAATTAAAGTTGTGAAAGAAGTATAACTGTAAGAGGGAACACCATACTGTCTTTTAACCCATTTTCTGTCCGTCTTACAATTTCTCTTTTAGACTTGCTTGCACAAGTGAGTAGTAAACATGTCCTTGCGTGTGCAATATAACTCAGTATTGTAAGATATTTTTTGCTATATCAACCTATGTATTGATTTTGGAAATTATATAAAAATATTGCTCAAATGAAAAGGTACGAAACGACTTTGTGGGTATAAATGAAGAATTTATTAAAAGTATACACCATAGGCCTGAGCACAATGATTAAATTAATCAACGAGCTGAAGGATTCCTTGTTCCTAAAATTCCTGTGGACGTGACTAGACCCAATCCTTCACAGCATCCCTGAGTTCGTAGAACGATCACTTATCTCTAGCTCATCCACCTTGTCGATGAGATCTGATGTGATGATTGTGTTTGCCTAGCCATGATGTCTCAGGCCATCATCCAAACTCTCATCGCTCGCACGAAAACGAGCATTCCATTTTCTCACTATCTAGTCGGACACACAGTCTTCCCCGCAAACGGTCACCATCCAGCGAAGAATAGCGGCTGGTTTAACACCTTCCACTGTCAGTGCACGAATAACGCCTCGCTGCTCCTCGATCGTCGAATTTTGCAATGTGAACACCCTCATGTCCTCCCACACACTGCCGCATCAATTAGACGGCACATTTTAAAAGAAATTTACCCTCTCCTGCGCATGCGGACGTCTACTCCTGCTCCAATACATGCCGGAGACTCCATTTGCATCCCTGGATGACTCATTAAGGTCTCCCATAGTGGCATAAGCAAATATAGTAACCGTTACGTTGTTATAACGGTTACGTTGTTTCGTACCTTTTCATTTGAACACCTCTTGTGTATATATACAAAGTTTGACTAATAATTCTAGAAAGACCCAGTTTAACAATCTGAAGCCTATGAATACATTAAATATATTATTTTCCATTTTTTTTTATTGTTTTCAAAAATGTTTTTGGTTGTATCAATTTTTTCAATTTATAATTTATGCTATATATTTAATAAAAATTTTAAATTTTATTAATCGGTCTTTCTTTATATATATATATATATATATATATATATATATATATATATATATATTAGGTTTGAAATGTATTAGTATCCTCGCTTTATTTTTCTATTGTTAATTTTCTGTTCGTTTATTCCTTTCTTTTTATTCTTGGTCTGAAGGTTTAATGATAATGTAATAACTAAAATTGTGATGGTTGGATCCCTAGAACTAGTGTGAACATGTTGTTTTAAATTCAGTGAAATATTTTGGGACAATGTTTAATTTACATTATCGTCGTTATTCTTTTTCTATAATTCTTTTCTCTTGATTTTTTTCTATGTCGTTTGAGGTAGTTTTTCATTTAATTTTATTGTAATTTTTAATTAACAGTTTAAATTGAATTTATATATATATATATATATATATATATATATATATATATATATATAATTTGGTATTTAAATGTAAATGAACCTCAATTTATTCCGATCATAAAGAAATTAAAAAATAATCTCAATAAATAAAGAATAATACAATATGGAAGATTTCATTACTGTATAAAGGAGTAAAAACATATACTTCTTTCCATATGAATATAAATGAAAGTATACAAATCTTAAAAAAATAAATTTGCATTTGAGTTTCTTTGTTATTAAAGAATCCCATTTTTTTGTACGGACTGTAAATGAGGAATAATGAAGATTTATTTAGCACCATATGTGTAATGTAGCTCTAAAAATACTTTTCATAGTCACCAAATGTAGAGAAATAGACTTTTATTTTCTTTTCACAAAAAATAAAATGTAATTCATATGTTTATCATGCTTCTGTGATAAATCATTTTTTGATAAATGCTTCGAATCATAATTACATATTTATTGGTCATTAAATTATCGTTATAGAGAAAGATTACATATTCACAGGTGCGACGAATTGCATTGAATCAATGGCGAAATAGCAAAATATTTTTTGGGAGCTAGCATGTGTTAAAAAATTTAAGTTTTTGCAAAAATGTCTTCTTTAAAAACCAATCATCTGTATGTTAATTAATCACTTTTTAAAATGTAATTCTAAACAGTGAGTTTTAAAAAATATCAAACATTTTCTTATACAAATTACACGCAACTAGTATACCACTTTATAAAACTGTGTAATTAAAAATAAATATGAAAGTTATTTTTCTGTTTGTTCAAATATAGGAAGAAGTTTAGTTCTTAACATCTTCATATACGTATTAAAGTTTTTTTAGACTTAACCAAAAAAAACTTTTGTACTTTCAGTTTTATTCACATTTTCAAAATTATACAGATAAATTATTGTAATTAACAGGGAATAAAGTAGCTCAGATACGATTTAAAAATTCATATCCAGATCATGTTCTTTTATATGAATATCTTCAGAATATAACTAGATCACCCGTAATTGAAGGAAAACCTTCAAATCCGAGTTCCCAAAACAGTGATTACATTTGTAGGGAATCAAGTAGTATTATTTAAAAGGAAGTATCAAGAATGCGACCATTATAAAATATTTTTAAAACACTTTACTTTACCGTTCTATTACATAAATTCAAAGCACTCCAAATGTTCAGCGGATGATCTTCTTTCAAAGATGCGAAAGGTACACACAATCAATAAAAAGAGTTTTTCAGAGTGGATCGTAATTTTATTCTAAAAATCCTTCGAAAATACACTATATCTCCGTTTAACAGGAATCAATTAACACGCATACTTAAAAAATACACTTTAGTACCAGTTGAGAGTTCACACTATCACTAAATATAGCAATACTTTATCACGATAACGCAAGAGAGGCACATTTACTTCACAAGCACTTACTAATACACATAGCGGATGATATTATACAGAGAATCACACAAAATCGCGAGTCCGTGTAACTCTTAGTGTTTCCATTGATCCCTTTTTTATGAGATTTAGATTAATATTTCATAGATGATCTCACAACTTCCTGTTAAGTTCAAACTTTAAATACATTTTTTGCTTTCTATATTATGTTTCATAGGATATGCATGCCATGGAGTGCCGATTTATAGTAGCAAATATATTCCCTGAATGAGATAAATTAGAAACATGAGAAAAAATAAGTTAAATAGAGTTTGCGCATCTTAAACTGAGTAAAAAAGATGTGCAAGGGTAGATTAAAAATTTATCAAGAAGACAAAACCCCACAAATTCCCTGAACACAAAATTCGGAGGATGATATTTGTCACAAAATATCCGACATAAACAGAGATGAACAATACAGAAGCATCCTTTGAGAGTTTGGGACTTGGAGAAGGTCAACTATTTTAATAATTTTATTTTTTAAGGGATTTCTAAGTTTGAATAGCATATGAATCACCATTTCTCGGAAAATGAACAGAAGCATCCTTTCACCAACGGAAAGTTCATGATTGTAATTTTTTTAAAGATTATTTTCATAATTTCGTGGTCAGTTTGATTAGCTGTACGCTGAACCATTGTTTTGCTCAAATTTTAAGTATTATAAAGATATTTTACTTGCAAAAATTATTTTCTTAATAATTTTTAAAAAGGAAAATTCACATCGATGTTAGAGTTATAATTTATATTATCGCTCAGTTTATATATAATGTATCTCATGGTTAATAAACATGGACAATATATACACTTCCAGAATAGATTCTATAATCTTCCAGCTTGTCTAGGGGTATATAATTTTTTCGCCAAATTTGGCAGTTTGACAATATATGCCTGAAAAGTTTGTTGTCATTTTCACAATCACTCTTACCTATTCGGTACATACTGCTTATGATATTCTCTCCTTCACTGTAAACCATCTTACCAGTCACAATAATCAATCTGCAGATGAAAGAACAACGCGCAAAATTTCAGTAATAGTGTCAAAACTATGGAGGAGTAAGTAGCTTAATATAGTCCATTAACAAATTATTAGACCACTTTAATTTAGAAAATTATGAAATATCTAACTGATAAAAGTCTGGACTGAAAGACGGCGACTGCATCTACCAGGGAATGTTGATGACCTCGCCGGATAATTGGAGCAATTTTGACACGAAATACCGCAGCAGACCATCATGGAGGTTTGTCACTCTATGCCACGTCATGTGGCAGCTTGCATCCTGGCTATAGGTGGGTCAACACATTACTGAGCTCGTTAATTTGTAATTATGTAACTCTGAAAATAATTCATCAATTTTTCTGAAATTTTATCATTTTCTTTCCTTAGTTTTTCTATGGGCTAATTTTTGTCTGTAGCGGATAAATCCTTCTTGGTACGTCATTTTTTTGTTTTAGAGTGTATATATATATATATATACTACTGGCCATTAAAATTGCATCACCAAGAAGATATGATTTAGAGAAAGGTTAAAACCCCACGAAAGAAAAAGAAGAGATTAGGATATGTAGACTATCCTGACCTCTTCCTTTTCCTTTATTTATACTTTCAGGGTGTTTAGATGACGCATGAAGGAGAAACGACATCTGATGCACTGCATAAAAGAAAAGTTGTGCATTGGATTTCCCATTCGGAGACCGCTGTGTAAGTTTTGCTTGGGACATCGTGTTTTGTTTCGAACAAGATATGCTTAGCGCCAAGTGTCGGAATTCCATTGAGGCAGTTTCGTTGCCTGTCTAGAGTATGGAGTATCGTTCCGTGATATTGCCCGTCGCACTGGGCGAAATCCAACCACTCTCATGAGAATATGGAATCAATGGGTTGCTGAGGTTCATACTGAATAGATGCAGGATCTCCACGCCATTTCAGAATTGACTCCCGAGAAGATAAACATATTGTAAAGTCGTAACAACCGGGCATCCGTACAACCACAACCATCCGTAAAGTCGCTGTAAAACTGTACAACCACATCACCGTGCATTAGTCAGGAAATGGGCATGATTGCAGTACGCCCAGTATCTGCTCACGCGATGTGACGATGCTTGCAGCAACGTGGATTGCAACGATCATTTCTTCGACTTTCTTTGAGAGAGACGGCGATTCTGATGCGCCGAGTGACACAGTTGGATACAGGAGTGGCACAATGTCGTCTTTTTAGAAGAGAATCGTTTCTGCATGCAGTATTCTGATGGCCGTATACGTGTTTGCAGGATCCGAGGAGACCTGTCTTCGCTTGCTTGTATTCCAGCTTGTCATTGGGGCCCTACACCTGATGTGATAATTTGGGCAGCCATTGGTACACGACACTTGTATCTCCAGTTTGGATCAACGGTAATTTGAATGCAGATCGGTACATTTCTGGCATCGTAAATCCAGTAGTGGTACCCTATCTTCGAGAACTGCCAAACGCCTTCGTCCAACTAGATAATGCAAGACAACATATATATTGAACGTGATAATAAGTAAATATGTATGAAATCAAAATAAAATGTTTTACAGCATCGGTCTCGTTATTTAATAACCAAACCTCGCAATTAAATAGAAATTACAAGAAATTAACCAAAGTAATCACATAAAGAACAATCAAATATTCAAGCAATTAGATTAAAATTAATTAATTACTTACATGAGACAAATGTATTACTACAGCTAATAATCAATATAAATATATATATATATAATACACCGAGATATCTGAGTAAAATATTGTTCCTGATTTATTTGGTTTAATTATATAAAACTAGATAAATTAATAGTAATAGTAATGAATTACAACACTGTGTACGCAAGGATCAATTGATGTGCAGAATAATTTTTTTCTTGTTTGCTAGTTATCTCTTAGTAATAGTTACAACTTTCTCATTTCCCCTTCCAATACATATTTAAACACTGGAAAACGGAAAACGTTGTAAGTCACATATAAAATCAAATATTTAATCAAATTACAATTTATTATTTTAAATATATTAATTATTGTATTAATGTTAAGATAAACATCAGAATATGAAAACAACGTTTATTTTTTTATCGTTTATGTTTTAGTTCTTTAAGCTGGGAAGTTTACAAAAGGCCATACGTTGATTTAAAATGTGAAGAAGAATATGTATTACCACTTCCAACCTTAGAAATGTAAAGATATCAGATTAAGTATATTTTCGAAATTCTTTTTGAAACATACAGCAAATATCTTGCAAATATTTGCCAGGTAAACTTTGATTTGAAAGAAAACGGGAACAAATAAAAAGGTTATATAAAGCTTCTAGAGGATCATAAAAATAAAGGCATTAAAAACGAACTCTGAAGGGTTAGTGTGTTAAAAAGAAAATAGGTAATCTCAACAAATTTCTAATAAACTCTAGCAATCCACATTGCTGAAGTAAATATCCTCCATTCTGCGTTAATCATCAATTATAAAATAAATTTAAAAGCACTCTAAATAAAATGAATTCGTTCAAATTTCATTCACGTCTTTACCATTATCATTGCTTGGTTTTTAAAATGACGATAGAAATTGCCTTTTGTGATCGCTCGCTGTCATTGATTTTAATATATTTGTTTTAACGAACCTACTTTTAAAGAACATTCTTTCACACTTTACAAATTATTAAGACACTGATCAAACATTTTGATAATTTGTTTCAAAGGTAAGTACATATCCTCACAATTTAGGAAATTTGTCTTTTCATGTGCAAATATTTTGAAACAAAGGAAGTGAGATTCAGTTACATTAAAAGGATATTAACTTTCTTTAGTTAGAATATCATACATTGAACCTTGTTTAGAAACGAAAAATTCAATACCGTATTGATTTGGTTCAAGGACATGCTTTCGCACTTTCGAAAAACGGGAAATGGAACACTATTCAAGAAGAGGATTTGGAGGAGGGCGTACTTAAATTTAAAAGAGCATTAATGACGGTAACTAGTCAAAATATTCTTTCAACTCGTTAAGTGTTGAAGAAATAAATGTGCTTTTTTATTTTCAGTTGAATAAATGCTAATGTAAGATTTTTAAATGTTTGTAGAATTATTTAACATTATGATTTGCATTGCTGGAGAGTCTAGAAAAATTTAATATTTCAAAATACACTGCAAGGCAGATTTTAAACGCCTTTTAGAGCCCAAATTTAACACAATAGAAAAATCAATCGATTAGATGATAACGTAATTAAGTATTCTTATTAATTCCGTCGGTTCAAAATCGAATTTTAATACAAATTTATTAGTTCTGTGAGATTTCGTCATCATCTTACACGTCATATCAGATGATAGTATATCATTTTAACAGTATCATACAAAACAACTTTGAAATATATTTCTATAAATTTCAAACCAACATACTTAAAACTTGAGCAAAATACATTTAACAAAATTTGTATTTGTATTGCAATTCATGTACTTGAGGATCAAATTTACGAGGTTCGCCTTCGAAAGCTGTTGGAGTTTATTATAGGTCAGCTACGAGGGGATATCAACAAGTTTATATACTACTAAGAAGTCACCGAGATATCTGTATAAAATTTATTTTGCATATGATTCTATCCTTATTACATAATGTGTGCTGTTAATTGCAGATAACACACATTATGTAAATAAGTAGTTTTAACTATTATACCGGATATTCGTAAGATTCTAATTATTACAAAAATAATCACAAGATATAAACTTTATCTTTATTCATTTTTCTTAATAATATTTCTCTTCATAGTCACTATTGAGAATTACACATTTGGCTCGGCTTTAGAGCATCTTTCCAATGCCGTCATTGTAAAACTCAGCAATTTGAACTCTTATCCATATTTTAGGATCCTTCAATTTACGGCTTCCTAAAACCAAACAAATTGATGCTAGAAGCTTTAATTCACAACAATATGTACAAGAGGATCAGTTAATAAGCAAAATAAATTTCACTCGAGTATCTTGGTAATTTCATTACAATAAGTAAAACTTTATGTTTTGTCAGAGTGAGTGAGTGAGTAAAAGCTGAGTCTAATGGCGTAAGAACCAAGTCTGGCTATACTGCTACAAACAATGAGCATCTGTTGTCCAGCTATTTGAAAAAATAGAGAAAAAAGGAAGGAAAGAATTGAAAAAATGTTTCAAAATGAGAAAAAGATTACTAGCGTAACACGGAGGCGTGTCACATATTTTTATGAAACATAGTAAACCTCATGATCTCTAAGTGACATGGGAGTAATGATGCGCATTATTAACGAAATAAGGAAAGCCGCTGAAGAGACCTACAGTCGGAATTATATACAGAATTATTCAAATTGTTTCATTCAATTTCAAAAAGCTATATTTTCATAAATAAACGACATAAAATTATTAGTAATGCATGCATTCAAAGAGAAAGTATGAAAGTTTATTTTACAAGCGTTCGATATAACTTTCTTTAGTTACACGTAAAATGCCAATTCGATTTGTAAATTTCTTCCAAACACGATGTAAAGTATCAAGGGTAATTGATTGTGCAGCAGTGGAAATCCATTGCTTCACATAAAGTTTTGGGTAATGATGGGCAATAAACTTTATCTTTCACAAACCACTAAGGGTAGAAATCGCATGGGTCCATATCAGGTGACTTAGATGGCCAGCTGTATAACAAGTCACCTGGTCCACTGCGATCCATCCAACTGCGAGATAGCTCCTTGAAAGCTTCCAAAATAGCTTTCGTGAAATAGTTTCACGGAAAACACGCGGAACCCTTCTCTGTGGTTCACGATATAAAACTTCCACATTCTTCATTTATATTCTTGTATTATTATCATTCTGTGTTGCTTATATTTCAAATTATAGAAATTTGAAATCGGATGATTCTTTTCGAATAATCCTATAAATAATCTCGAATAAATAAGATAATTTTTGAATCCTTTAGTAAATATTTATTTTAATATGTTATAAATACTTAAGTATTGAGTAGAAGAACACATTGGTTCAGAGATGTTTAAATCTATTTTGATTATTTATTTTTTAAATTTTATCTTTATCCGAGAAGTTAGAACTTGCTCTCATATTCCCTTTAAGAGAAAAGTTTTTTGATTAAATAGATTTAAACGTTTTTAAATAGATTTTTTTCAAAATGTTTACAAACATTTCAGAAAATATTTATTAAATTCCTTCATATTACATACATACACATTAAATGAGTGTATGAGATGTTTTTGAAATAGAATTATTGTTATTAAATTTTATTTTAACGAAATTTCTTAAGTTTTATGTTTTTTTACCTCTTAAATCACCATTTATAGACATTTTAACATGGAAAGGATTAATTTTATAGTCGAAAACAAGACATATTTCAAAAACAAAACTTGAAAAGGCTGCTTTTGTTCAATCTAAATCTCCAAAATAGTATCCAGATATGATTTCGATTTAAACAAAAACTAAGGAATGCTACATACATTTAATTACATCTCAGGGAATTTCCACAGAAATACTACAAAACAAAATTGAGAAAACATGCGTCCTCCGAAAGGCATTTGTTGAGTACTTGTTTACATGAAAATAATTTGAAAAGAAAATCAAAATAATTTAATGACATTTGGATCAACAACCTAGAGACGAACAAAAAGATTACCATAAATGTGTATGTATAAGCTCATGAACTATCAATTTATTTGTGACCATTTTTTAATACAACGTATATAAATGGGAGGAATGCAGTTAAATAAGTTAAATATAAACAAATAATGAGCTTCTGTTTTCAATTGTTTTAATAATAAATATTAAAAAGAAAGCTATCTAAGGTGGCTTAGAATAAAATAAATTCCTTAATACATTTCCATATGTTTTGTTTTATGGTAAATCCAAATATAGTTGTTTTTTCCACTCACTTCTCATCTATTATTTTAACATTTCTTTTAAGCCAATTTTGCTGTTAAATAAGTACATCGTTTTACAATGGAGAAAAAATTAAAGTATAGGAACGTCTTTTTTTATCCGGGATTCGATGGTTCAGCTCCTTTTATTCCGCTCTTATTGAGTCGTTCGCTTTCGGATTTTTTCGTACATATTGGGAGCTTCTCGACGTTGACCACCAGGTGGCGACACAGCACTGCTCGTATTTTCGAACAGAATTCGCAGTATCTGTCAGTTTTCATTTCAGAATGCAAACTGTAACAACAGTTCCCAAACTGTATATTGTATAGTAAAATGTTCTCGAATCCTCAAATGTGCTCATTAAGTGCTAATAAAACTAATGAGCGTAATGTGACTTTAGTAGCTCTCGTGACAATTTGCTTTTATTGTCATTGTACTCGATAAATACTTCTTTTGTGCTTTAATTTCTTAATGCATTTAAGAACATTTAATTAATTTAATGTTCAACGCTTAAATTTAAACTTGAAGATGCGTGAAGGACGAAATACTTTGTTGCATATTTATATCATGTGCACAGGTTCAGATTGTGCGTAAAAAGGTTAAAAACCCGTTTTAATGGCTGCAATTTTTATCAAAAACTATTTACCACTGGGATACCAGTGAAAAATTATATTGACGCTAGTTAATCCGACAAAATATCTAGTTCGTACAGGTCACGCTCACACAGAACTTAATACAATTTGCTTTAAAAGTAAATACATATTCCTACCACTTCGGAAATGAACTTATTTTTGTATTCAAATTCCACTATCGTGATATTAAGTTATATTAAAAGGACATCATCGTTCCATTGCTTGAATATCCATCGTCGAACATTATTGAAAATCTTTTGAAACGAAAAATTCGATGTCTTATTGATTTGGTTCGGAAATATACTTTCTCACTCACTTTTCCGAATATTGAAAGTTATATCGATGAGTCGAATAATGGAAAACAAGAAAAAAAATTGAAGGAGATTTGGAACTGTATGTATTTAGATTCTCGGATGATAGTTTACATACAAATATATTTTATTTCTTTTTCTGATTTTTGAAGCAAGAACTCCTATTATAACATTTTGTACCCAATGAAAGGCAAATTATACGTTTTAAGAAGTATTTTAAAGGATATATTTTTATTATTATTTAACTTATAATTTTAATTTTACAGTGTGCAGTCATACGGTACAGTAAATTTAGCAACTATTTAAATTTACTGTTATGTAATGAATTGAATTTATTAACTACTCTAGTAGTTTTTAATGTTTTAGATTAAGGAACAAAAGTAAAAAGAATTTGCGAGATTCTGCTATTCAGTTAACATTTCTTTTTTTCTTATGCAATATAAGAAATGCCTTACTAACTCGTTCGAAGTTATACACATATATTATCAAAGGATATCCTAATTGTAAAGGATTTTTGTAAAATGAACTATCTATACTATTAATATTATTCTTCAATAAATATTTTAATCAGTTACGATAAACTCCTCTTCGGTTATACATATAATTCTTAAGTTTTGAAGAAATGTGAAAGTAAATGTATTACTTGTGCAGGAAATGCGAACCAAACTTATATATATGCACATTGGTAAGAAATAAATCCGTAAAAAAAATCATATCATTGATCAAAGACAACTTTATTATTAAAATTTCATTAAATAACAAAATTGCATATTATTTCCTTGAATTTTAACTAACATATAAGTAAATGATGTATGAAGTTAGAATCAATTGAATCATTTTGTCTTTATAAATAAACATATAAAGAAGAAAAACTCAAGATTATGTCTTTAGAAACAACTATCTACAAACTCAATATTATGTCTACAACTGATTGTGGAGATTCGATCAATAATATATATGTATCAGCACATTCCACTGTCCCAATTCAGTGTCAATATTTAATGGTGTTATTTCCATTTTGGAATATCAAAATTAAAGTTCAAAATGGAAATAACACTGGATATGGAAATAATGGGGGGAAATGGATATTCCGAATCGAAAAATCTGATATCAATTATACAATTCTATACAGGATACTCTTCATTTGATGTGTTTTGAACATGAACTCGCTCGTGGTTTTTCGATTCTCCATTTGTCTTTCCCTCAAACCATGTGGTATACATTTTTCTTATTTTTGAATTTTCCCACGGCGAGCAAATACTCGTTAACACGGTTTTGAGTCACATTCAATACTTTTGCCAGTTGTAATTAAGTTTGAATGGAAGTTTCGTTCAACAATGGCATTCCACTCTGTCTTCTAATTGATTTTTTGTTTTTTTTTCTTAGCCTCTCTCGTCTTTCACATCATAATCAGCAATTTTGAATCGATTGCATCAACGTTTGCAAGTATCTTGAGAAGATTCCTGTTCGCCATAAGCTTCTACAAGGCTTCTATAAGTTTGAGCAGCAAATTTCATAAAATGAAGTAATAAATGCAAACCTCCTTGCCTTATTTTTACATTTGACGTTTTCAGAGCAGAAAAAGATTATGAATTTATACTCTCAAAATTTTCCAAAAAATGCTATTTGTATCAAATTACCTCGCTTAAGAGCGTTTGTGTGGCTCCATATGTTAAAAAAATACGCATTTCATAGGTATACAAATGGTACTCATTGAAATTCAATATTTTTAGGAATGAGGGAAAACGCATTGCAAAACGTATCAAACAAAAAAAAATGGAGAATCATAATCCATCTGAACATTCAGATCTCAACGTGAATGAAAATTTGTGCCATTGTAAAACCTTATTAATTTAGTGCGATACCGTTTGGAAACTATTCCGAATACAAAACTTCTACAACAAAATATTAATTTAAGTTAGATTTCTTATATTTTTAAGAAAATATGCTAAAAATATATTAAAAATCTATAATTTCGATGCAAAAAATTGTAATAATAAAATTATTATCGATTTCCAATTTTTGTTTTTTAGCTTACGACATTTCTCTCTTACGTCAATGCAATTGCCTTTTCTTTATAATGATTATGGTAACTTTGCGTACGAGTTACGGCGCGAATTAACAGACGATGTAAAGTGTACAATGTTTTTTTTTGAAATAAAGGTTTGAAATTTCATTTGATTTCCATTAAATAAATAATTCGAAACTAACTCCAACTGATACGGGAAATGTTATACATCCATTAAAACGTGTTGCCAATAGTAACTCTCGAAACACATTTAAATAATACTCAATTTTTTCCACGCAAGTTCAGCTTATCATTCCTCATATTTCTAAGCTGCAATACTTGATAACTACTTGTATGAAACTGGAAACAATGAATTTTTGTTTTCATAACATATATAAATCAGACCAAATAATTTAAGCAAAACGCGTGGAAAAATAATGAGTTCCACATAATATTATGCAAAAACTCATGTTCAACGATCAAGTCAAACTTTTTTCATTGTGAAAAATTTGAATTGTGTTAAGTATAAACTAAGTTAAAACAAAAGAATCAAAATTTGACATTAAATTCATAGTATTCTATGAAAAAAAACTATTTAAAGTATTAAAAAGTTTTTAATTATATTTTAAAAAATTAAAATTAAAATTCACATTATATACCGTCGCTATGCCCACATAATACTGTTAATTCATTTCTCTTTAAAATTTAATACCTACCTCCTGGCATAAGAAATTCTACTAAATGTAAAAAAAATTGAAGAAAAAACCTTTAACTACCATTAAAACGTGTTAAAAATCATGCTATTGTGAATAACACGAATTATAAATTATATTCATAGTAAATAAAATGTATTAGAATAATCGTTTAAATGTGAAACATTAAAATGCTAAGTAAAAAAAAAAATCAAAGAATACATTCAATATTAAGAACAACAATAGAAAAATAACAACATTGTCTTTGAGGGTTCGCATAACAGTAACCAAAAAAAATCTGTGCAATCGGGTTTGTCAGAATAATTTAAAAAGGTTTTTTTTAGGAAAAAAAGTATTTGTTTTGCAAAGTTTTCAAAAGTAAAAGTAATCACCAATGTATTATTTGCTCACAGTTCTAACATAAATTGATAGTATTTCCAATATTTTGTTTTAAGATATTTTGTAAAAATCGTCTGTCTGTTTCAAAACTCTAATGAGGTTATTTATGTAATAATATCTATAAATTTTTGTCCGCTGATCAGATAAATTAATTGTATACATTACTGTTTGTTTTTCAGTTATGTAAATACGTATCTGGCAGTAATACTTTGTTTCTTTCAATTTTAGAATAAATTAGTTTAGTTGTAAACATGGAATAAAAAATTGCTTCTGTTTATGTTCCATCCTTCAATTGTATTTGATTGCTTGTATTGTAGTTAAACCCATTGGAGAGGTAGGTAATTTTTAGTATTTATTAAATCTATTTCTTTATTAAAATAATTATACATATAGTGATTTTTATTTAGCTTGTATATTTTTTCATACGAATTACAAACTTTGATTTGGAATTTGTATTGTGAAAACATTGAGAATAGTGTTTTTTTTTTTTTTTTTTACATAGTGAAACCTTTTACTTGACGTCTTTACTTTTTCGTATGAAATACAGACTTTGATTTCAAACTCGTATAATGAAAGCAGTGAAAAGGAATTAATTCATTAAAAGCTTTAAATGTTTTATCAAGATATTTTTTTCATATTACTGAGCACTTAATACGATTTTACTGTTACAACCATTAAAATTTTGTTTTGAGTCCTTGCAATAATTGTAAAACGTCATACATATTTATTGTGTTGTAGGCATATCTAACTTAGAATAGTATTTTTTTTTTTGTTGTTGAATTAGCAATTGGCTATTTTTAGTTTTAAATATAAAGAAAAGACGCAACTTGGTAATATCCTAATACAACCCCAAACTTGGCGACGAAAAAATAGCGCCAATGACGCTGTAACTAATTTTTTTAAAACATACGAAGTCGTCTGTAGTTTCATATGTTCGCTGAATGCTCTGAAACCGTTGATATAAGCACTCTCTAGAAGGGTTGTATTTCTTCCCTCCTGGCTAAGGTTCCTAAATTAGGGTTATTTATCATGATTTGGCGAAAATTGTTTCAATGTCAAAGAAAACCTTATTGGTTTTCTGGGATCCAACGGTATTTTCGACGAATGATGCAGTTGATAATCATTAAACATATCTGTTACAATGTAGTGAACTAATAATGCGTAGAATTACTTTTAAGACATACAATGCCGCCATTTTTCAATAATTATTTCTTCGCCATTTTCTCAACGTTAATAATTAAGTTTTTTCACCCCACAGTTTCAGATACAAGGGTTGTAATTTGTCCAAATTTATCTGATGGAGTCCCAAAGATTAAGAGCACTAATGTTCCGGATGTTGAGGCCTAGATGGACGCCAATACTTCTTTTTCTTTCAGCCTAAGGCATTAAGGGAAAAAGATTATCATTTATTTGGACTTCAAGTCACAAAATGCATTGTAGTGGAAGTGTGACAATGCTTAGGAAAACATATCAGTTGTGTATTATAACTTCATACATTTAAAAACTTAAATTTTGAAACGACGCTTATTTTAAACCAGGAATTAAAACTCAATAATAACATAACCTAAATGCGGTAAAAGTAAGTTTTTAAAAAAAATTCTTTCATTAAGTCTTGTCTTTTTTTATGAGAAATAAGCTATTTCAATTTTGTTACAATAACTGAGATATTAAAATGCTTCAAAATTTGTCTTTTTATTATGTTGTTGAGGAAAAGAGAGGATTTCGATGATTCCATATATATTTTTAGGACAATTTTATATGTGGATCATTCGAAAATTGTATCTTAAAGTTGTAAACATATGTACCTCACACCAGAGAGAAAAATATTTACATTCGTATTTTTCTCAAAACGTTTTTATTAAATTCTGAAATACTCCTCAAAATCTATTTGTAATACTCATTTGAAAGTACATCAATTGTGTATTGGTGTATTTTTCTATGGATAAAGTAAATTTTGAAGCCCATTATGAAGTTTTACACTTTATCAAAGAGGTTGTTTCTAATTAAATGAACATATTTTTTTCTGATAAACACTCACAAATTTTAAATATTGCACAATATTTGTTTAAAACTTCCGATAAATTTAAATCTCTAAATGTAAAAAAAATATTAAATTTCAGTTTTGAAATTGTGATTACAATTATTATTTAAAATGCAATATTTATAAATATTCTGCAAATTTTTAGAGTTATAAATACTATACAGTGTTTACCATATGTTTCTAAATATAAGTACAGAACTTACCAATGCCAGTATGACTATTGATTATTAGTTGCTCAAGCATAATTATTTATGTTTAAAAATATTATTTTCTATTAACAAGCATTTAAAGAAATGCACTTATATCTGAATAGTGAGAAAAGATTACTTTTTTGCTGCTTTTAATTTAAGAAAGTAAGGATTATTTAAACTTTCTGTAAAATAAGTTCATATTTCCATGACGAAGGTGCCTGGGGGGAGGGGGGTGTTGATTTTTGGAGAAAATAATTATAGTGTGGCATCATCTTAGTTATCAAATTTTTCCACCCATGAATGAAAGTTTTTAATTCAAATGAAATTAAGCATCCTAAAAAATGTATATCTTAAGTTAAAGCAAATAGTTTCTACGTATTAATTATTTTATTGCTGAACATAAACTAAAAAATATTTTTTATTTCACTAATATATAAACATTTATCATTTCAAGAGAAAATTTCTGCTTCTATTAAATATCAAATTTTTGATTTTTGTTTTCTTTTTCCGAAGAAAATTATAGTTTCTTTATGAACTTATACTTTTTCTATTCAAGAAAGATTTAAATTTGTTTCCTCTTTTGTAAAATTCATTAATATTTCTTTTCAATGTTTTCAACAGTAATTTTAAAAGTAACTCTAATGGTTTTTTCAGATTCATTTTACAAATGTGTTTGCTATACTCAATTTTTTAAAATTTAACATCTATCAAAACAGAGTATAATTAGAAAGTTCTATTTGCTTTAAATTACATTTTCTTGCACATTGAACAAAATTATTATCAAACCAGTCTAAAATCTATTTATATGAAACAGATTTTGCAAAGGAAGGAGAGACAGGGAATATGAAATGTTTAAAAAAGCGGTGGTGTCGCTTTTGAATATAATATTATATTAATAAAGAAAAATCACCCATTTCTGTTATATGTAAAGGAAAAAAAAGTATTAAATTGTATACAAAAAGGCTTAAAATGGAGGAATACCACAAGTAATTTAGCAACTGAGGTTTTGTGGGAGTATGTACAAATGACACGCAATATCGTGTTATACAAATTACGGAAGCGTAGAACAAGGCAATATCTTGAAATGAGGGGTAATTTGGGTAAAAGTGTTTATAGAGGCGCCATCTAAGTTTCTTTTGGTATTCAGAGGCGCCAAAACACTCGACAAGTTACAGCTAGTCTTATTTTTTAGGATTAATTTATTAGGTTGCAAGATTTTACTGGAAGAAGTAAACTTATATTCGGCAGAACTAATAAAATAGTAATTGCTGTTTCCTGTTATTGAGGTTTCATAATTAAAAGAATATTTTTCAGT
>BMAW01025433.1:0-29549 GCA_019974015.1 Nephila pilipes
ATGTTGTGCTTCGTTCAGTTACGTATTGCTATTTTTCATGAAACAGCCTTTCCTAAAACTTTAAGACATGAAACCGAAGGAGACTCACAAGTCCATGTATTTGATTATTCTTGAAAAGTTCTAAATTGTTAATAAAAACTATATAATCACTAGAATCTTTAAAAGATGTTCTGGATTACTGATAAAGAATTAGAAACAAATCCAGATTTATAGTAGAATATTACTCAAATAAATAATGTATTATGTTTTATTAAAACCTAAATAAATGTAACAAATATCACAACTCTTAACGAATTCCTTCCAAAATATTTTATTAATAAAAATTTATAAACACAAAGAACCGATGATGATCATCAAGTCATGTAAGATTAGTCCATCTCATACATACTATCTGTTAGGAAAATCATGTCCAGGAACACAATTGCACCATGTTGAAATACATCATGTGTGCAGGCATCATGTATGGGGCTTACGTCGTTACATGTGGGAGTAGCATACAGCCTTAACATGTCCAAGTAACTCAGAAAAATCTAAATATATATTGTAATATGCGAAATATTATGTGACACATAAATTTGACGCTCCCTCTGTTCGTAATTAGACTTTACAGCTTTTCTTCTAACAAACCAAAATTCTGAACTAATGTATCTACTCTAGCTTCTGATGTTATTACATGATTTGTAAACATGCATCAGTCTCCTCGATTGCATGTTGTAGAATAAAATTCTTATGACTTTAAAAATTTCTGACTGTACGAAAACGCACCAAACTAAACTTCAATCTGCCTTTTCATGTTCTAGATATGTATTAGGCTTCTCTGAGCTTCATATGTGAGATTTATAATATGTAATAATATTTTCGTCTAGCGTTTAATTCAAAAGTCACAAAATATATAGAACTCTGTATAATCCTGGACACGTTGTAAAAGTAAGGAAATGGTCGATGCCTTAATGGTAAAATAATCTGTTGGACTTCTTAATATACTATTCAAGTTTAGAATAATTAGATTACGTTGAACCAAATATTGTTAAACAGTGGATTTTAATAATTCGTAGTATAAGTTAAAGTATATGAACAAGGAAAATCATTTTTATTATAAATATAATATAAACTAAATTAAGGGTCAAAATAATTAAACTCGCCGGTAATTGAGATAACTAGATATTTCACGCATAAATTTCATTTTAAATTTTTGTATAAATAATTGTTTACGTGATTAAATTTCTTATTGTGTGATTTTGGAGGTAAAAGCCAATAGAAGTGTAAAAGAATTATGGTAATTTATAGAATTATTAAGACTATTTTCATTGACGAACACTATGAACGGAAAGCAGAACTTTTAGATTCTTCAAATATTTACTTACCAATTGAGATTTTTCTTGATTGACTTTATATTTCTTTTAAATACTAGATAATTTCTGTGAATCTTATAACTTCTTTCATTAACACTTAATGTTTAAAAATATTTTGTAAGGCTTTTAGGAAGAATCATACATTAATAAAGATAAATTTTGATGTTGAATTTAGAGATACTGGACTTCCTTGGTTCGAATAACTAATGGTATTCTTATTCGAAATACAATAACTTAACAATTATTCGTTGTGAGCCATGTTGGTATAAATTCATGCGTATTTCTTAGAAGTTACATCTAAAATGTTGATTATTTAATGATTGGAATATATATTTTTGATATTAAGGTGAATTTTTCTGCTTGTATGATGTTACAGACAGAATGAAGGAGGCTTACTTGGAATCTGCAGTATGATTGTTATTATATCTTGAGCTAGAAATTATTAATTCTATTCTGACATTACTTTGTTTAATTTTTGATTTATCGGGGTTTATGAACTGTACCGGAAGTAATAGATGCATATTGAGATATAAGATAACGCTATTTATACCAACATTATTATAAATATACAAATTCTGTTATTAGGGATGAAACTAGAATAGTGTTGAACTGAAAGGGGATGGAATGGGATAGTGTTGTTAGGGCAGAAGGGGATGGAATGAGTGCTCTCCTCATGTCTCTCAGGTCTTCCATAGGAGCAATATTTCTAAGATTTGATGACTATGAGGTAACTGTATCCCTTCATCCTCATTAACATTCCGCCAACATGTACCCTTCACAAATTTTCTATATGGATGATTTTAAACCAGGAATGTGCAACTTTAATATGACTACGGGCCAGGATATAAATCAGAATTCGAGTGGAAGTTTGGAAGGTTCCAGCTCAGGTGTGGACTAGTCCTTGACCGAGGTTCAAATTACGAAAGTCGCCTACAGCCAGCCCTCTTGAGTCTTTCATGCATAGTTAATGAATAGTGAATCAAACTTCGAAAAATTACACAAATTAGACGCTACTATGGATTTAATCATACACGAAAATATAAAAATTGGTGCATTATGAATGATGTAATAAACTGCATTTGAAATGTTTGTATTGACACAAAATTAAAAATTACAAAACGTAGTATTATTAAGTCATTTTACATTTCACTATTATCAATAAAGACTTGTGAATCTGATCTTACTTCAGCATGTAACTGTAGACGACTACAAACTGGTATATTAATTGTTCTATGAGCACACCATGAATCACGAACAGTAAAGTGAGTGCTATTACAGCGCAATTTTGTAACAATGAAAGGTGCAGAAAAGTGTGGTCATTTCTCTTTCATTCAGTAATGCAATTAGATTAACGATAAAGACATTAATGTCGCCGTTGAAATTGCGATAAAAGTGCAATAAAACAAGAGCCAAGTTTTAGTGAAATTCGTGAATAGAAGCTGGTCTTGGATTTTCTCCCGATGTTAAAATGTGTGATGGGTGAGTAAATTTACTGCTTTTGAGTTTGTTATTGCTTATGGTTGAGTTTTATGCTACAAAGACCAAGGACATAAAGCTATAGATTTGGTTGATGAATTCTAAAGAACATTTTACATATAAGCAAGGGTATAGATTATGTGTGAGGCTGTAATAAAAGAAGCTATAAACTGTTGAATAGGCATGATCGGAGATAAAATGTGATTCATCTTTTCCTTTTAGTGGGCTCACATGATGCTAAATTATTAACTTGCTTCATGTATATGACTAGATGAGTTTAAACGAAATTTTCTACACAGGTTGTTTGAATCAAACAGTTGTGTTATAACGTGCAGAATGTGTTATAAATGTTGAAGAGGGACCCAGACTAAGTGACTCATTTATTCGAATCATTCTTTGTAAAATCTCTCTCTCTCTATATACTGCTCTATATATATTACAAATTAAATAAAGTTATAATAATTAAGATTTCTAAATAATGCTGTTTTACTCATTGGCTAGTTTGTACGTTTCATTAGTGTACTGTTTTAATGAATATTTATTTCAAAGCTAAAACTATTGAAGATAAAAATAAATAACTTAGGCTTTTAAAGAAAAACAGAAATAGATTTCTTTAGAAATGTCTTAAATTCAGATTTTAAATATTATACAGATTTAGCTCATTGACTAAAAGATGTTTAATAATGCATTAATCATCAACACAGTTAAATCTCTTAATAAGGACTTGAAATCTGAAGGGTGACATTAAAGTACCCAATAAGTACAAAATTCAAAAGTGTAATTGCTTTCAGTGCGTAAAGAGATTTCATTCAAGACGAATTCTGAATATTTTAATAATAAAATATAAAATATTAACAATTTAAAAATATGTCTAAAACTTTGTCAGTAATAGCATACTTTACAATAATAAAAATTTGTATTGATAGTGTAGCTTTCAGCTTGTTTAATCAATAGATTAAGAAATATAAAAGTTTCAAAGAGAGTGGTAAAATATTTTAGTGGTTCTGAAGTAAATTCCTTTTCATTAAATATTTAATCATCCTTAAATTAAATAATATCTTTTTATTCAATCTTTATTGAATTCAAAATATAGCATTTTTGGCGACATATTTAAATTAACTAATTTCACAAATGTTAATCCATATACTAGAGATGAAAATATTATAAAATACGAAAAATTCATATTGGTATCTTAAAGAATTGTGCTCAGTTGTACCTGTCCTTTAATTTTACGTTCATCCATTGCTTTAAAGGCTATTTTAAAACGAAATTGACTTTTAATATAAGTTTTCGATCTCATACACTTCATGAAGCATCAACTGGTACTTGTATACCATTTAAAATTCCATTGTCCTGATTATTTACTTTAAGTCATGGATTAATGTTATTAATGTTACTCTTCAAGTAATACAGTGACAATCGGCAACGAAAGCGGACGAAGACGACATCTGAGAGGACAACCTCACTTTCTAGCTTCCGTAACAGATCAACATTGGGCTTCAATAGATGGAAACGTGCAGCCAGTCATAAGCGACAAGTCTTCAAGAATGGTATTAGAACTCAAATCCACACAATTCATTTGAAATAACAATTAACCAAAACCACTAAGTACCTCGTCTGCATTTTAAAACACGAGATTCGCTCATATAATCAGTTAATGTTTAGATTCATCATATTTGATTCGAAATTACAGACTCATGTATATATACACGTGTGTGTGGTAGTAATGTGTGTGTGTGTGTGTGTGTGTGTGTGTGTGTGTGTGTGTGTGTGTGTGTGTGTGTGTGAGCCCGTAATAAATTTAAAATTATATTTATGTTATGTTATGTTTTAACATTAATACTTCAACATAGTTAAAACAGTCCTTTTCTCATAACAAGATTATTTATTCATTTTAGCCGAGACAGATAGACAACTAGGTATACATTATTAAATCAACCATGCGTTTGTATTTTACAAAAGACGAGAACAGAACAACATAAGCGCGAAAGAGCATAAGAAGAAATGAAAGAAGAGAGAGCTTTGTTAACGTCAATTGTTGTAACAGGGTTTTCTAGGAATATTTTCGTTCGTGGTGAATGAAAAGGTTCTCAGGGAAATTCCCTGACATCTGCAAGTCTTGAGGGATTATTTATATGTTTCATGTTTATACGTCCCTACTTCTTTGTGTAGAAATGAGCAACTAATTACACAATCTTTCATCTACCAAAAGACTACTTGGTGACAGTTTGTAGCAATCGTTGGTGTTTCATCGCAGGGGCCGTCAACTTAGATCTGTATCTAAATAATTATAAAAATGACATATTTATCTCTTTATATAAGACATGCCACCTCAGAGGAGCCTTTTGAAAGTAAAAGTAATTTCATAAACATATAGTTAGAGATGGATGAGAGTCAATTAAATAGCAACACTGTTTATCAAGTTACACATAATTAGTAACTTGAGTCTCTCTCTCTTTCTTTATCTATTGACTCTCAACGCGTCTCAAACCTAACTTAAAAAGAATAACTAAGATCTCTTTTACCAACTCCCTTAGGTTTGAGCAAGTGTAAAGAAATATACTGGGAGTTCTAGTGAGTTCTTCAACTATCACTAAACTAGAATCAATCTTTAAAATTTGTGGTTTAAAATAACAAAATATATAAAAACAATGAAGTAGAAGACACAAACAATAAAATGAGACACCTACACTAAAATATATGAACCTGTAACTAATAGTAAATATAACATGGTATTAAGGGGAATATCCATATTAAGCAATGATTTCCCTTCGTTGATGACACCATGATGCAGAAAAAATAATTACATTCTGCGTGCAGCAACATCTATAAACAATAATATACAGTTCAGTTTTCAGTGGTGACCAAAATTGTAGACACTTTTGCAAAATTTTTATATTTTTGAACTTTGTATGCGTATAGAATACGTTACGTTTCCCTAAATACAAAGATTCATATACCATTTTAAAGGAAATTTAAAACTAAATTCAATACAAGAAACAAAATTTAAATATCTTTAATGTAAAAAAGAATTAAACAGCAATAATTATCAATATACATTAGATACTGATGATTACAGTGAGTTATCAATACTTAATTGTGTAGCCTTTATTTTTTATTATACCTTCATATCGATGTTTCATTTAGCTGACGAGAGTTTTAAGCTCTTCCTTTGTTATTACTTGATGCCAGGAAACAATTATAGCCCCAATTAGCTCCCTTTTATCTGATGAGCGCTTCATTTGGACAAGAGTTTTCAAACACTGCCACAAATTTTCGATTGGACTGAGATCAGGACTGTTTCCTGGAAAGACGACAAGTCAATGCTTTTTGTACGAAACCACTCTTTCAATAATTTTGCTGTGTGGAAGAGAACAGAATCCTGCTGAAAAATAAATGAAGCATTGCTGGGAAAGTGATCCTTAATGGAAAGTAGAAGTTTTGGTTCTAGAATAGTGTCAATGCATTTTCTAGGATTCAGTGTCCCTTTGATGACATGAAGACGACCAGTACCACCTGCTGACATGCATGAACAAATCATAATATTAAGTGGGTTCTTCACAGTTGCCTAAATGCAGTCAGGACGTAGCTCTTCTCCTATTCTACATCTTACATAGTTTCGCCCATCACTACCAAATAATGATAGCTTAGTTTCCTCTCTCCATATAACTTGTGGCCACTGATACTCTATACAATCAATGTGTTTCTTCGCCACTTTATTCTTTTTATGCTCTGCTGTAAATTTAAATAATTTTTTTTTCGTGGAATTCTATCTCTCAGTCCAGCATTTGTTAATCATCTCCTTATTGCTCTCGAACTGACAGAAACACTAACATCATGCTGATCACTTCTGATGACCGTTGATGACATTCTTCGATCTTGGAGACATAGCCTTTTTATTCTTCTGTCATCAACAGATGTGTTACACCTTGTATGGCCTTTTCCTGCTTTGTTTCTTACTGAATTTGTCTCCTGATATCATAAACAAAATTTTCATAGTCCAGATGTAGTCTCTAAATCACCCACCTATCTTACAATCTCAGCATAGGAAAAACCACTTTCTCGTAACATAATAATCTTTACATCCCTTTCTAGGTGTCTAATCAACTCTTTTATTTGATGTCATTGTTTCTTGGCTAATACTAGTCCTCGTGTTGCTTCTAGTGCGATGTTAATAAAACCAAACCAAACCAAAAACAAAGCTTCTTGACTAAATAATAAAATATTTACAATTCCTACTTGTAATTTGATTACATAATTGATTATTTTACAGAACAAAGCATAATAATGACTTGTTCCAACGGTAAACATGATGTCAGCTCCTTCTGGCAGTTACTAACATTTGACTGGTTCCAGAAACAAGAACAGCGATTGACCTAGAAAGTTAAACATTGTAAAACACTTTAAAACTGTATTTCATTTTTAGATTAAAGTATGCATAACTTTTTTGTATTATAAATATTTTAATTTTGTTCTTTAATTTAATTCAATATTAATTTCTATTTAAATTGATACATACGACATTGCATTCTGTCAAAAGTAACATTTTCTTTGAGCATGCTAAGTTAAAAAACATACAAATTTTCAAAAGTGTCCACAATTTTGGTCACCACTGTGTTTCAAGTAGTAAATATTTGTTATGTATGTATATTTGACAGTTTGTCTTAAATTTTTAAACAAATAACCGGGACTAAATGACAAACTGACAGGGACGTCGGGACCATACCTTTAAGCTAGGACAACTCCGAACACACCCAGACGTTTGGTATAATTTTAGTTCAAATGATATGCTTACATATAATTGTTAGCAAAATAATTTTTTCAAACAGATAAGCTAAATTTTTCATCTAATTAATTATTAATTATAAAAAAAAAACTTTACATAGTATTTTATTGAAAACTAAAACAATTGTTTTATCGGGGTATATGTACAACCGTCAATGAGTGCTATAGTGTTCACGGGTATAGGATTAGGCAACCCATACACTGTAAACTATTCCGGAAAAAACAATCACATATCGTACTAACTTCATATATTGATTTAAAATACATTCTATAAAGACATTTCTTCTTGTACATTTTTCAAACTTAGGGCTACTTAAGAAACATTTTACACTTTCGTGTTTCGAAAATGGGTAGGATTATATTACTTAAAATTGGCAATAAAATTTTCCTTGCGAGTACATAATTTCATTATTTTTCATTTTATTGTACAAATCCAATCATTGAATTAGTTATTTTATTCAGGATATATATTAATAATTATTATTTCATTTGATTATATTCCCTCTCATTTTATCTGTATAATCTGTTGTCTCTTCCGCATTTTAAAAATTATTAAAGTTATTCTTGACTCAATCTAATATTTCGCCATCTTCTGATACGCTCAAATATTTTTAATCGCTGTTAAGAAAAGAGACAAAATAAAAGAAACAAAGAAACAGAAACACATAAAAATTAGAATTTAGATTTTTTTTCTTTGGCCGATAGGTAAATCCTTAATGTTAGTATTATAATATTTTGAACCGAAATAATTAAGAATCAAAAGTAATTTTGATTTCTACGATTGGTTTCCTTTCAATCCCGTGCAAAACACATTAAGTACAGAAAATAAAAAATAATATTCAAATGAAACTATTTTTAAACTTTTCAAGCCTCATTCTCACTTAAAATTCATTTTTGAAAAGGGAGTTTCTGATTTTATAATTTAAGACATACAAAAATATTAAATAACTATATTAAATGGAGAAATTTTTGAATAGTAGAGACAAACATACATTTATAGTTCTTATACTAAGTGAAGTTCTCAGTTTTTATACACCGTTTTTCAGTTTCCGTTTTTATACACAAAAAATTTTTTAATATTTTTTTTTCTTTTTTTGTGCTCATTCGAGTCTTTTATTTCGTAAATTGTTTTGTCTCACGATTTCTGAAACTGTAGGAATGGTCAAATAATTTGTGTGGTAAATTTTCATAACAATTTTAACATGAAAAAGGTGTGGTCCAAAAGGGGGCCTAAAATTATCTCGTTTCAACAACAACAATATCTCAAAAACTGTTTGTACTGACACTTTGAATTCCATTGAAAATGACCCAACCTTTTTGGAAAGGATAATAACGTGTGACAAATCGTAGACGTTTACTTATGATCCCGAAACGAAGCACCAATCCATGCACTGGAAAAGCCCATCCTCACAGAGAGCAAAAAAGACTCGTATCAAAATTCAAAGTAATGATAATTGGGGTTTTTTCGATATTCTTGAGATTGTATGCCTTCACTGGGTCTCTGAAGATGAAACTATTAATCAACATTACTACCTTCACGTACTTGCTGAACTCCATTTCAGAATAATGAAAAAACGACCCGAATTGCGGAAGAACAACTCTTTTCTCATTATATGTCAAGAGATTTCTATCCTAGTACATCTCTGTGTTAAATCATCTGCTTTATTCGCTGGATCTTCTGCCAAGAGTCTACTATCTGTCTCTTGATGTGAAATCTGCATTAAAAGGAATGAGATTTAAGTCCGTTGAAGTTGTGGAGCAGAAAGCGGCATGCATCCTGAAGTAGATGACGGATGACTTGCAGCATTGTTTCAAACAATGGAAGATTCGCTCTGAGTGTTGTAATTAAGGTTAGAGGAGGGATGTAGTTATATTGAAGTTGATAATAAATAAGTATGTATGAAATCAAAATAAAATGTCTTACAACGTTATTCTTGTTATTTAATAGTCACACCTCATGTACTAAAATGTCATCTTAAATATTAACGCTATGGATAATAACTCTTCGTCTGGAAATACATTTATTACGGAAGGTGACCTCTACCACATAATTATCATGAACGTCTCTAGTCTGATTCTCCTCAACAACAGAAAGAATTGAGTTTTCGAATCCATCTTTGCGGAGGATAAAAAAGAATGAAAAAGAACAAGAAATACTTTGAATGTCTTTTTATTGTATATAATCATGATAAATACCGAAAGTGCAATCTTTATTTGACACAATATTATGTATTGTCTTTACACTAACTTTAAATGTATTACCCAGGGTTTTGTTAAAGTCTTTTTCAGTACCAGATTGAACAAAGGAAAAAGAAAAGAAAGGAAATTATTTTGATATTGCAATGACAGACTTTCGATAAAGTCTAGTTTCATTTTGTAATCATTGATGAATAGGGAAATCTTATGAGATATCATCTTTCTTTATAATCAAATCATTTTTATTTATGTATAATAAATGTTTCTATGAAAATATCAGAATGAACTATGTTAGTAAATAAGCTAAGAAATGATTCATTTATATTGTTCACTCGTGCGATATGTTTAAGGAATGCAGCTGTTAAATGTTTTCCGTTGTTATTGTACATATGTTTGGAGTCTTTACGGATTCTTGAACCTTAGTATGCGCTTAAATGTGTTCAGAAATAATTGTGAATCGAAGCGAAAGAGAAAAATTTGGAAAAAAGCTTCTGAATCGGCTTAGAAGCTTATTTTCTATACATAGAAATGGAAGTATTCACAAAATATAATCAGATTATTTTTTCTTCTATGAAAAACAACACATGATAAAAAGTGCATTCTAAAAATAATCCCCAATGACAACAAATATATTCTAAAAATGTATAAGAATCGTGAATAAAATTCATATTTCCACTCCGTGATTTTTTTAAAAATTACATTGCATGAAAAGCCATTAATCATTGGGAGTTTAATTATTAAATCAAGCTGCAGAATTTGGAGAAATTAAAGAAGTTCATATTCTTTAGTTTTAACAATTTACATACATTACCAATAAAATATTTTATAGATAAATATTGACAAGAAAAATCTTTTAGAAAGAATTTGTCAGAATCTACAGTTATAAAATCTGTTTAGTTTGGTGTCATCAACAAATATAATTGTAATCTATAAACATATTATTTCATTTTTATCTAGAATACGATGCAAAAAATTGGTATATTTTATTGTAATTTGTTTTAAAATTCATATCGTTTCATCAGCTTATCGAAAATATATCGTAATTATAATGAGGATATAATAAATAAATCTAAATAAAACGAAATTTTATTTTGTTACAAATTCTTTGTTACTAATATTATGCATCATTCAACCAATTTCAAAGTGTTTAAACACTAATTAATTATTCCCGATAAATATTGCTTAAATGTGATGCTTGTAATATACTAATTATAAAATTAATAAATTCTCCATAACTAACGAGTTAATAGATTTTTTTTCTGATTAATTTGAAGAGAACAAATTAAATGTAACCAATTCTATAATTATTCTTCCTAATACTCATTTCTCATATTCATAACCGATAATATTCAGTTGTTTGCCCATATTTGTAAGAATTAATTTTTTACGTGCATTCTAATAATTATTGAAGAAAATTAGTATGTAAATCTCCTTACTGTAATCTTAAAAAAACTTTCTTCATTAAAAAAAAAATTAATGACAATAGCTAGAAACTCAATTGATAGTAAATTGGATTGCATAAACTAATTATATTACTTTGTTTAATTGTTAACTTGACTTAAAACAAAAATAATATAATCTTTCTCTTTATACAAGGGGGTTCAAATGAAAAGGTACGAAATGACACTAGGTATAAATGAAGACTTTATTCAAAGAATACACCATGGGCCTAAGCACAGCCATCCCATTGATTGCCGTACCGAAGGATTCCTTGCTCCCCGAACTCCTGTGGACGAGACGAGACTCTCTCCTTCACAGCGTCCTTGAGTTTGTCGTCGAAGCGCTTCCCTTTCAGGTGTTTTTTCAAGGGACCAAACACATGGAAATCGTACGATGACATGACTGAGTCGTAGGACATATAATCAAGCTGCTCCCACTTGAACTTGACCAGTTCCACGTATGTGACCTTGGAGACTGGTGGATGCGCGTTATCACGGAGCAGAACCACATTCTCCTTGAGCTGCCCAGTCTTTTGTTCTTGATGGACCTGCGTAGGCTTCGGAGTGTCTCACAGAACACATCGGAGTTAATGGTTCTTCTGTGCTCTAGAAATTCAACAATTGCGTCATTGGACGAGAGAGAGCTTCTATATAAGAGCTTCTGCTCTCTCCTGCGCATGTGGGGGCCCACGTAAGCTCCGATCTACGCCGGAGACTCCATTCGTATCCCTAAATGTTTCGTTACGTTCTCCCATAGAGGCAAAGGCAGATATGTTAATGGTTACGTTGTTAGACGTTTCGTACCTTTTCATTTGAACACCCCTTGTACATACTAAAAATAATCATAACGTATCTAGTTAATTTTTTTATTTTATTTTATAAATCAGAATCTTGTATCTTAAAATCATATACTCGCATCGTTAAGAGTTTCACAGGCACAAAATAATTTCCACTAAATATAACAAAACAAAACTACGAGACATAGTATTAAATTATTTGTCCGTGTAGCTTCTTGTAACAATTACGCTAACGAACGCCAGAACTCTAACATAGTCCTCCTTTATTTCATTAACGCTGCTTTCAGTATTTATATTCGTACACCTAAAGCGAAAAAGAACCGAACCTTAGAAACAGTCAATATTGAACCAAATTGTTCGAATAATAATGGTATTACTGAGCTATCAACTGAAGGGAATATCTTAATTGTATATTTTGAAGGCGTGTAATTTAGTACTTATGATGAATTAGAATTGGCCAGCTTTTCCTTCATTTAACTATAATGCACACCATTTTTGAAATATTCTATAGGTAGCGACACGCTTACAGGAATCTTTAAGAGTTCATTATAACTAAATTATATATAATTATTCTTAATAAATAAGAGATTATTTCGTCTGAAATGACAGAAGAAAATGAATGGAAATCCCTTTCGGTTAAAAAGTGAAACTGAACAAAACGATTTCAACGAAAAGCTCTCTGAACTTGCTTGTAGTTAAATACTTAGTTAATTGAATAATTATATTTTAAAAGGATCAATTAAATAGAATTGCAGTCGAAGACTTCAAATAATGATAAACGAGCTTCCGTGATTTTTTTTAATGAATAATTTCGATATTAAAGCACTTTCATGTTGTTATAATCTAATATCAGCACATTTTGACCAATTCTACAACAAGAGAAGGAAATGTATTTTATGGTTGTTCTTTATTGAAAATTTTAGAAATATCTGAAATGTTCAATATAACATTAAATCATGAACACAAATAATACAATTTTCTATGTTTATTAAAAAAAATTATATTATATTTACCTTTTCTTAGTTTTACGGTGTGATTGTAACTTTTTATTTATTTACTATGTACGTGCTCATCGATTACATTTAAATGTCATTTTAAGGTAACAAATGACATGCAATGTTTGGCTACTAAACAACGAGACTTACGCTGCAAAAGAAGAAGCACGCCTGCGCCAAATGCCAGCGACTGAAAGCTGTTTAGCGTGAAGCCTTCTCTTTCGAATGAAGTGTCTCTTGTTTCTGTAAGCAAATCCGTATACATGCAACCTTAGCTCGCATTAGAATTATGTTTTGTGTTTCGTCGCGAAAATTACATGTGAGTAACGAAATGTTGTGAAATTTCGTATGAAACTTGGAAAAACCACTACTGATAGTTTATTGAAAGAAGTGTATGACAATGAATGTTTATCGCTTACGCTTGTTTTTGAGGGATTTAAGCATTTTCAAGATGGCTGAGAAGACGTTGAAGATGTTTCAATCCTGGGTCACTCATCCACGTCAAAAACGAATGATAATACCGAAAGAATTTGTATCTGCTTTAATCTGACCATACGAATACGGTCAAGTATTCGTATGATTGCTGAGACTGTAGGAACAGACAAAGAATCCATGTTTAAAATTTTTCCTCCTATACAATGAATCGGCTTATTCCACACTGTCTATTAAAAGGTTTCTAGCCAAGTACAGCATCTTAGTATAAAACCATCCATCTTATTCACTGGATCTTGCGCCATATGACTTCTGTCCCATTTCATAAGGTGAAATCGGCATTAAAGGGAACAAGATTTAAATCCTTTGTAGCCAGAAAGAGAAAGCGGCACGCGTCTTACATGAGCTGACAGAACTAACTTCCAGCACTGTTTCGAATAATGGAATAGTCGCATGGGGCGTTGTAGGGATAGAGGAAGGTATATATTGAAGGTGTTAATAATAAGTAAATATGTATGACATTAAAATAAAATGCCTTACAGCGTCAATCTCGTTATTTAATCACTACACCTCGTATGTTTTTTGAAATTAATGGACAAAATCTTAATTTAAATATCTTTCCAAGAGGAAATGAGTAATTTAAACATATTTAAAACATATATATAAAAAATGCTGTATTAAATGTAATATTTTAATTTTGCTGTAATACATTTAGCAATACGCACACAACTTTAATACTATAAATATACCTTTCACTAGTAATTAGAATGCATATAACAGCCAGTATTAGAACATAAATTCTACACCCTTATACGATGAGTCTTCATTGACATTTGGATTCGAGCCCACAATGCCGACTTGTGACGTGCGATTATGACCATTCGGCCACCGTTTTGCTTCCCGATGTCATAAATAATCTTTAATGGTAAACTTTCATCTTCAATACAGTTTCTACTTGTAGTATTTTTGTACCTACTTTTTAAATGATATGGAGATCATTTTTAAGGAAATGTTGTAAGATTTTCTAAGAAATGTTGTCTTTTTGGCGAAATTTCGATGACATATCATGGCAAAAGTTGGAGAGAAATTTTAAAATTAAAGTGCTGATTAAAGGCGTAGATTAACCGAGTAGTATGGGTTATATGATTAGTTATGTATTTGAATTAAATTATTTATAAAATAGGAATAAAACAATGATGGCTATTCTAATGATTAAATTTTTGCATTAAGTTGCTTAAGGAATCAGTGACTAAACAGGATTTAGTTTCCAAATGTCCATAATTTCTCATTACAATTTTCATCTACCACCAAATGTACAAACATTTGGCCCACGAAGTGAGATTCTATTACGAAACTATTTCTATTCAATTATTTTTAAATATGTTCCAGTTAGGAATGATCTATGAAATTTTTAAGAAATGACATAACAAAATATGAAAAATGCTGTGTTTCCGTTATTATAATAATTTTTAAAAATCAGATACTTCGAAACCTTAAGCAAAACATATTCTTCATTCATTTCCTTCCATGTCTTAAATATTTTCTCATTTTATAATGGTTTAAATATCTTTTTTTAATTATCTCTATTTCCGGATTATTTTTTACTGTTTTAGTAAATATGAAACATTTTGTATTATTTCCCAGCGCTAAAAGAATAAAATTCTTAAGCATTTCCTTGCACTAAATATTCAGAATTATATTGATGTTAAAATGTAGACATAAATTTAATGACTTTTGAATGAAAAATAATTTTTCAATTTCGTCTATTAAAAAACCGAGACTCAATTTAACATGTCTCGCATTTATTTGTGAAGGTTTCAAAATTTTATAGAGCTTTTTCAATGCAGTTATAAAACTAGAAATATTATTCGAATCGTTAAGAAGAAATAATTCTTGTCACAAAGTTGCTTAAATAAATACCAAGCTTCATTTAAAAAACAATATATATTAATTTATCAAAACTTTTCTTCAATAAATCCGTAAATATTATTTTTTTTCTTTCAATTCTCTGAAGCATGGCAAAACTATTCAAAGAGAAACAGCAATATGATGGATCTAATAAAATCTACACAAGATGCTAACTTTGCGTAAACTCAATAGCAATATATATGGAAAGAATAAAAACAGACAATTTTACAATAAAAACAATTATTTAATTACATATCAAAATAAATAAATAAAAAAAAATTAAAAATGTCAAAAACAATGTTAAAAAAATTCTATACAAAATTTTACAAAGAACAGATTTAGCCACCCAAGGTTCACTTTATTTCATAATTATTATTAAATTGCTCAGTTATGTATAAGAATTAAAGTAAACGATGAAATACCAAAAAATTGGACAATAGTAAACTTTTCTGATATTATAATTAAAGGGAGCGATAAATTATTAAATTGAATATATTTAAGCTAAATGTACTTAAAATTAAAGCAAACGATAAATTCTTGAATTATGAATATATGTTAGCTAAATGTAATAAAATTAAAGCAAACTATAAATTATTAAATTCCATATATTTAAGCTAAATGTTATTAAAATTAAAGCAAACAATAAATTATAAAATTGAATATTATATCAGCTACGTGTAACTAAAATTAAAGCAAGCGATAAATTATTGAATTGATTATACGTAAGCTAAATGTAAATAAAATTGAAGCAAACGATAAGAAATTGAAAAGTGATCTGGTAGGCCAAAACGCCACACCTAAAACAGTAGCCCCTTAGGCGGCTAATAATTACTTCAAAACTTCATATTTCCTAATTTATAAGATATTTCTCTAAATCAAATGTTCAAACTTATCAAACGGAATTCTTTTCTGTGAACATGTTTGAAATTGATCTGTATTTACGTATTTCCCAGTGTCTCATTTTCTAAAGGAAAACGAACTATTTTAAAAGTTGCAAAATATATTGCTTTGAGAAACTAATTCAATTATTTGAATTCGGATGCAAGAGTGATAAGCCAAACTAAGTTTAAAAGCTTTAAAGGTAAGTACACAGCTATTTTAATACAAGAAGGTGAATGAGAATTTCAAGTATATTCAATTATTTATCTTAGAGCTCAAACAATTAAGTTGATTGAAGTCTATACTTTAAAGGAATCCTTCTTAATTTCGTTAATGGTACCTTTTGTGTTTCCGATACGAATCCCATAACGAACAAATTAAGAATCTTAGAAATATTCAGTTATGAATGCAATTATTCATGCGATTACGGGATTTCATATTTCCATTTGAAAGCAAATGCAGAATTTCTAATTCTTGATGCTTCTGTAGACATTACTCATCATCCCTTACCCGTCATCAATTAGAATTTGCCTAATTCTCTTTTCGCTCATTCTTAACGGAAAGCTACAGAAGTAAATATAACGCTCGGATCAATTAAATGAGATGCATAAAAATTTTTAAAAATATTTTTAAAAAAATTAAACTTTTATTGCTTAGGTTTTAATTTTTTAAAGAGGTTTGTGAGGAAACGATCTAAGTTTAGAAAAGACAAAAAGTTTCGAACAAAAAATTAAGATTTGGTCAAAAAGTTATTGTTCACGACTTAAATATACACTTTTTTATTTTGAGAAACTTGAAATTCAAACAAGCAAATAAATTTATATTTTCAAAGCAAGACCCTAATAAATGAAGTTATGACTCAAAAGGGAAAATGTGAAACATTTTGAGTTTCTCTAATTTTATTCGAATCATTCGCATATTCATTATGCCTATTACAATAATAAGAATTAAGAGTAATTTTAAGAGTTTTGTGCACTGAATCTTTATAGAGAGGTTTTTTTTTAATTACACTACATCATATTAAATTTCATCATGGCCCCGAGGCACCCTAGTGATCTTTTTCTTTTCCATGGGGTTTACTGTCTTTGTTAAATACGGGGGACTAGCAACCCAAGTTACCCTAGCGATCCTTCTCTATTTTCGACCCTCCTTCTTGTCAACTAATTTTTATCATTTTGCAATTTTTTTTCACTTGTCTTTCTTGTTTGGCACAGTTTCACCACTTCTGACTATTGCGCCCATATATATATAAACTTCAGTTTCACTCACTCAATCATATTAAATTTGAACAAACTCAATATTTCTTTTAATTATTTATTTTCCATTTTGTAAGTAATTTTTCTGAATTTAAAAAAAAGAGAGAAAGTGCTCGTTAGTTGAAAGTAAATGTATTATATTTATGTATTATAATGTATTATGCGTTATTTACTAGTGTATTATCACTTCAAACTGCAGTAGCCATTTGTTTTGTTTTACTTCTAAACATTTGTAAAATTGCATTTTCTACTCTTACAATAATTTAGTATCGTTTTCGGAAAGTACATGGTTTATCGAAAAAAATAAGAATAAAGAATGAAAAATCCATTATTTGCACGTATGAAAACACCATGAGTGAGTGAATGTGAAGTTTATCGGCGCAAGAGCCAGATGTGGCTATGCTGCGCCAAACAAGATTTAACTGTGGTCTATTCAGTAAAATATTGGAAACAAAGACAAGAATTGGTTGACAAGAAAGAGGGTCGAAAATAGAGAAGGATCGCTAGGGAAACCCGAAGGTAAGTCACCCGTGTTTACCAAAGATAGTAAACCTCATGGGAAAGAAAAAGATCACTTGGGTGCTTCAGGTCATGATGCCCGTTCTTACCTAAAAAAGTCAAGTCCCTGAAATCCCCTGTTATAATCCCCAGGGGTAAAGTGCCTGGCTATACCCTCAAACGTTGGGTAACACTTTTAGTCGCCTCTTACGACATCCTTGAGCTACATTCTGTCATACCCGGTCACCATACGGGCCCAAGAAAACACCAAAAATACAACCAAAGATAAAGATTAAATTCTTTTGATCAAATTTAATCTTTTGGGGACGTAGAATAATGCTGAATAATGTATCGTCCTCCTCACTTAGATGAGGAGGAGGATACATGGATTGGCATCTCTCTCTCCAAACTCCTATTGCATATCAATGCGAAAACATTGAGTTTCGACAAGTTTAATTCACATCAATCCAGTTACACGATGGGTTCTTTACTAGGACGATAAATAAGAAATACGTGTTAGTATTTAAAGAATATGTTTGATATATTAACTCTGGTATAATATATATTACAAAAATTATGTTTTTACGACACAAATATTTTTATTCTAGGAATTTCAGTAATATGCACAAAAAAGTAAAACATTTTCTACAGTACTTTTTATAATTAAAATGTTTGCAAGAATTTGCTTCTGTATTTAAATATATTATTAGATTCACTCATCTTATTAAGCTGTAATATTTATTTCTTGTTATACGTTTATTTTCTTTATTGAGTGAACGATCATAAATTAAATGTTGATTTATGCTTATAATTTATGATAAACCTCATAAATTATTATTACTTTCAGTGCATAATTTTGTAAAAAAAAATATTAATCAAGTTTAAAAAATATATCATAATTTACCTTTCCTCTGTTTATCCTTCTGTGAAGTATAGATATTTAAGCATGATATTAAACAAATCAATATGGAAAATCAACTGATACTGATGTCGTCAGAGATAGGTTGCAAAGATATTATAGTATATAAAATACTTTATGACATTATTTCTAATTGTTAAATTTCTTCTACAAATGATATGTGTAATTTTGAATGGTAATCAATATGAGTTTGAGGAACTTAAGATATTTTGAATGAAAATTTGATTTTTCTTGTAAAATGCTAAATCAAAGTTCGATTATTATTAAAATTAAAAAATACTAAAAAAAATGCTAAGAGTTCTAAATGTTAAAAGAGTCATTTTTATATTAAGCCTGTTATTTAAATATTCAAATGTACATTGTTGATTCTTCCAATATTAATTTCCATTAATGGGAAAGTTTTAATATTTTGATATAAATGTAATTTATATTTTTTTGACTTTTTGTTATTCTTCTGTTAAAGAAATTAAATAATCTGCATTACATGTATATAATAGTTTTCCGTTAAAATTCTACTTCATCAATGCGTGATGTAATATGCTTTCACTAAGAATGTTTCGTATTTTTCATTAAACAAAGTTTTGGTTAAAGCAACATTAAAAAAAATTTCAACATTAATTCACTTTATACAAATGAGTTGTGTAGTTTATTCATAATTTTTTTTTTTTTTCATTTTCAAATTACTTTACTTTGTTTAAATTTGAAAATAGTTCATAGAATTGTAAAAATAAATATACTATTCAGAAAATAGTTTTTGGTAATGGAATTGAAATTTATTGCACTTGTTTCAGTCCCAAAGGGCATGTAAAATCAAAATTGAAAGAAAGAATAAAAATACCGAACAAAATCATTCGCTATTCCAAATTCATTTAAATGCATTTGAAATTGGAAATTTTAGTATTCATGCGGCTCAAATAAAGCTATTTGTATAGATTTAGAAAACAGGTAAGTTAGATATTGATTGAGAATATATTTCTCATTAAAAGTCAATGAACTCCCGGTTGATTAAGTGTATATTTAAATATTAAAAGATGAACATGAGTGGTATTTTTGCAGCATATTTGAAATAAATGAATTTGGAATAAAACTTTTAAATTTAAATCAATAAATTTGTACAACAGACTACTTTTTAAAGTTTTTAATTATTTGTTTAGTCATATGAATTTCAAAATTCTAGTGAATTCATTAATACAGGGGAAAAAATTATCCTAATTTAACATAAATTTATAATGTTTCTAAATATTTCTTTTAGAAATTTTAAAGTTGGCTTTCAATATCATTAAAAAGTGCTACTATACGTCATTATTTAATAATGAACTTGTCTTATCAATGTCCATTTACTTTTTTCTACAATGCAGGTAAAGGTACATTTTTCCAGTCAGTTCAATCGGCCAGCAAATCATTTATTTTCATTGACCATTCTCTATGTGTTACTTATTTAAGATATTGTAAAAAATTAATTTCATTTGAAAGTGAAAATACGAAATACGCCAGAATAAATATCGATAAATACATTAGAAGACTATATTCTAAAATTAACATTTAATTGTACACAAACATGGTAACTATGTATTAAAATATAAAATAATTTTTACATGCAACAATGCTCAGATCTAACATCTTTAACTTAAAAAATTGTGAAAGGTTATCTTAAATAGTACTTATTACTTACTTTTGGAACAGTTATTTGTATTTTGTCATTCTCGTCTTAACTTGCTACAGGTTAGTTTCTTTCATTCCGCAAGATTATTAAACAGGTTGAAAATATTAGTTCTTTTTTTATTTCTTCTATATTAATAATTACATGAATGGATGTGAATAGTAACAGGAGTCAAGGTTATAGTTTTTTTTTTATAATTTAAACCAATAGAGTAATGGTTATCAATGATATTTAAATCCCTGTTTTGAATAATATTATTTCAATACCATAATAAAAATTCCTTAATGTAATATAATATGCAATTCTCGAAGCAAAATGTAAATACAATATTTATAATATAATTCGTAACTCTCATATTATAAAATGTTACGTTAAACTTTTTTTATTCTCGAAGCAAAAGGCAATGTAGCAATTGATATAATTTTATATTCTTTATTCTGAAGAAGCTATTTGAAATAGTGAAAGAAAGAGTGATTAAAACTTTTTAAGAATTAACAATCAGTTACTTAATGAAAAAAATTATATCAATTTTCTTTATGCTGGTTTTCTGCAACATTACAGTTTTTTAATAGAATATGTATAAATATTACCTCCTTCAGGAATAGATAATTTAATTTTTTTTAATTTACATAGATAATAGTATCACTTTTTATTTTCTTACTGTATCTGATTCTTAGTAAATTTAGTAATTTTTTAATTCTTTGTTATATAACACAATGTATCTGAAATTTCTTTCTGAATATTAACTTTACCCTCTGTTTAATGAATTACTAATCTGTACAATAAGTTAAATATAAAAGGGAACGTCTGTGCGAAATTAATTATTTCTGTGAAAATTACAACTTTAATGTTAGTCCCAAATATAATGAAACGATAGGAAAAATTTAAGTATTTTCGAATGCGAAGTTTCATTTTTAATGAACTTACAAAAGAGCATTAACATAATGTATATTGCAAATGAACTGATTTAATTTGTTATATCAATTGAAATTACCCAGTCAAATATATTGAAAAAATTGCAAAATCTGAACTGTGATACAAATATATATCCACTAAATTTATCGTATTTATCTAATAAATATACTAAGCATTCTTTTAGAAAGCAATAGGCAGATAAATATTTTTTCATTAAGGCTTCAGTCTACCATCCACTTGGATTATATGAGCATGATGATATTTTTACGGAATTTCTATTTTCTTTCTCAAATGTAGACTATTTAATCTGTTTGAATGTCAAAACGTGCATTCGAAAGAGTCAAATATAATTAAGATTTCTACTGAATTATGCATTTGCACTTATTTTTTAAAGTAATTTTACTCTATTTTAAGGATTTGTTTGTAAGTTTCTATAAAAATATGTTCAAAAATTGGGGGGGGGGGAATTTAATTGAGCAGAAGTCTTCTTTACCTTTTATTTTTTGAGTGCATTTTTTTGCATTTAATGTAGTTAGTCTATGTTTGGGAATGTAATTACACATTTTATAGGATTAACATTAATTTATGACATTAAAATGGCTGATAGGCAGGAGTCTTTTGTAAATACTAATCAAAAAATATCATATCATATAGTTTCGATTCAATTAACTGCTTAGATTGCGTTATATTATACTGGTTTCCTAATGCATTTCATGTAGTTGACAATGTTTATATTAATTTAGAAGAAAACGCCTAGGAATATATTAATTTGCAATCTTTAAGGTATACGAACACGTTGAAATGGTCAATTTTCGAAAAAAATCACATTTTCAGTTTTTTGTTTTCTTGAATAAAGCATTTATTTAGCTTTATAAAACTGTTTTTATTTTGTTTCTACGTCACTTAAAAGCCAAGATATTAAAGAATTAGTAAAGCTCAAAAAACCGGATGTGGGTATTTAAATGACCGGAAGTCAGCATTTAAATGCCCTTTAAAGATGTCAATTAGAATTAAAATACCATATTTATTTTTAATATAAATTTAGAAAACATTTGATGCAATATTTAAAATAATTAAGAATTGTGCTAGTGTCTGACGACGTAGAATTTAAGGAAATCTGGCAATAATTGTTTTATTTACATATAGCTTGATTTGTTGACAACTGTGCTTGTGTAGTTGCATAACAAAACTTATTACTTTTTATTTGAAACAATACTGAATTTTCTTTCTGGTATTAGTATTTATACAGCTATGGGAAATAACAGAAATAAAAGTTATTCTCGTAAAAGACAGTTCAAAGGAAATAGGTACTCTAATAATGTTCCAGTTCCAGAGAATGAAAAAATTAGTAAAGATGTAGATATTTCAACTGCCAGTGAAACAAAATTGATGAATTCTTTCAAACCTTCAGATGTTACTGAAAATGATGAAAAAAATGTTATTTTTAACTTAGGAGTTTTCAGTCATGTAATTTCTTTATTATGTTGTCCTGTATGTTTTAAGAGAAGTATTAATGTAATGCAAGAATCTGTTTTTGGATTAGCCATGAACATGACTTTAAAATGTGAAAACTGTGACTATTCCTTCTCTTTTTGTTCATCTGATAAAATAAACAAATTGCATAATATTAATCTTGCATTTGTTTTTGGTATGAGAGTCATTGGCAAAGGATATTCTGCGGCCAAAAAACTTTGTTCCGCCATCAATATAAATGTTCCTTCAAAGACAGCATTTGGTTTCCTTGAGAAAAAACTTGAAGTTGCTGCTAGCTACGTAGCGTGTAATACAATGAATGAAGCTGCTTTGGAAATTAGAGGTAATGAAAATGATTCTGAATTATCTCAATGTGGTGTGTCGGTTGATGGAACTTGGCAACGCAGAGGATATTCATCCTTGAATGGATGTGTCTCTGTTATTTCAATAGATACAGGGAAGGTATTAGACATTGAATTCATGTCTAAAGTATGTAGACTTTGCGATTCAAAAAATGAAGGATTAAACACCATTCATAACTGTGCAAAGCATACAGGATCATCTGGTGCTATGGAACCTGTTGGCGTATATCGCCTTTTTGAACGTTCGGTTGAAATGAGGAAATTACAATATGTAAGCTTTTTTGGAGATGGTGACTCCAAAGCGTATGATGCTGTGAAAAATATTTATGGCCAGAATACCGTTACAAAATATGAATGTATAGGACATATACAAAAACGTGTTGGAACAAGATTAAGAAAATTGAAATCAACACGAAAAGGGCTTGGAGGACGGGGAAAACTGACAGATGCCTTCATCGATAAGTTGCAAAATTATTATGGCATAGCTATCCGTGACAATGTGAATAATTTAGAAGGTATGCAACGTGCAGTAATTGCAGCATTTTTTCACTGTTGTTCAAATGCAAAACAACCAATGCACGGCCAATGCCCTGTTGGACCGGATAGCTGGTGCAAATATCAACGAGCTGTATCACTCAATAAACAAATCTATAAGGACAAGTCTAAAGGACTTCCACAAAATCTGGTTAACATTATAAAACCAATATATATGAAATTATGCGACAAAAGCCTATTGGAGAAATGCTTACCAGGAAAAACTCAAAATGCAAATGAGTGCTTCAATGGAATTTTGTGGAAATTCATTCCAAAAGACGTCTTTGTTGCATTACCAACACTGCGATTAGGAGGATATATGGCAGTAATTCAATTTAATAAGGGATTTCAAGGATTATTGGATGTATTGAAACATTTCAATGTGCCTATTGGTGCATTTACATTAAAAGGTTTTGCAGAACTAGATGAAGTTCGAGTCACAGAATCTAAACGACATTCCTTTTCAACGGTAAAAGTTGCCAGAAAAAAAAATAGGTTAGCTAAAAAGAAAAAAATGGTTAAAAATGAGCAAAGAGAAGGTGTCAGCTATAAAACTGGTGAATTTTAAGTAAGTGATTGTGTGTATATAGAAAATATATGATAAATTGTACTAAAAATGCATTTTTCTCAAAATCAGTTTTTTCGCATATTTTGAAAATTCCAAAAATGATAACTCAAAATATTACTGATAAATTTCTTTGAAACTTGGTATTATCTTTTCTCATAATGTTGTCTAGGGCTTGGTCTAAAATAATGTTCATAATAAGAATATTTTTAAAATTATGGCCTATTATTCGTATAACAACGTTGTAAAATATGGTAAATTTCTTGTAATAGCTCTTCGACTGGCTCTGAAATTTTTATTTATTTAAATAGCCATAATATTTTAGGCCCAGCCCTAGGTACATGTATAAGGTTTATTTTGATACTAAATTTACATAAATTAGGTGAATACATTTTCATGTAGCATTTTTGAAAATTTTCTAAAATTTCTTCAAAATTCTCTATAAATTTGCTAATTTTGTGAAACTTAAGTAATTTATTGCAAATATCAGTTTAACATACCTTATTTACATTGAAACTGAAGTTAAAAAGGGTATAAATTTTTCTCTAAATAATGTTTTTAAAAAAAAGTACTCCGAACGTGTTCGTGTACCTTAAGACACGAGCACTCCTCTTATTCTTCTCAGTATAATATTTTAATATAATGGTATTTTAATGTGTTTCAACACAATATTAAAAAATGTTAATAATATGAAGAAACATTTTACTCTGTAATCGTACATTAAATAAGAAAATAGTCGCAAAAGTAGAAGTTTTTAAACAGTTTCTTGTAATAAAGATATTTTCTCTCAGTTTCAATATTACGGCTAAATTAATCAAGATAATTTTCTTTAAAAATTACAATCATTTTACGTCCTTGTAAAGAAATAAAAATTTAAAAAATTCAGAATAAATTTTATTACATAATTCTTTTTTACAAATACATTTTGTCAGATCTAGTGCTGTGGGGAAAATATACAGCATACGAACACATATGTGTGGGTGGGTGTAGAAAGAATATATATATATGTGTGTGTGCGTGCGTACAAGCGCATATGTATATATATATATATATATATATAAATTTAATATTAAAATATTAAGAACTTTTATTTTGCATTAAAAAAGAGAAATTTGTTTAATTAAATATTATCCATTACATGATAATATATTAGAGAGAAAGCGAATTCATTTAATAAAGATATAACAAACTGGGTTTTTTTTCAATTAATTTGAAGGATTATTATTCAGAGACAATATTCTATTTTTAATCAAAAATAGAATGTATTGCATAATTAACTTTATGAATAAATCCATTGATAAATTTAATTTTAATAACCTTCTTAATAAATATAAAAAAGTACTTCCGAATAAAAAAATCCTCAATATTAAAAATGCTTTTAAATATAATAAAAAATGCATCTGTTCTATTTAATTATAATGCTAATTTAGAATTAAAAATAATGATGTATGTATGTTTAAGGTTTACAAAAAGTACATTAATGAGGAACATCAGTATATTATTAAATATAATATAGGCATATAGTTAAGGATAAAAAATTAAGATATATAATGTATAAAGCTACTAATTTGTGACTAACACTTTAAAAGTAGTTTTATGTAAGAAATGAATTATTTTAGATATTGAAAATTTAATATCATGTTAGCAAACTACAGTCTTCCAATAGAAGCTTTTAAAGAATTTAAAGTTTGTCTTAATAATGATATTGAAAAATTGGTTTTTAAAAAGTTGACATTAATAATAATGAGGATATTTATTTGAAATACTTAAAAAAAAATGTCCTATTAATCTCCAGAGTAGGTTAGGTAGACAAAATTTCTAATAATTATATTATTATCTGCAAAAACTTTTACATTAAATTAACTTATAATCATCTTGAGAATAATAATTCATTTAAAATAGTTAAAAAAATCAAAAAGAAATAACTAATAGAATTATAGCATTATATATTAATAAATTTAAATTATCTCCCATCTTGTTGATACAAAAATCTCATATAACTCATATTAAATCTAAAATAGTAACTAATAGAATGAATTCTTATATAACTTTTACTGGTAATGCATTACAAAAAAAACTAAACAAAATGTTATGGATAATTTGGAAGACTTTGCTACTATTAAAAATAGTCCTAATATTGTGAAATGATTAAAAATAAACAGATTCATATCATACATAATTAAGATTTTGAATACATTTTTAATTTAATAGACCTAAATAACCTTATTAAAATTCTAGAAGAGATTTATAAGAAATATAATATTAATAAGGTTAATGTATTTGAAAACTTTAATTATAAATTAGTTTTAAAAGAAAGTTATCTAATTTTAATAGTAAAATATATAAACAGAAATTAAGGATATACCCCAAGTTAAACTATTAAACTATTTTAGGAAGTTAAACTATTTTTATCTCTCTCTGCAGGAATAGTACCGCTGTAATTTACTTACATTTTTCTGAATATAAATATAAAAAATTTAATAGTTTTAATATGTTCAATTATATATTGATAATATTACATTCTTTCAAAATAACAATATTAATGAAGTTAAAATATTTTTATCTCTTTATGCAGAGAAATTCACAATTATTTCAAACTACTAATCATATTTATAAATCTGAATATTTAGATGCCTTAAAAAAAAGAGAGGATAATAAAAATTTTAGTAATGCGTAAGACAAGAGAGATAATCTCTCTCTCTCTTTCTCTCTCTCTCTCTAAATGGCACTGCTCTCGCTTTCCAATTTTCAATATTCATTTTTGTTTGACGGGATTTTTGCATCATGCTTCTATTATACATTGTTTGCAACGCACGTATTTTTCTTTTTGTTCGCATGTCTTTTGCTTAGTTCATTAGATATATCTTGTTCATATCTATGAATATATAAACGCATTTTTCTTAATCATCATTTTTTCAATCTTTTCTAGTTTGCGATTTTTATATATGTCATTTTTTTTATATGTCGATTTTTATATATGACATTATTGATTGGAAAACCTTAATCTATAAAACGAATTTAACCAAGCACATCTGTCTTTAGCCAAAACCAAATATAACATTTTTCAATATTTAGTTTGTACTTTCTTCAATATTTGTACTTAGCTTTTTATATTTTGCTATGTTTTATTATTTGTTTTGTTTGTGTTACTAGGCATACAAAAATAAATTGAATTTTTTCTTGTTATTTAATTTTTACTATCCTCACAAAAATATTATTGAATATATTTTACTTTTGTAACTATTAATTATTTCATATAAATGTTTTAATATTTGCTTCTATACTACTTTTTTTATTCATTCATTTAAATTATTCATTTATATTTATATATAAATTACTATATATGTGTGTGTGCGCGTGCGTGCATAGTAAACAAAAGATAATAAACTATTAGGAAAAATGTTAAGTAGGAAATAGTGTTAATAATGGAGTAAATTCCAATTCAAAGCACGGTAACAGAAGAAAACATTATTATGAACAAAATAAAACTAAAATATAAGCTAAATATGACAAAAAAAATTCTAAAATGAACCTAAAATAAATTTAAGTGTAAAGCAACTGCGAAAAATCATAGGGAATATTAAATCATAGGGAAAATTAAATGAAATTTTTGTAGAGGAAATGGAGAAAATATAAACGGAGTGATATAAATGCTGTCACAGGCCTTGTACAATGATACTTGGTTATATAAGTATTATATTGGGTGTAGTAAGAAATTGTAAAACCCTTTTTTTCGTAACTTCTGCTGCTTTTTCGTAACTTCTGCTGCTGCATACCAAATGTGCAATGCGTTTGTTTCATGTTATGGGATCAAGTTTTGAGTCAGCAAACCGAGGCAGAATCGAGTAAAAAACTAAAAATAGACTTGAAATTTCATAGATGAAAGATACTGTACGCTAAGTTATTTATTCCTTATGAATTTCACCAAGAAAAAAGAACTGCAAAAGAATGTCAATCAATATGGTCTGTTCTCGGTGAGGAAATTATTGCATCGAAAATCACATAAAAATTTTGATTTTGACGTTTTAAAGATGACCATTTTGTTGTTACATATCGAGAATGTAGCGTCGCTCCACCGAAGACTGGACATATGAAGAAACAAAAAAGAACCTTTCCAAACAATTAGGAGTGTCCCAAAAATAGGTTTCAAATCGCTTACAGGCAAAAGAAAAATATTCAGAAGGCAGGAAAATGGGTCCAACACGCATTGATCCAGAGAAACAAGGATAAGCGAAGTGTTTTTGAAGTGCTTGAATCTGCTGAAAAAGCAAAACAGAAAATCTTCCTCGTAGAAAATAGTGACAGTTGATGAAAACCGGATATGTCGTGATTTGGATGAATCCTGGCGAAGCAACAACATCTACACCAATACTCGACATTCACTGCAAAAAAAAAAGTTTTATGCATCTGGTAGGATGTGAAGGGTATGCTTTTTTACTATCTTTTGGATTCCAGTAAAAGTGTAATCGTTGAATACTACTCGTATAAGCAACAATTGCTGTGACTGCACCAGGAAATCTGTCGAAAATGCCCATTTACTAGCAAAAGTTTGAGCCACGTGAAATTGCTCCATGATAACGCAAAATCTCATAATGTAAAACCACTTAAGGACGCGCTAGTAACTCTATGCTGGAAAGTATATGAACACCCGACGTACAGCCCTGACAAAGTCCTCTTATACTATCATTAATTTCTGTAGACACACAATGCCTTGTCATCTATACAGTTCCGATCAGTGGACGAAGTACGAAAAAGGGTTAACGACTTCATGAAGCAAAAGACGAGTCGTTCTACACTGCTGGCATCCATAAACTGCTCGACCGATGATAGAAGGTGTTAGATAATGATGAAGAGTATTATAATAAAAAAAAATGTATTATTTTCAGCTCTCAGTTACTTATTCCTTTCTTTGAAATATGCTTTAAAACTTATTACTACACATAATAAAATCAAAATTGTGCCTCTCAGTTATTATTTTTATTAAGAAAGGTAAATGCTAAAAAATTAAGCACAAGACGAAGCCTAGAAACAGAAAAAGAAATTAAAATAATACCAAAAAGGAGAGAAAATTAATATAGATAATCATCTAAATATATAGTATTACACGT
>BMAW01025442.1:0-26420 GCA_019974015.1 Nephila pilipes
AACGTACGATAGGATCCCACTAAACCGATCTCGGATAAACTGACTCTCCGCTTATTTCCACCTTACTCTTACGGTTATTTTTTACGCAAGCGATCGTCACTCCGCTCATTGCCGAAAATTTATCACTTGCAATGTGTCAGTCGGCCGTTGAATAGTAACAAGTGTATGTGTTACTTTTGTAGAGAGAGGTTCTTCTTACTTCTTACATCATAATGTGTAATTAAACAGCAACTGAATTCACAAACCCTCTTGAAGAGACGTCATAAAAAGAACAACACAGTCTATTAATTATCATCACAGTGTATGAAAAGTCTGTTAGATGATTCCCTTTTTTCGACTGAATCCCAGCTTAGAATTAAATAACGTGTTTGTTTACCATCTCACTCGCATAAAAATAGAGACTTCTTAGAATACGGTTTGCTTTTGGTTTTATTAACGTCGCACTAGAAGCAAAACGAGGGCTATTGGCGTCGGAACTCGTAATTTGGAACATCGGTCATATGACGAGGTAGACACCTGACCTGGCACCTCCTCTCCTATCTTTCATACCCAACCAGCGCTAGGACTTTGGGCCCCGACAGATTTAATGTGCATCATCCCAGGCTGCACTTCATGTCTTTAGGCGGCCAAGGATCGAACCGTGACTGCACGAAAACCGCCGGTCACATTTCGGAATCCATGGCCCCTACGCTACCGCGGCCATAAGAATGATATAGAATAAAATTTCCAAAACTTTTATGTTAAATGGCTTACATGAAATAATACTATAATCTAATTCTATAATCCGAATCCATGACGACTAGGCTACCGCGGCTACGGAAATCAGAAAAACTCAGTGAGCAGAACAATAAGCAAAATAGAGAGCTCTTTATGGAGTGAATTAGTTAATTTTGATTCAGAAATGCATTTTTATACATGATGACCGTTTATAGATATATTAATAATTTCAATGAATATTTCCAAATTAATCTGAGATACATAAATTATTTTATACTTTGGTCAAATAACGAGCACGACCTTTGTCTCCATGCTTTCACAAGAAGCCACGGTTGGACACGGAACCGCGACCAGGTTTATGTGCATCAGACCCTTTATACGATGGGACTCTAGTGGTCTGAGGATTCGAACCCACTACTAGGAGAATGTAACACAAGCGTTCATAAACTCAATAGGCAACCGCATTCGTCCTTTACCACAAAAAAGGTGTTTAAAATGGAGAGCTACGTTAAACTGTGAGTTGAAAATTTCGAATTCCATTTTAATCACACACAGACACATACGCATACATGTATAAGTGATTAAAAAAAATATTCAAATATATAAACATGCTTCAGCCTCATTCTGTTAGTGGAATAAGGACTCGAATCCACAACTACACGTAATATTGTTAGTTGACAATTTTTGTAGTAATTCTTTGCGGAATATATTCCACCAAACAAAAGTTAATTACCGGAGTTACTGCGACCTCGTTTTCACCAACGAATACAGAATTCTTATTCGAAATTATTATAGTTTCCTTTAAAGCAACGTTTATTGAAGAGCATCGGGTGTACACCAAATTAGGCGATTTTGGTGATTGATAACACTATCATTCTGGCGAACTTACTTTTGTAAATCGGAGGAATTTTTGGACGCCAAGAATGAAGTCTAAATAGTATTCCAAATTTGTTTTACACAAATGATTATTAATATAAAAATCATGAGTGATATAATTTGATTTCTGTATATTACCGATTTTTAAAGTCATACGCCATGTAACTCAGGCGACCTATTTTAAAAATTGCCAAATTTACTGTCGCCATTTTGTACCTGATATTTCACTTTAGCCGAAATAATTTTTGTGTATTCATATTTGAATATTATTTCATTCAGAGTAATTAAACGTAATCCATACGCGGCAACTGTTTTGCTTCATAAACTCTTGTTAACAAGCTAATTTTTATAGCTATATTAAAGCATCATTTCAAGTTAAAACAACTTATGTTTAAATACTGAAAATACCGGCATCAACCTGTGTAATAATCTCGTATATCACTAAACAAATTTCTCATTAATTATGAAGCTTTTGCAAGATATTTTGCATACATTTAGAATTATTTTACATTTCGAAATTTTCAATAGTTTTTATCAAACAATCGACATTTATTTCTTGAACATTATGAGAGAAAAATATTCTGCATTATTAATTATCCATACAATAAATACGTAAATTACATAAATGTGTAACATATATATATAAATATTTCTGTTTTAAACATGCAAAAAAACTTTCACTCTGCTCAGAATTTGAATTATTTAATATTGAGAACGATTATAAATTCTATTGTTCATATTTAGAAAAACTTAAGTACACACATATATAATATTTGGGCATGAAATGATTGAATTGTTTTCTAACATGTTATATAAATTTGTGATGGTATACTTACATAATCTCTAGACATTTTTAGAGATGATTGAAAATTTAGTTTCACCGGCGCAAGTTTACGAATATATCACTTTGCACGATGTTATTTAACTCACAATAACATTTATGTTACTAGTAAAATTACTTTTTTATTCAAAAATCTCTCATGATTGACTACAGCAACTTAGGACATCATACTCAACACCATCGATGCCACTTCTCCTCTGCCGATTTCAATTTCAGAATACAAATAAAAATTATTCGCGACAGTAACGCCATCTATGAGCGTGACTATATAACATACTCCCCACCTTAAAACCCCAGGGTTTCAAGAAATTACAGAAGTTCACTAACAAACAGTATTACAAACTTTACACAAATTAGTAAAAACACAAGATACACAATAATCGATACATATATATAAGAAACAATAATACCAAACTCATATTTACAAAATTAAAGATTACACATTAATTATGTTCCATAGGCAATACACAAATTTTTGAAATGGCTCTTTTACAAGTACTAGACTGCGTTTTAATTTTAACAACACGAATTTTTTTATCATCCCCAAAATAAATTTTAATTATCCTGCCCATAGCCCATTTATAACAAGGCAAATTATCTTCTATTAATAAAACTAAATCTCCTAATTTTACACTATTTTTCTCGAACATCCATTTGGATCTCTGTTGTAATTGACTGAGATAGTGACGATGCCAAAATTTCCACATACATTGCACAAGTCTAGTAATTGTTTGCCATTTTTTGAGATGACTCTCCTTAAAGTTTGTTAAATTAGGCTCAGTTAAAGAGGTTAATGACCTGTTTACCAAGAAGTGTGCAGGAGTAAGAACTTCAAAATCGTCCTCGTTAGCTGACAAAGGACAAAGAGGACGAGAATTTAAAATTCCCTCTATTTGAACAATTACCGTTAAGAACTCTTCGTAAGTTAAGTTTATTCCCTTAACAACTCTTTTTAGATGATATTTAAACGACTTTATAGCTGCTTCCCAAAGGCCACCAAAGTGTGGGGATCTTGGTGGAATAAACCTCCACTCAATACCTTCTGCAGCTAAATAGCCTGCCAGCTTTTCATCTGGTTTTTTAACCATTTCATGAAGCCTTTTAATTTCTTTATTAGCTCCTACAAAATTCCGTCCATTATCTGAAAACAACCTTGCACACTTACCTCTTCGAGCCATAAATCTCTTTAGAGCTGCAATAAATGAATTTGAAGACAAATCAGAAACGATCTCAATGTGCACAGCCTTAAAACAAAAGCACACAAAAATACAAATATAAACTTTCTGTAAAGCACCTTTACGCTGAGCTTTACTCTTAATATAAAACGGCCCACAGAAATCGGCTCCAGCACAATTAAAAGCAAAATCTGGAGAAACTCTTTCCTTGGGCAAATTGCCCATGATTTGAGTCGACACAGTTGGTTGGACTTTGAAACAAATGATACATTGATGAACAATTTTTCTACAACTATTACGTCCATTTAGAGGCCAGAATTTTTCTCTAACAAGATAGAGTAACGAAGAAGCACCAATATGTAAATATTTTTTATGAAAATGTTCTATTATAATTAGAGTTAACTTGTGACCCTTTGGCAAAATTATTTGATGCTTTTTATTAAAACTCAAATTACTATTACGTAACCGTCCTCCGACTCTTAACAATCCCTTAGAATCCAAGAAAGGATTCAAAGTTTTTAATTTACTACCTGGAGGCACACAGTGTTGGTTTTGGAGACTATTAATATCCTTAGTAAAGGTCTGTGTTTGGACACCCTTAATTAAGAATGCCTCTGCTGCATTCAACTCCTTTGCATTCAGTGGACCTGTTGTCTTCACTGCGCCCTTTAAGTTCTTGACAAACCTGAAAACATAACTTAAAACACGAATGATGTTAATGTAATTGTTACTTATTTCAAAAAGACACTCTAAAAAACTAGGAGTAGTACAAAGAGAAAGGTGAATCATAGAATCCATATTTAGTTCTGAGTTCTTTTCAGTTCCTTTAACCTCTAGAAGATATTCATCATCTGAAACATCAGGATTGTCCTTGAAGTGTGGCCAGCTACTAGATGACAAGAAAGAAGGTCCATTCCACCAAATGTCTAATTGTTGGATCTTTGAAGGAAAAATACCTCTTGAGATTAAGTCTGCGGGATTCTCAGCAGTTTTAACATAATGCCAATGAAAATCCTTTGTATTCTCTTGAATTTTGGTGACACGATTAGCTACAAATACCTTCAGAGAGCTGGGTGGAGTTTTAATCCAAGCCAACACCACGGTAGAGTCTGAGTACAAATGTATTTCATGAAATTCAAGTTGTAATGATGATATAACCTTTACGATAAGTTTTGAAAGTAATTCAGCAGCACAAAGTTCTAAACGTGGAATACTTATTTCCTTGATGGGAGCCACTCGAGATTTGCTGCACAAGAGTGACACTTTAATGTCACCATAACTTGATACAGATCTAATGTAGACAGCACAACCATATGCATCTTTCGAAGCATCTCCGAAGCCTATAAGGTCAACTTTCAGTGCCTTAGAAGTTAAAACATGTCGTTCTACAGTTACATTTTTTAATTGATTCAATTCAGAACTGAATTTTTCCCACTCTCTACTTAAGTGTAAAGGAACTTCATCGTCCCAATCAATTTTTAAAATCCATAATTTCTGCAAGAAAATCTTGGCTGTAATTATCAAAGGTCCTAAGAGACCTAATGGGTCGAACAATCTGGAAATATCAGATAGCATTGTTCGCTTTGTTGCTGGACTCACAATTTTTTGAACACTAAAACAAAATGTGTCCTTGTTAGGATCAAATTGTAATCCTAAGGTTTTTAATGTTGTTGAGTTGGGATTATCAAAATTGTATTCTCGGTCCGACGTTGGAACATTGTGTAACAGACTAGGATTATTTGAACTCCACTAATGAAGCTCCATGCCCGCTGATTTTAACAACAGTATTAACTGGTCTTGTAGTTCAATGGCAGAAGATAAATCCTCGGTACCACTTTGAATATCGTCGACGTAAAAGTCTTTACCAGCAGCGGCAGCTAAAGGATACCTGTTTTGTTCATCCCAACATAATTGTTGAAGTACTCTTGTTGCCAAGTAAGGAGCGCACTTGGTTCCGTAGGTAACAGTGAGCAACTTAAATACGCGTAATTTCTCTTCCTTTAAACTTTTCCAAAAAATACATTGTAAATCACACTGATCTGGATGTATCCAAATTTGACGATACATCTTTTTTATATCGGCAGTGAAAACTACAGAATGTTTTCGAAACCGCAACAAAATAGCGAACAAATCATCTTGGACAACCGATCCTGAATATAAATTATCATTCAGCGATTGTCCAGATGACGTTGCCTCTGATGCGTTAAAAACCACGCGTAATTTGGTGGTACTACTCTCTGGCCTAAAAACGCCATGATGAGGCATGAAATATTTTGGAGTTTCAGAAGTTGCCTGCATATGCCCCAAATTCTCATACTCTGTTAAAAATTCCCGGTAGAGTTGCAAATACTCAGGATCTCCCTCCAAACGTTTCCAAAGAGAATTAAATCTTTTAATTGCTATGTGTTTTGACTCGCCTAAATATGGGGGCTCTATCTTAAACGGCATTTTAACTACATAGGTTCCATTGTCCTTTCTGAAATGTGTCTTCATAAAGTGATCCTCACAAATTAAACTCTCCTCATCTGGTAATTTTTCCCCTTCAACTTCCTCAATTTCCCAAAATTTCCTTAAATTTGCATCCAAATCCTCTATTATTAATCCACAATGAAAAGTAGTTTTGTTCTCGATTGGAACACTTCCGGTAGCAACATACCCAAACACTGTATTTTGAAAAGCAATTTCTGAATCCGGAAACCTAATTTGACCCGTTCTCAAAAGTTCGTAAAATATTTGGGCTCCTAATAAAATATCCACCTCTCCAGGTTTATTGAAACTCACATCTGCTAATTTGAAATTACCTAATTCTAGCGTATTAATGTCAAATTGCCTGGAGGGTAAATGATCTGTTATTTCCGGTACTACTAATAACTCAATTTCTTTTTCAAAACTTCCACTACCGTTCGAAATTTTTGTTTTTACAATCCTATTAACAACAGAAGAAGACTGATTTAATCCGGAGACCACTATGCTTCGTTTTTGTTTTTTCAAATTCAATTTGTCGGCTAAACGTTTCGAAACGAAATGACTCATACTACCAACATCAAGCAATGCACGTGCGCTCGTAAATATTCCTAAACTATTTTGAATCATGACCTTCGCAGTACTTAATAAAACCATCTTTTTTGCATTTACACTAGTTGCAGTGAATGAATGTGTAGTGCTCGCAAGTGGCACATTCGATGGAGAATTAATACTGGGATCGGGATTTTCTATTCGCGGAACAAATACATTTGACCTTGGATTTAATGCTAAGCTTTCATTTTCCGAACGAGCTTCGGTAGCATTTTCTTTTATATGCAAAAGTGTGTTATGCCGTTTTTTACAAACAAAACAGTTAGATTTTGAATAACAATTAGCCACTTTGTGATGATTTAAGCAATTAAAACATAACTGCTTATTTTTAACAACCTCAATTCTCTCCTTAACAAGCATATTTTTGAATACAGGGCATACATTAAGAGAATGATTTTCATTAGATTTACAGACTACACATTTTGGAGTTTTAACCTCCGATACAAATACCTTTTGTGGACTGTATTCTTTACGATATTTTTGCGACTGAATTATGACATGCGGCCTTGAGAACACATTACTATCGTTTTTGAATTTTGACGATGCATAAATATCGCAATGCCTAGCCAAATCTGGTGGCACATACCAAGATTCTCCTTGTTTCACGCCAATATGAATTTGTAATTCACGATCTAATGAATCAAATATTTTTTCGGAAACCATAAGTTCACAAACTCCCTTGAAATCATTTACCTTTCTTAATTGACAATAGTAATCAAATGCTGCACTAAGTCGCGAGGCAAATTGGATATAACTTTCGTTTGGGCGTTTTTTCGCTTTACGGAAATTATTTAAAACTTCTTGTGGTGTGGATTGAAATTCTTTTAATACTAATTCTTTTAATTTGTCATACATACACAATTCATCCTCACTTAAATATATCGTTAAATTGGTAGCCCTTTCCCCCAAGATATTTAATAGAATTTCTGACTTAAATTGTTCTGGGACATTTTTGGTTTTGAAAGCTCTTTCAAGCGATTGGAAAAATAAATTATACGATTCTGCACGTGTCGGAACTGGTATTGTTAAGGTTTTGACACTTTTTATCAAACATTCTAAACTGGAATTTAAATCGGAATCGCTACTTGACACATTAACATTTTGTGTTACTTTTTGTAAATTCGCGAGCTCAAGTTGTCTTTCTAATTGCGCGAGTTTCAATCTTTCTAATTCTAGTTTTCGTGCTTCATTTTTCTCGTAATCTTTTCTCTTTTCAATTATTGATTCAACTACAGTTTTTACGACTTCAAGATTATTTTTATAAATATCGCTCTTTTCAATTAAATCTTTAATAGTAAGTACTTTGGCACTTGCCGGAACACTGATTTCTAGGTCTTCGGCAACTTCGATTAATTCACTCTTTTTAAGTTTTGAAAGCATTTTGATTGAAAGGAGAACTCTAAATATATACAACTCATACAATGAAACTAATACACCATTTTGGAAAACATACTAAAATAAACAAAAAGTGTACTCACAGTTACCCAAAACGGAACGGACCCAATTGTAATCCAATAGTGATGAAACAAAAACTATAATCCAGTAAAGTTGAAACTATTTTCCATTAAACAGTCACATAACTACACCATTATTTAATGTTCAATACGAAACTTTCCAATGAACGAACAATCCATCTTTTTGCAGTTCTGCAGGTCGACGGACCACTTTTGTTATTTAACTCACAATAATATTTATGTTACTAGTAAAATTACTTTTTTATTCAAAAATCTCTCATGATTGACTACAGCAACTTAGGACATCATACTCAACAACTTCGATGCCACTTCTCCTCTGCCGATTTCAATTTCAGAATACAAATAAAAATTATTCGCGACAGTAACGCCATCTATGAGCGTGAATATATAACACACGACATTCAAAAAGCATTAAAAGACGCTAGAGTGTATATTTTCAAGAGTATAGACGCTAGAGTGAATATTTTCAAGAGTATAGACGCTAGAGTGTATATTTTCAAGAGTATAGACGCTAGAGTATATAGAGTGTATATTTGAAGACGACAGTCACATTATGAAATAACTGAGAGAAACAACGAATTGGAAATTTTGATTGATTGATTGATTGATTTGAACGTTACACTTAAAAATCAGGACGGAGGCTATTGACGAGAAATTTCGGTTTTATCCAAGTTCAAGTGACTAGAATGGCACGTAAGCTGAAACCCTACTCTCCAGACCTCCAATCCACGTCAGCAAAGGAGTTTTGAACCCCGAAAGATTTAATTCGCTTTAATAATTCTACATGAAGAGTTTATATTGGATTTCGATTTTCAATGCATGACTCGACTGAAGATTTATCGGCTGTGAGTTCACAGCCTTGAAAAAAAAATGGATTTAATATCACAATTAAGATATCGAAAATAATATCGGTTATATTCTGAGCACACTTTATAAAAAGTAAATATATTTTGACCTGAAGTAAGAGCTTTTAGACCATACCTTTTAGTTCTAAACCAATGTTACGTAATGTTTACATTGATATTATTGATCAATTGAACCGATATTCAGTGTTTAATTTTCACCAGAACTACTGGCGACTACTGGAACTACATGAGAAATATGGCGACTTATCGTGAAATTTTAAACCTAAGTCAATGACGAGGAGATTACCTGAGCTGGCACATCCTCCAAGCTTCCACACGAAGCAACGTGTAGATTTTGAATCTTTGAAGTTTCTAACGTTACTTATCTACTCCAAACGTTAGATCTTTGGTGGCACAAGAACGCGACCCCATGACTCCATAGATAAAAGATCATCAGAAAGCTTGCGAAAATCAATACTTTGGAAACGGGTCCGCAAATTAAACCGATAGTTTAATTTATATTAGTTTTTATTAACTTCGCACTAGGAGCAACACGAGAGCTATTGGCGTCGGACCTCCACGAGCCTTAATCCACGGTCAAGTGACGAGGACGACAACTGCGCTGGCATTCTCTCTCCTAACTTCCACACCACGTTATTGTGAAGAGAAGTTTGCGAGTCTTTGGCGACGAAGGATCGAACCCGCGACTGAGTGAAAAATGCCGGCCACGAATCTGAAACCATGACCACTATTCGACCGCGGCCAAATGAATCCGATAACTAAGTCCTATCAGAAAAGTTCTTGAATAACTTTTTGTTTAAGATTTTATAATATATTTCATGTTAAATAACCCTCTGACTTTTACCTCACGGTTTCTATGTGGAGCGAAAATTGACTTTTCTCAATATGTATTCTTATGACGTAAATAAATATTTAACAAATCTTTGAAACAAAAAGGGTTTGATCGGAGATGGGTCGAAAGTGTCATTTGGAATGCAAGATGTTAGGACGGGGAGGAGATTCAAGTAATTATTGCCAGACTGATAGAAAAATTGCTTATATCCCCCTCGGAAATGTTTCTTTCATTTAAGACTGTTTGGAAAATGACGAAGTCCCACAGGATGATAATTCCAATCAGAAAGGATAATTGTTTGATAACATGTAAGGATTTAAAATGTAGCTTCTTGGAAACCAGATATTTTTCTCTTTCGTATAGAATCTCAAATATTTTAGATACCGTTAAAATTTCTTCATTTCCCGCCTTAGTATTTAAATTGAAAAAAGGAGAATTTCAAGTTCTTGAACATATTTTAAAATCATTAGGTAAATATTATTTTCAAAATATTCAATTGTTAGAACGGTTTAGGGATTCCATTGTTAGAATGGGATAGGAATTTCCTTCTTAAACACGGAATTGGAATTTAATTAATAAATACAAATTTGAAAATTTAAAATACAGAAAAAGAGTGACTGAATAAAACCACAATGCACAGATCTTTCATCCTCTGAGTTTCGATATGCTAATTATTTTTTACAATATTTTTATTTGTGTAAAAAACAGTCATAAAAGTTTTGAATAAAAATAACAGTAATAAAAATTGATTTGTAAATAAATATTGTAAATTTTCAAATTGTTTTTAACATATAATTTCTGTACGAAGCATTGTAAAAATATTCCAAAATTATTTCAAAATTTAAAGAATATTGTTATGATATGGAAAAAGCAGTATGGAATATGATAAGGAATCTAGCAAAAAGGCCAGAAAATAGAATCGAATATTTAGGAAAAGTATAAATTAGGGGCTGAAAATAGTATCGAATTTCTAAAAATGACTCAAAAAAGAAGAGGCTGAAAAAAAATGTCTATAAACGTCAAGTCATGTGATCAACACAACAAAAAAAAAAATAATAATTTCTATAAATAAATCGAGTTGCAAAAGTACAAAAAATGTATAAAAATATATCAGGAATTAGAATAAGCGTGTTAGGGTTTACAAATAAATAAATACGTGCGTTTTTATCCATTACACAAATTTTTAGTGATCTTAAAATCTCTACTTGTCGTAATGAAGGTTTTTACTTGCATAGAGAGTTTTCCATTGAATTGTCGCTGGAAGTGGAAAAAAGATATCAATAAATAATTAACTTTAAGAAAGGGAAATACGGAAAATCTTCATAATTTTTCTACGAATAATTTCAAAAAAATGACCGAAAAATAATTAATTCGATGGATTTAAAAAGGGATATTAAAAAACAATAATTCAGTTAATCAACGTTGATATTTAATGATATTATTACAGACGGGAAAGTAAATCTATTGTTGGAACGGATTTTGTATTCCATTGTTAGAATGTATTAGCATGTCCCTTGTTAGACACGGAATTGGAATTTAATTGTTAAACACGAATTCGAAATTTTAAAATACAGAAACAAAACTAATGAAGAGGACCTGAATTCACAAATATATCTTCCTTAGTATTTCAATACTCTAATTATTCTTTACAACATTTTTATCTCCGTAAAAGAAAAAACAATAATAAAAGTTTTTAATAAAAATAACGGAAATAAAATTAGTTTTGGGAAAGAATATTGTAACCTTTTCATGTTGCTTTTGATATATAATTTGTGTTTTTAACACTGAAATTAAAATAAACAATACATTAGAGTCCAAAACAAAGTACGAAATAATATAAAAAAAAGGTATAAAATATTCACATGATATGGCAAAACCAGTACAGTATCTAAACAATATGAAATGGAATCTAGAACAGACACCAGAAAATAGTATCAAATATTATGAACAGTATAAATATACAGGCCGAAAATAGTATCGAATGACTGGCAATGATTCAAAAAAGAAGCTGTAAAAATGTATATGCACAGTAAATCGTGATCAACAAACAAAAAACGAAAAAGTTTATACAAAAATATGTAGTTGCAAAACTATAAGAAATGTGTACAAACATAACTGGAATTAGTGTAAGTGTAATAGGGTTTGCAAATAAACACTTCTGTGCGTGTTTATCCATTAAAAAACAATTGCCATTGAACTTACTTATCTCTACTTATCGTAAAGAAGTCTTTAACTCGCATAGTTTTCCCCCCATTGAAATGTCGCTAGAAGTGGAAAAAAATATTAAATAATTACCTTAAAAAAGGGGGAATATGAAACATCGTCATCTTTTTCCACGAAGAAATTTAAAAAAAAATGGCAGAAAAATAATGAAAGAATTAGATGTAAAAAATATATATATTAAGAAACAAACAACAAACACTATCATCACTGCACCACTTTTCTAATTAACAAAAAGTTGAGGTAATTGAATGTCATCTGCGCATCGTCGCACCTGTCTGTTCTTCAAGGAACAATAATTCAAAAATAAAAATGGACACAGTTATTCCATTTGTTATCGCCAGCGAATACCCCGTTTCAAAATTTAAAAAAGAAATTTTTTTCTTGTTTTGAATAAAATATTTTACGACATTTTATTTAACTTCACACAAATATGTGTTTGCATCGATCAAATCTTACGACTCTATTTTGAACCATTTATTTTCCTTCAAATTCTGCATATACAATCCTGATGACAATACAGTTATCTGCTCTAATAACCATGTCATTTTGTTGCAGACAAGGGTATGCAGTTCGGAGCCCCACATCCGAACCGCCCGGGGCCATGGTCCCCTCTTCTACCTCCTACACTACGCCACTGGTTGAATCGTATTATTTTCACCCTACGTGTGTATGTGTGGGACAATTACTTAGTCACTGGTTAAAAGCATCGACATGTTAGTGGGATTTCTGTTGTATCGTGTCAGTAAAATATTATTTTATCCTTAAGGTATACGACTTAAATAAATGAAAGAATGTTGTAATGACAATATAAAAATATTTTTTTTTTTTTTACTTTGATGTCTTTAGGAACGCATTGAAAAATACATCCTTTTAAAATAAAGAAATACTAATGATCGTGAAGACGTTTGCAAATAGATAAGTTGTTCCATTTTCGTAAATTTTTAAATTACAAAATGTATAGTTCGAAGCTGTAATAAATAATAATGACTCATATGATATGTGTTTCGAAAAAAAAAAATATGTAGTTCAGATTTGCCGTAATATCAAAAAATTGAATTCTCATCTACTGTAAGCTACTCTACATCTGTATCGAGAACCCTTTTACGGTAATTATACAGGACGTTTCTAATTTTAATTCTAGGTGAGAAAGTGTCATATACATACATTAAAAAAATCAATGCCATTGTAGTAATGAGAATGATTTAGGTTTTTAGTTTAGTTTTTATTAACGTCACACTAGAAGCAACAGGAGGGCTATTGACGATGGATCTCGTAATTTTGAACCACGGTCAAGTGACTAGGACGACACCTAAGTTGGCACCCCCTATCCTAACTTGCACGCCACGCAAACGTGAAGGGAGGTTGAAAATAGAGAAGGATCGTTTCAGAATCCCGGGAGCATGTCACCCGTGTTTACCAAAGACAGTGAAACATATGGGAAAGAAAAGGAAAACTAAGGTGTCTCAGGGTCATAATAGCTATACTTGCCTGACGAAAACAACCCCTGTGGTATACCAACCTGGAGGACTATTCCCCTGAATGAGTGAATGTAAAGTTTATTGGCGCAAGAGCCAGACATGGCATTGCAGTGCCAAACAAGAGTAAACTGTGATCTAGACGTGAAGTTGAAAAAAAAGGTAAAAATGGTTGACAAGGAAGGTCGAAAATAGAGAAGGATCGCTAGGGTATCCCGGGAGTGCGTCACACGTGTTTACCAAAGATGAATTATTCCCTTCATATAATCCCAATGGGCAGTGGGCCCTTTTACATCCCCAGTTACCGGAAACTAATTTTAGTAGCCTTTTACGACCTGCATGAGATACAATGGGACTATACTGTCATTCCCGGTCACCACACGGGTCATGCTTGTATATTGATCCAGAATTCAGTTATTATGCATATGGGGCATAAACTATCACTCGTACACAACTCTTTGAGTAAGTTTATCTCATGTATGAGTGATGGTGGAGTTTAACGGTGGAAAAACCAGACTCGGTCATGCTGCGCCAAACAAGCTATAACTGATCTAGACGTGTGAGTAATTGATAGTATTTTAATGGAGCAAAAGCCAGATATGACCATGCGCAAAACAAGGTGTTTGAGTGTAAAGATGTGATCTAGACGGGAAATAACCGAAACAAGAAAAATTGGAAGACAAGAAGGAGGGCCTGAAATAGAGTATAAAAGCTAGGGTATGCCGGGAGCGCGCCACCCGTGTTCGCCAAAGGCTGTAAACCCCATTGGAAAGAAAAAGATCACTAATTATCCTCAGGTGAGTAATGTCCATTCCTACCAAAAGAAGTCAAGCCCCTGAGTATCCCGGATATAATTTCAAGGAGCTGAGCGTCCGGCTAAATTCCGAGACACTGGGTACCTATTTTAGTCGTCACTTACGACATGCAAAAGCTGCAGTGGGACTGTTCACTGTCAACCGCGCACCACACGGGTCAGCTTAAATTTAAGGTCGAGTTTGTTTAAATCCAACAACAATCTCAGCTATCGTGTTTCTTTTAACACTATTTTTCGAGAGTGCATTTGTTCTCCCTTAGGGGCATCAGAATACCAGCGATTCCTTTTTCTAAACTTTCCGATCTCTTTCTCTGCCACTATTCTTTCTCAGACATCTCCATTGCTTTTAAATCTTTTTTTTTAATCTTCTTTTAAGATCACTCTTTTTCGCTACAATTCAACAAAGTGATGGTAATTTAAATAGGTCAAGGTTCTTTCACAAGATGAAATTCTCAAACCATGTGACGTCACATAACATTCCAAAAGTTATGCAGAAAGGTAATATTTAAAGTAATAAGAACGGAATTTTTTTTATTTTTTGTGAGTGTGTATGATACTAACGTATTTATAACAATTTCATGACATAAGTATCTGAATCGGACAAAATAAAGTAATACGTATAGTGTAAAGAGGATTTATTTAAAGAGCCGATCATATTTAAAAATTTCATACAGCGCAATTGAAAACAAATTTGCAAAATAGATGGTATGTGCATAGAATGATAAAAAAAATGTAATCCAATGAATAAAAATTTCATCAAATAGTTCTGCGCTTAACTTTCTTACAATAAAGTGTAATATTAGACATTTTAAAAGAGGTAATTAAATAAGAAAAAAATTGTAGTTTAAAATATTGAGGTTATTAAAAGTCGTGTGATAACTATATGTATTTTTCATGACTAACAAAAATTTTAAATCTCACCAAAATAACATAACACCTTCATGGTACTATTTTCATTGCTACGTCCAACCGACTTTGAAAGGAAAAAAGCCCATAATTATGATGATTAAAGTGTGTATTTCCAATGTGAGCGAATTGTGGTAATTCTTGATAGGGAAGTACAAAGTAATAAGGGGAAGCAATTGCTCTTAGTATTTCAAATTGATTAAAAAACTTCTCATTTATCTCTCTGTTGACGATTTGTTTGAATACATTTACAAATCTATTGCTCCGGATCTGGTCATCGAAGTAAGCAGCTATATAGACCTTATCAAAAATTACTAGGGGCCCGTCATTAGAATAAACGCGTCCCCAATTAAATTCAAGCGGTAAAAAGTGGTGATTCGCGATGCAAGTTAATCGAAAATTGTGGAGAAAAGCATCCTCAAAAAATGGTCTTTCGCCCGATCTCAAAAGAGGCCAATGATCTTTTAGGACATTTTCATATTCTAATCGGAAGTTTGGCACTAGAAATCGGTCAACTGATTCCTTTTCAGCAGTTTTTTTACTTATTTCTGCTATTCTCTGATCTTCACTTCGAATTTGGAAAAAACCTTCATTGTCGATTGTTATGGTCCTCCATTGAAGGAAAGGTTCACTATTATGCAATAATACATGAGATTTTACTGCTTTGGAAAGAGCATAATCTAAACATATTTTTAGCTCCGTTTTTTCATTCCATTTGTATAGTATTAGGTGTTTAAAAGGTTTTTTGAAACAATTACAGTCCTCCTCGCTTGCAATTTGAAATTTGATTGCGTTGCGTATTCTTGTGATATATGCCATTTCATTTGGACTATAATTGATTTTTCTTAAAGTAAGTTGTCCAGCTATCTGTAAATAAAATGGAAAAAAGTATACTTAGTATTTCGGCTAAGCGCTTTCAAAAAGTATAAATATATTCTTAAAGATAACGTACGATAGGATCTCGCTAAATCGATCTCGGATAAACTGACTCTCCGCTTATTTCGATCGTACACTTACGGTTATTTTTTACATAAGTGATCGTCACTCCGTTCATGCCGAAAACTTTTCACTAGCAAAGTGTCAATCGGCCGTTGAATGGTAACAAGTGTATGTGTTACTTTTGTATTGAGAGGTTCTACTTACTTTTTACACCATCATAAAGTGTAAACAACTAGTGAATTCACAAACCCTATTGATGAGACGTCATAAAAAGAACAACACAGTCTATTAATTATCTTCACAGTGTATGAAAAGTCTGATAGGTGAATCTATTTTTTCCTACTGAATCCTAGATTAGAATTAAATAACGTGTTTGTTTACCATCTCACTCGCTTGGAAAGAGAGGCTTCATAAATTACGGTTTGGTTTTGGTTACATTAACTTCGCACTAGCAGCAGAACGAGGGCTATTGGCGTCGGAACTTGTGATTTGGAACATCGGTCATATGACGAGGTAGATACCTAAGCTGGCACCTCATCTCATAACTTTTATACCCAGCCAGCGATAGAACTTTGGGCCCCGAAATTTTAATGTGCATCATCCCCGACTGCACTGCGTGTCCTTAGGCGACCAAGGATCGAACTGCGACTGCACGAAAACCGCCGGTCACAGATCGGAATCCCTGACCCCTACGCTACCGCGGCCATAAGAATGATATAGGATAAAATTTCCAAAACTTTTATGTTAAATGGCTTACATGAAATAGTACTATAATCTAATTCTATAATCCGAACCCATGACGACTAGGCTACCGCGGCTACGGAAATCAGAAAAACTCAGTGAGCAGTAACAATAACCAAAATAGAGAGCTCTTTGTGGAATGAATTAGTTAATTTTAATTCAGAAATGCATTTTAATATATTATGACCATTTCTAGACATGTTAATAATTTCAATGAATATTTCCGAATTAATATAAGATACATAAATTATTTTATACTATGGTCAAATAATAAGCACGACCTTTCACTCCCAGGTTTCACAAGAAGCCACTGCAGGACACGGAGCCGCGACCAGGTTTAAGTGCATCAGGCCCTTTATAAGATGGGACTCTAGTGGTCTGAGGGTTCGAACCCACGACTCGACGAAAGCAACGCAAGCGTTCATAAACTCACTAGGCTACCGTATTCGTCATTAATCTAATAAAAGGCATTAAAAATGGAGAGGAATTAAAAATAGTGAGTTGAAAATTTCGAATGCCATTTTAATCAAACTCACACACATACGAATACATGTATGAGTGATTCAAAAACAATATTCAAATATATAATCACACATCAGCCCCATTACGCAGCGAGTCTGTTAGTGGAATAAGGACTCGAACCCACGACTCCACGTAATATGGTTAGTGGACAATTTTTATAGTAATTCTTTGCGGAATATATTGCACCAAACAAAAGTTGAATTAGCCGAAATAAAGCACATTTGCCGGGAGATTTTGATCATAATCTCTTATCTATTGCGACCTCGTTTTGACCAACGATTACATAATTCTTATTTGAAATTGTTATGTTTTCATTTAAAGCAACGTTTATTGAAAAGCATCGGGGGTAAAAATGTAGTTTAGAGTAACCACTTGGCGAGATTTGAAAAATCGCCAAATTTGGCGATTTTTATGGCGGAGCCTGAACTCCGCGAGCTGAAAAGTAGGAATTTTTACCTAAGTTTCAGAGGCGTGTCGATTTTCCGGCGGGTACACAGTAATAACGGTTTTCAAAAACTCCTTGTAGATTTCGTCCTGAATAGAATGATTGTGTCTCCGTCTCCACATGTATTAATCCATGTAAGAATCAAATTCTCCCTCGACAAAGGAACTGGGATTGGGAGAATAAACGTGGAGTAAATGATTGACGGTAAGGTGTAAAACGCAGAAACAGAATATCAACCAAGCAGGAGAATTTGAATAAAAAAAAACGTTTAAGAACGTAAAATGCAAAAGCACGAAAACACAGCAAAATTAATAAACAACTGAACTGCACAACTGGTACACCGTACTAACGGACAAAGAAAATTCTAGAAACTGTGAGAAGTCGGCACTGAACAATGCAAAAGACCAAACGATTAACCACTGATTGGTTAAGATTTAAGAAAAACATCCGCAACAGCTGCGTGACTGTCAGATTGCGCAGGTATAATGAATCTTGTAAAAAAGTAATCCAGACAGAAGGGGGGGAAAAAGATGGAAGATTCTAGTTCCGATTAATGTGGTAAATTCGAAAAGGTAGCCAAGGCGAAAGCATAAGTAGTGAAAAAAATAGGATCCGAGGATTGTGTAACGAAAAAAAAAAACATCGGGTGATCCGGCATTCGTATTCGTGTGGCAAATTCGAAAAGGTAGGCCCGGCGATTGCAACAAAAGTGAAAAAAAAAATGATCAGAGAAAGGTATAAATATATATATAAAAAAAAAGCTTCTTACTGAAAATCATGTATCATATGCCTTATTCAAAAGGTTGCCACGGCTAAAGCCCCCGCAGAGGAGAGAAAGCATGGTAACCACAATTGGCAAAATATCGCCAAACAATTGTAAACAATTTTTGTCGATATCGGGTGGTTACGCTAAACAACATTCCAACCGAGAAGGATTATAAATTCTGTTGTTCATATTTAGATAAACTTAAGTACACACATATATAATATTTCGGCATGAAATGATTGAATTGTTTTCTAACATGTTATATAAATTTATGGTATACTTACATAATCTCTAGACATTTTTAGAGATGATTGAAAATTTAGTTTCACCGGCGAAAGTTTACGAATATATCACTTTGCACGACATTCAAAAAGCATTAAAAGACAAAGATTGTATATTTTCGAGAGTAATTATTTGAAGACGACAGTCACATAATGAAGTAACTGAGACAAACAACGAATTTGAAATTTTGATTGATTGATTGATTGATTTGAACGTTACACTTGAAAATAAAGACGGAGGCTATTGACGAGAAATTTCGGTTTTATCCAAGTTCAAATGACTAGAATCGCGCGAAAGCTGAAACCCTACTCTCCAGACCTCCAATCCACGTCAAGAAGAGAGTTTTGAACGTAAAAAAATTTAATTAGCTTTAATAATTCTACATGAAGAGTTTATATTGGATTTCGATTTCAATGCATAACTCGACTGAAGATTTACCGGCTGTGAGTTCACAGCCCCGAACAAAACGGGTTTAATATCACAATTAAAATATCAAAAAAAAAAAAAAAATCGTTCATGCTCTGAGCAAATTTTAGACCAAGCAAATATATTTTGTCCTGAAGTAAGAACTTTTAGGCCAAACCTTTTAGTTCTAAACCAATGTTACGTAATGTTTACATTGATATTATTGATCAATTGATCCGATATTCAGTGTTTAATTTTCAACAAAACGACCGGCGACTACTGGAACTACATGAGAACTATGGCAACTTATCTTTGAATTTTAAACCTAAGTCAAGTGACGAGGAGAATACCTGAGCTGGCACATCCTCCATGCTTCCACACGAAGCAACGTGTAGATTTTGAATCTCTGAAGTTAATAACTTTACTTATCTACTCCAAACGTTAGATTTTTGGTGGCACAAAAACGCGACCCCATGACTCCATAGATAAAAGATCATCAGAACGCTTGCGAAAATCAATACTTTGGAAACGGGTCCGCAAATTAAACCGATAGTTTAATTTATATTCTTGTTTATTAACTTCGCACTAGAAGCAACACGAGAGATATTGGCGTCGGACCTCGTAATTTTGAACCAAGGTCAAGTGACGAGGACGACAACTGAGATGGCATCCCCTCTCCTAACTTCCACACCACGTCATTGTGAAGAGAAGTTTGCGAGTCTTTGGCGACGAAGGATCGAACCCGCGATTGAGTGAAAAACGCCGGCCACGAATCCGAAACCATGACCACTATTCGACCGCGGCCAAATGAAACCGATACCTAAGTCCTATCAGAAAAGTTCTTGAAAAACTTTTTGTTTAAGATTTTATAATATATTTGATGTTAAATAACCCTCTGACTTTTACCTCACGATTTTTACGTGTAGCGAAAATTGACTTTTCTGAATATGTATTCTTATGACGTAAATAAATATTTAACAAATCTTTGAAACAAAAAGGGTTTGATCGGAGATGGGTCGAAAGTGTCATTTGGAATGCAAGATAATAGGAGGGGGAGGACATTGAAGTAATTATTGCCAGACTGATAGAAAAATTGTTTATATCCCCCTCGGAAATGTTTCTTTCATTTAACACTGTTTGAAAAATGACGAAGTCCCACAGGATGATAATTCCTATGAGAAAGGATAATTGTTTGATAAGTTGTAAGGATCTAAAATATAGTTTCTTTGAATTCAGAACTTTTTCTCTTTCGTATAGAATCAGAAATATTTTAGTTACAATTAAAACTCCGGGCCGCGGTAGCCTAGTTGTCAAGGTCATGGACAAGTGGCCGGCGTTTTTCGTTCAGTCGTGGGTTCAATCCTTGGCCGCCAAAGACCCGCCGTGTAGCTAGGGTTGATGCACGTTAAAACTGTTCGAGGTTAAAAGTCCTCCCGTTTGCATGGTGTGGATGTTAGGAGAGGGGGGTTCCTGTTCAGGTGTCGTCCTCGTCACTTGCCCTTGGTTCAAAATTACGAGGTCTGTCGCCAATAGCCAACGTGTTGCTTCTAGTGCGACGTTAATAAAAACTAAACTAAACCATGAAAACTTCTTCGTTTCCCGCCTTAATATTGAAATTGAGATTGAAAAAAAAGTATAATTTCAAGTTTTTGAAGACATTTTAAAAACATTAGGTAAATATCATTTTCAAAATATTCAATGTATATTCTGAATAAAATATATCTATACATATCAACCAATAGATATACACAGTGCATTCATATTTTACTGTTATTTCTGAGTAAGTGAATGATATATTCAGATTTACTGTTAATTTTACACTAAATAATTTATAAGTTTGTACATGAATCCTTCTTTAAATGTGTGTATGTGTGAGCTATAAAGACAGACAGTGGGGACAAATATTTTACAAATTATCCACTTCTAAGCGAAATAATTTTTGTGATCTTTAATAAGTATAAATTTGATCATTTCTTTTAGTACAAATTACCTTTTATTTCCTTAATATATCCAATCCCTTTACGATAGTTGTCTTCTGAAAATTTCACCTTTTTCATACGTTTGATTGATTTTTTTTATCAACGTCGCATTAAAAAGAAAAATTCAAGACTAATTTTTATGGAATACGAAAAATAAATAATAAATTTTACATTCCTGAGGTAGATTTATTGAGAATATTTTACTTTTGGAATATAATTTGGTATAAAAAACACACTATTGTTTAATACAATTTAATAAATTAATTTCCACTCAATATTGAACTGTATTAAGAGTTATAAAAAATTACCTAGAGATTTTGTTCATTATTTTTATGGCAGTAAAATGTTTTTAAAAAGTACTTTTTGTGAAATTAAATATTATTTTAAACTAGACAGAAATAAGTACTTTTCATCCTTTTAAAATTCATAAGAATAACTGATATTCGATTTATTACCGTTTGTGTTCATTATTTATATCATTTTTCATTTTTTCTTGAATCTAAATTCGTAATATTTTTACTGTTTCAGTTTACATAAAATCACATTCCCTTAGTTTCAAATCTTACAATACTCTGGAGGCACGTTTCATTTAATCTGAATCTCATAATTTTTATTAAAATTAACTTTCAGTAGCCATTTGTTTGACTTATTTACTGATTGTCGTGCAAGTTTCGTAACATGTCAACTGAAAATTCCCCGGTCTGACACATAGATGTGGCTACTAAAATTAAATCCATATGTTTTTTAGTTATTCTAACCCTCAAAAGATGCGTGTATAAATTTGACAGCTGTCGGATTATTAGTTTGTGAATTATAGCCTTTTGAGTGAAGCAACTTTTGTTATTGTGAATAAAATGGATAAAAAGGAATTTCGCGTGATGGTAAAATATTGCTTTTTGAAAGGAAAAAATAAAGTTGAAGCAAAACCTTGGCTGGATGCCGAGTTTCCGGACACTGCCCCAGGAAAATCAACCATGAAGGATTGGTATGCTAAATTTAGACATGATGAAATGAGCATCGAAGACGGTGAACGCAGTGGATGCTCAAAAGAGGTTGTTACCGACGAAAACATTAAGAAAATCCACAAAATAATTATGAATCATCGCAAATTGAAATTGAATGAAATAGCAGACACTCTAAAGATATCAACTGAACGTGTACATCATATCATTCACGAATATTTGGGTATGAGAATGCTCTGTGCAAAGTGGGTGCCGCGCGAGCTCACTTTTGACCAAAAACAACGACGAGTTGATGATTCGGAGCAGTGTTTCAAGATGATCAAGCGTAATAAAGCCGAGTTTTTGTGTCGATATGTGACAATGGTTGAAACATGGCTCCATCATTTCTCTCCGAAGTCCAAACGACAGTCATCCGAGTGGACTGCACCCGATGACATCGCTCCAAAGCGTGGGAAAACGAAACAGTCGGCTAGCAAGGTTATGGCGTCTATATTTCGGGATGCGCATGGAATAATTTTCATTGACTACCTTGAAAAAGGAAGGACCATCAACAGCGACTATTACATAGCGTTATTGGACTGTTTGAAGGACGAAATCGCCGAAAAACGGCCGCATTTGACGAAAAAGAAAGTGCTGCTTCACCAAGACAATGCACCATGTCACAAGTCAGTGAAAACGATGGCAAAAATCCATGAATTGGGCTTCGAATTCCTTCCTCATCCACCGTATTCTCTAGATCTGGCCCCCAGTGACTATTTCCTGTTCTCAGATCTCAAAAGAATGCTCGCTGGGAAGAAATTTTCGTCGAATGAAGAGGTGATCGCCGAAACTGATGTCTATTTTGAAGCAAAGGACAAATTGTACTACAAAAATGGTATCGAAAAGTTGGAGGGTCGCTATAATCAGTGCATCACCCTTGAAGGGAATTATGTTGAATAAAAAATACTAATTTTGCCAAAAAAATGTGTTTTACTATGGTAGTCCGAGGACTTTCCAATTGAAATGTTATGTAAACAAGTTGTACGCGTATGTAAACGATAGTAGTATTTCATCTTTCAGGGCACTGTCAAATTAGCATCCAGTATTTTGCTGTTTATTCTTCTACGGTACGTTTATTAAACATTTTATACATGAAATATTTCTAAGATTTACTTTGAGAATTAATAAGCTACAATGCGTATTTTTTACTAAACTTTGAGTATTTTGTAGAATATTTTTGTTATATTTTTTTTGCATGCATTTAAAATTTTTCTCTCTCTGACTTCATTTTTAATAGTTAAGTATGAAATATCAGTCAATTTTAGCATTTTCACTTCGAGTTATAGTGAATAATAACCATACGATATCAATTCGTGATTATTGAAGTTATCGATTTTCAACACAAAACGGTACGGAATTTTTTCAATTATTATAATAATTACTTTCAATTTTTGATAGCTTATAAGGAGAAATAAAATATCTGATATAAATCTTGTTACAAACACCACAGCGTCAATATATTGCTTAATGAGGCTGCGCATAATATAAGAAATCACAAAAAAGGAAAACTTGTAAACAAAACAGACCAATTTAGTACGGCCAATATACTAGAATCTGAGATATAACATTTTAAAAAATTAATACGAAATAGAAAATCCGAAAAAATTTAAACCGATATATGGCAACACATTTTCTTAGAAGAACGCGTGTTACTACAATGACATCTCTGGATGCAAAAGTTCAAATTTTTTTGTTGGACATATATTGGGTTTTCCCAGAATATGGAAAAAAAAGCACTTGAGCGAAAAAAATCGAAAATGCAATAAGGTGGTTTCCCTGACAATTGACGCACTTTTCTGCAGAATTACAGGAAACACTTTCTTGCCCTGTTGCTCTACAGCAAGCGCTAGTTATTTGTCCCCTACACACATTCTTGGAATGGCCGTATCGCGGAGAATTGATACACCTTAGAATGTTTCAAATGCATATTTGGACGGAGAGTCGGAGGTATGCGGCCTGAACAGTCTGTGGTAGGGTAGGATTTCAAAAGGTCAAGATGAGGTGCTTAGTATTAAGCACCTTACCATCTCCCCTAATCGTTAACCTCCGGACACCACACACTTGCTAGTCTTACAAATTCTCCAAAATCTCCTCTTCCGACACATTCACTAATTCCATTGAGGAAACGACGCTACGGGAATAGTTCAGATTTCTATAGGGTGAAGTTGTCACAGGATAATGTCCCAAGGTCTTCATACTCATAAAAATTTCTGCTTGTTTGCAATTGTTAACTTCAATTAAGAGGTTCCCAGAAGAAAGTTTCTGTAAATCCTTAACTGTTCCTACTATACCTTGAATTCCTCTTTGAATTAAGAATGGCGATATCATAGAAAAAGTATCAGTTTCTTTTTTTTATCAATAAAAAACGGAAATATGTAGATTTGTTATAGATATCTGTGGATTATAAATGTTCTTTTTCAGCATTACATTAAATATGATATTGCCCACGTTAAGCCCATGCTTCTCTGTTTGAAATAGATTTTTTAACAGCTTCGGGAGCTAAAAACGATTTACCTGGAATTGTTGCCATTGTGCCCTTATTCCTGTAAGTTTATTATTATTATTTTCCATTATTAATATTTTCCATTTTTTGAAAATTTGCGTAATACTATGAGAAGCGTTTCTATTCAACGCATACATTAGAAATAAGCAGTAATAATGAATAAGTGTTACTGCGAATGGTTTCGTGCATTTGTATGGATTTAATTATGGATGGAGTCGTAAAAGTTTTCATTTTGTTATTTCATAACATTTCAGTATCGTACCTATATACTTTGTCAGTGATGAAATAATTAATTTCTGAAAACATTTTATTCATATCATTATTTGTATTGAAATGTTTTTTTCTTCTGTTTTATATTCTTACCTAATTAATCGGTTTTGCATTTTTAAATATAATTATTTAAATAAAAAATATCCGGAAAATATTTTTTCCATAAATTTGTAGGAATTAAATATAATACCATGCATTTCTTTATTATTCAAAATATTTCTCTGTATTTCTAAAATAAGATGATTAATTTACTTTTGATACGAAGTTACTCGCTTAAAACACAATTAGAATGGTTTCGAATGAATAAAAGCGAATGAGATAAATAAAAACTTGAAATATTTTGTTACTATGATGCTTGAAACAATTGACTTATAGTTTTAGAATTCCGTTGCTTCTTTTTGGAATTAAAAATTATCTTTTCTAAGTATAATGAATTGAAGTAAATTTTTCATTCGGTAACAGTTTGTGTTGAAAAGCTACTTTTATAAAACAATATTATTTTTAAGTATAACGTTCAGTTAAACATTTTATGAAAGGCCTTATAAATAAAGCATTGTGCTTTGCAAAAAAAAGTAGATTAAGTTTTATTAATTTGAAATTGAAAGTGTTAATAAATTTAACTTTCTTTCATGCATAGTAAACGAAAACGTTTCGAAATAAGATTTCCAAATTTTCAAGACACATGATGCTTAGTTCTTGATTAAAACATACCATATTACAATAAATATTTTATTCGCCACGTAATGGGCTTTTGTTTTAGCTGAATCAATTTTGGCGTGCCAGATCACTTTTCAATTTTTTATCGTTTGCTTCAATATTTATTACATTTAGCTTCAATATTTTCAATTTAATAATTTATCGTTTGCTTTAATTTTAATACCGGAAATGTTTACAATTGTTCATTTCTCTATATTTCCTCGTTTACTTTAATTCTTATATTTCAGTAATTCAATAATAATTAGAAAAATAAAAAGCGCCCCTTTGCGGGCTAAATCTGTTCTTTGCAATATTATATATATATATATATATATATATATATATACATAATCTTGCTCAAATTTTCAATCTTTAATAAATTAATCGTTAAAAAAATCGTTAATATTTTTTATGCATCCAATCAAATTCAAAAAATACATTTTTTTTAAACTTCTAGTGGATGACACTTGATGATAACACAGTTTTTTCAAATATCAATTCATTGTATTAAATATAATTATTGAAAATGCAGTTTACCCTACCGTTGTCGTGATTTCAAAAATTGAAACAATTGGCTTTTTTTTTTTTTTTTTTTT
>BMAW01025454.1:12077-28052 GCA_019974015.1 Nephila pilipes
ATTTCCCAATTAATTTCTGAAAAAGAGACTCTAAAGACAGAATCATTGACTGATTTGCAGACTCTAAGCACATTTCCCCCTCTTCCGACCAGGTAAGAATTCACAGGGGGAAATTCACAAGAAGTTCAATACTTTCTTCCCAATCTATATTTCACATAGTTTCCAGCACATTCGGCTTCTTACTATTTGTCGCCAAAGTCGCCAAGTGTATCGCCTTATCAATAAATTCGTCACCAAGGTTGTGGGATCATTGCTTAATCTTCCTTTGGCTAACTGATAATATGTACTCAAATGTTTCTTTTCTTTCATAAGATAACCTCTGCATATAAACACCATCTCTTTTTAAATCTCATAATTGTAAAATATATTTATTGTGCTGTAAAAGTTTTCTTTATACTTTTTTTTCAATTTAAGTGTTATCCATCAAAAATAAATAGTTTAATTAACTTATTAAACAATTATTGGCGTGTCCAACCAAGTTAAAATTTTTAAGTTGAACCACGAAAAACAAATTGTCGAAATTGAAGATAAATCATACAGTTATGTATATTTATCATGTACTGTGAGATCAGGGGAACGATAATTTTCCTTATTGGAGAAAAAAAAAGTAAAGAAGTCGCACACTGAGTACGTATCATATATATATATATATATATATATATATATATATATATAACCAACACACTCTTTAAAATTTAGTTTCATGTTCAACTTGGTCTGGAATAAAAGTTAATATGCCTCCATTATTTTTTAAATTATTTTAAAACCTGATTTGGAATTAAAATTAATTAAAATATGCTTATTTTCATTGGAACATATGTGTGATAAAATTATTGTATCTTCAGGAAAACACGAGAAAAAGTTGGGAAAAGAATTTATTTTGGGCGAAAATGTTACATAAAATAAATTCGAAAAAAGATATTCTTTAGGATTGCGGATAAGTTTCAGATTACTACAACACATCAGTGAAGCATCCAAAAATTTAGAGTGATAGGAGTAATTGTGTGGATTTGTTAATAGGACAGTTAGACAAAAACAAACAGGTTTTCAAATTTTTACACTAAATTTTTTTATTAATTTAATATATTAGTGAGATAGTGAGAAGATTGGATATTGTAATAAGAAAAACAGTTTTACCATCAAATATTCAACACATTATATAATAAGGCATTTGATCTTCATTTGAAACGGTATTTAGAAGAATAAAAAAGAATTTTAACAACGATGTACAAACATTGAGTAAAAATGTGTATCGATTATAAATAACGAAGTATGTAACATCAATTTCTTCAATTATCAGCTACTTTGAGCACTCATATATTTCAGTGAACAAGATACGAAAAACAATTAAGACACAAAGTAATCATTTTCATAACCTAACTTAACGTACGAAATAATAAAGTTAAGCAACATTGTAAAAGTATCATTATTTTCAAGTCAGTGGTAACGGATGATTTAAATGTCGTAGTTATTGCGCGTTTTTTATAATACTTAAACGAATTTTATATGCTACTCGGAAATGATGCTTACTCATATGATTATTATTTCAAAAAAGTTCATGGAACGATTCTTAACTTTGACAAAATGATTCTTAAGTGTTACTTCGTAGCTATTATTCCATCTACCAGAAAAAAATGGATGTTAAAATATATTTCTATCAATCGGAGTAAAATGTTTATTTAAAATACTAATCAGATAAATTTCTTTGATAAAATTGGATTTTTTTAGTACAGAAAGTTTCTTTACGGACAAAAAAATTGACACACTATTTTTTTAAATACGCGCTTGCATTTCCATATCCACATGAAATTTAAAAAATATAAATATATTTGATTACAGAAATCAGTATTTGTGAATTGAAAATTAAATTATTTACTTCTGTTTAGTAAAAAAAATATTTTTACAACTTTTCATTCATTCAAAATATAATTTTTTTCTTCTTCTAAGTCTATAATGAGAACAGCTGACTGTCGTAATTATCTCAGACCATTATGAATTAAGTACTTTTCAACCAGTAAGAGAGAACATTTGCTTCAAACTTTTCATCTCAAAAAGTCGGCATAACTCTTAGAAAGAGTTCCGACATTACATTTCACTTTAAGATGAGTGTGTGTCACGAAAGTACTCATCCATTTAAGACATTGTTGTAAGAGTTATAATTACCTTAGAGATTCTTTTGAGAAAACACTGCACGACATGGAAACTAACTCTAGGACGGAATTTTTTTACAAATAGAGAAACGATTCAAATTTTCCCTTTATTTTCATTAAACTGTTTATTTAAATTTGCTGAATGTGAAAGTAAAGAACGCGGAAACTATTTAATTTCCTCTATATTATCAAGAAAAGAATTGAATTTTAAAAAATACAAATAATAACGTTATTCTCCCAAAATATGCTCTACACTGCGTATGCATACAAGGTTTAATTGAAAAGTATTGCCCTCATGGCCTAAATTTTGTAATGACAGCTGGTCATTATCTTCACTTGCCATTCCTAATTTTAATTTAAAAAAGGTATAGATAGCCTAATGAAGAAATAAAGATCGACAATGACGCCATAAGTAGTTATTTTTCACTTTCTGGAATTTTAAACTTCAATAGTTAATATTGTTATCAATAGATTCAACTTCCTAAGCATTCTTAAACTAACATCAGAATATATATTAAGTTATTTCATCTTCTACCAACTCAATCAGAGTGAGTAGACGAACTGGAATTTTGAGCCTATATCTTATCTCTTCTAAGATTCCTCTTATAGCACTTTAGATTATGAAGAGCTTGTTTCGACGTCCTTAGTTGGCTTGCTATCACCCTCACTAATTCTCAATATATATTAAAATTTTTGGTTCATGTGAAGTCTTAGGTACACCTTGGCGACTTTTGATAACGATTTAAATGTTGCGATTTAGGTTATGGTAACTTCCAATTATTGTACTTCAATATGTATCACTGCTTTGGCGATCATACGACTGTTAAGCGCTATCTATTTTAAAATTTTAGTGAAATGATACCATGTTTTTACATGATGGTTAAAAATTTGATAACTTCGTAAATTGTTTGAAATTTTTAAGAATATTTTAAATATTTTATAAAATATTGTTGAATGATTGATTCCAAATATATAAAAATTTTGTTTTATGAAGGAACAAATCCTTAGTAGTATAACTAAACTAAAACTGTATAGCATTTAATGCATTTTTCAATTTTTAAGATTATTGAAACTAAGCATTAAATTATTTCATATTTTAATATGCAATTTCCATCGTAAACATATCAATAAATGTTCGATGTAGAATAATTTTACTTCAAAAATAATACAAAATAGTATGATAATATATTTGTATACATTTTGTAAGGTTATCTTCAATAGTGTTATTGATATTCCTTGAGCGAAATGATAAAAAATCATATTTGGAGGAAATGGGATTCATTGTTCGGTACAGTAATGTTGATCAGCAGTAAACATGAATATTTTAACCATATATTAATATTAATATTTTAATATTAATATTAATATTTTAATATTAATAATATTAATATTTGAATGTTTGTTTTAATGTAATAAAAAATGTATATCTTAATACATATCTTAATATTAATATTTGAATGTTTGTTTTAATGTAATAAAAAATGTATATCTTAATACATATTTTTTTTCAAAAAATCGAATTTGTTTGAAGAATATGGGTCGTTTGAACCTTAAACTTTATCAATGTATATTTTTAAGCTATTTTGATGATCAAAGCGCGAAACATTAGCAAAACGCTTTTAAATACATTTCTTCAAAATACTCAAAAAAACCATTTGTTCCTTTAATATTTAATAGTAAATTTTTATCTGTAATAAGAAAAACTACTATGCTTCCCTTACCTATATTTAATTTGAATATTTGTTTTATTTTAATCACGACTATTTCCATCTCCAACTCTTACACCACCTTGGTACTAGTTTGATTCAAAAGGTACTTGTGAATAAAGGTAGATGGCATCATTAAATTAAAGTAATGTTACCATTGGGTGCTATCATCTGTTAAGTGGAGAGAAACATATTTGGCATTCATTTGTTAGTTTGAATTTGGAAGACATTTGTTGCCAAATCAAAATTTGATTGCTGCAGTATCGACTTATCGAGCTGTCGCCACCTATGACACTTGAATTCATAGTTATACTCCAGAAATAAATCACTGAGTTGCTCCATATGAATCATTTAAAAAAATGGCGAAGATTGTCAGAGGAGGAAAATAGTTTTGACTAAGAATTTTTTAGGTGTGAAAGGCGTCATGATCACAAATACGAGTAACTGAGGCTTAGCTGTCCAGTGAATCATGATGCTAAAAAAAACACAATTTTCGATACTACGAGCGCAATCTCTTGGAATTTATAAGGACTTATTGAATGACCTTCGTAAATTATGCGATTTGATTGTACTAAAAAAATAGCTTAATATATCGTTCTCATTTGCTTTCCTCTTTCGAAACAGCCCTATCTCTATTAATAGGTTACTATGCATCATGAATTTCTACTACCTATATTTTATTTAAGTATATATTTAATTTAAATAACGACTGTGTGTGTCTGTCTCTCGTATATTTCGTAACCTTGGTAAATCAAATAATTTGTTTATTCCACAATTAAATCGTTGCTTATCTATTTTAATTTCTCTTTGAATATCTTACAACTTTTTTAACAAAAGCAAATAAGTTTAATAATTTAAAATCATTTAGTAGCTTATCTCTTTTCAGAAGCTCTCTGCGTGAGCTACGTTTACATCACACTATCTTCATAGTTGTAGTTATAATTTTATAAAAAATACAGACATACTAGATGAAACTAATTTAAGATAATAAAGCATTTAAAATTAAACTATTCAACATGTACTATAAATATATGTTTATCAGAAAACATTCAAATTTATAAATTAAATTGAACTAATTTCCGTTAAAGTGCAAATTCTTAATATATTTGTTTTAAAATCTGTCGTTTTATCATTCTTAAAAATTAAAACCCCAAAATAATTTAGCATAAGTGATAAATAAACAGTATCAACCAATTATACTGATAACTAATTTAGTTTCTGCTTAAAAATAAGTAATAAATCCAACTAGTAATATTTATACTTCTTAACATATTTATACTTCTATTATTTACACTTTATTCCTAGCATAAATTTAAAAGTAATTTTGTTGACTGTTCTAATACATTTAGAGTTATTATTATGTCCAGCATTTCTTGAAGAAATTTTTCAATTTCCGTTCGTAGTGATTCTTTTAAATAAAAATTTAACTGAAGCTAAAAGTTGTTGTCATCATTTTAGCCAAGTAATTGTCAATGAAGAGTCTCAGATTCATCTGGAAATCTGATCTAAACATGTCGAAGATAATCTTATCGTCTGGAAATGTTATTGAAATTAATTTTTGAGATGAGAAGGACATCATTCTCGCAGACGTCTAAAAAAAATCTGTCAAAGAACGATATTACGGTGAATTACCTCATTCTCCATTTCTATTCGAAATTTGGCTTATTTTTCAACCGCTATTTAAATAGTTTTATTAAAGGAGAAAACGATAATTACATTAAACGATGACTGGTGTTTGACCTAAGCTCCATTATGCAAATTGTATCGTTGGTCGCTTAGACTTTTATTTTTAATGAAGAAAAGATCCAGAGAAAGACGGAAAAGTCTACAGATAAAAATGGAGTAACGTAGGAAGCTTCTGATGAAAGAACGGACTAAAATACTTTTAAAGACCCACATCATCTCCCATTTCAGAATCAGAAAGAAATGCTTATGTAAATCAGAAAGTTATTTTTATCGAATTAGGGAAAGGTATAAAATTTTTAAGGATTATATTGGGGGGTCATACATTTGGGGAGAGAACTTGCATCGCTTCTTCATGACATCAAAAGCCTTTTTTTTTTTTCATTTCTGTTAAATGTGTTCAACTCAAATATAATCAAAAGGAACTCTATTTTCAAATATACACCTCCAAGTAATGAATTGAGTTTGTGGACATTTCTCAATCGAAAGAAGAAAAAAAAATATGGCCATAGACATAAATAGATGCTTTGGAAGTAGATTTGTACTAAAATAAACTGGTTTCTAAAGATGGCTAATTATAATTTCAAAAATATTATTTCATGCAATGGGAAACTCATAGTTTATATGAATAATTATTGTAAAATTTAAGACAAAACTCCCACTTGATTTTCAGAATGTAACCTATTTATAAAATAAATTAAAACTATTTCGCATTTTTTAATGATTCAAATTACAATACTGCCCACCAAAATAGGCACTGAAAAATATTTTGACGTATTGGAATCAGACTGAGCATAAAAGAAAATAACATTACAACATTGACTACTATTTTTAGCTTCATCTAAAACAAAATGGAATATTAATTTAAAAAACTGCTTACTTCTTACGGAATTGTATATCATGAGAAAACAGTTTGGTCTTACCCAACAACAATTAATGAAGAAATTTGTTCCCATAAAACTGGGATTACTCAATTCAGTTCTAAGTGTAAATTTGACTTTTTTGTTTTGCTTTTGAAAATTCCTTTTGTCTTGGTGCTTTCATTGAATATTCACACACACACACACACATACTCTCTCTCTCTCTCTCTCTCATATGTATATATATATATATATATATATATGTATATATATATATATATATATATATATATATATATATATATATATATATATAACTATGTGCGTATATATATATATATAAGTAAAAGTAGAATTTACAGTTTTCCTTTGATATATGGGAAATAAATATGTATTTTAACTAATAATAAATTTCAAATATATATCGCAAAGGTAAATTAACTAATTTATAATGTAAAGTAAAAACTAGCTAAAATGTTATAATGAACAAGTTAATAAATAGCCTTATAGTAAATACATATAAAATCATGTACATGTAATTCTAACTTCAATCTAAGTATTATTCCTTAACGCAAAACATATCCCTCTGTTTAAAACAGAACTGAAAACTAAATGCTTCTCTCGCAGTTCTGGTTCTTATTATCATTTCATATATTGTTTAGATTGAGTAGAACGAAAATTGCATTGAAACCTGATATTAATTAAACATCGGTGACTATATAATCCATCATTTAAATTGAAAGAAAAATTAGAAAGTTCAGTATTTGTATGGCAAACATACTAAAATTAAAAAAAAAACACTTTTAAGATATTAAAGAAACTAAAAAAAAAAAAGTTCTTCATTTCTTTTAGAAAAGAAAAGAAAAAACACCTTGAAGCAAAACTGTTTCCTAGAAAGCTACAGTTAGATAAATTCATTAAAATTCTCTAAGGACCACTAATGATAAAAATAACTTACGATTAAAACTAAGTAACTATTTTTGGTACAAAAATATTCAAAATATTGCGTTTTTATTGATATTTTTTTCTCATCACTTAAGACTATTTTTGGAATGTAACTGTTACGCTGTAATAACAAGTATCATGTTTCATAACTATTTCCTTAACTAAAAAGTAATTTTCCAGTAAATATGAGAAATTCTGTGCAAACATATTATAACAAAACAAAATATTGTGAAATCATTTAAATATATGCATTACTTATTCGCTTGAGTCCAAGAGAACCGTTATTCAAAACAAAACAAAAAAATATATAAATAATAATTAAGAGAACAATCTGACCTCGCTGCTAGGGAGGCTTGACCAAATAAATTATAACAAATTAAGATTGATCGGAAGAACTAAGGAAACTTAAAACTTGTGTCTCAGTGTAGAGTGCTATTGAAACACGGCAGCTCTATTTTAATTCAAGTCAATCTAATTTCTTTAAAAAAAATATTTTCCTTTTCTTGAAAATCATTCATTGGTCATAAAATTCCCCTTGACTATTTTGAAGATTTAATTCACATAAAGGGATACATTGGCTAAGAAAGAACAAAAAAAGTGGGATGGAAGAGAAAAAAAGAGAAGAAACTTAACGGAGCAAAATAATTAAGAACAATATTGAGTTAGAAAAAGTAACGGATGATACGGAATAAATCGGTTACGAAAAGCTGAATGTCATGACCACGAAGCTATCATCCGCTACTCTCTCAGATTCTTTGCGATCCACCGATAATTAATTCCCCTCAGTCATTACCATCATCTTTCGCTGCTGTGATCTCACAGTAATCGAATTTATGCGACTTTCTCTCTCTCTCTCTGAACTATATATATATATATATATATGTGTGTGTGTGTATTCCTGGTTTATCAGATGGGTCCTCAACTTTTGAAATAAATGAAATAATATGTTGCCGTTTTCATACATTTAATATTTGTTGCCGATTGCAATTTACATCGTTATCTATATGATCTCTTGTGAGTATCATGAATTGTGCCACTTTTGAAAAATGCTTTGTCTTTAATGGAGAATAACATATGTAATGTTTTGTTTACACCTGCTTTTTTATTGAATGTTTTCTTCCTTCAAAAATTGAGATGGGAGGGAAACTGGAGATATTACGCAGGCACTAGTTCTGGAGAGTGTGATATTTACGACAAAAATTGGCAGAGTAGTCTTTATGGTTTGTGAAGAACGCCAAAGTAACAAGTGGTATATCATTACCATGATGCAAAATAATAATTTTTTTATTGATTGCCATTCATTTATTTTTAAATCAATCTTTTACAGGCCGTTTCTTGCAAAATTGAATCTTTCGTTACGTTTTAAAAACTCGTAATGTATTGGTCTTTGATCGTTGTACCCTATACATAGCATTCTGTTATTCAGGCTTAATCTCAGCTTAGAGAAGATAGGTTAGGTTGTCCGAGCTATCTATATTCTCTTTTCATGCGATAATTTTGTGGGTAAACTACTCTTCATCACCAGTGAACCAGTCCAATATTTTTGATACGAGTATTTAAAGATATGCATATTACGATTCAATCGAGCATATGTTTTTCTTTTAAATCTTGATGCACATATCTTGAATTTTAACGCTATCCACTTATCGCTAATCCTGAAAAATAATAACAACTTTCAGAAGTAGTTGCATAAGCAAAGCATCACATCATATATGTAGGAGATCAATCAACGTACTAATTTCAGTCGAAAGACCTTTTGGTTCTTTCTAGGAATGTTTAAATTAAGTAAAATAGACATGTTTCCTGGGATCCATCACCGCCTCTTTGATTTGTGTAGTTTGTTTTGCTTTCAAGTCCATTCGTGATATATTTTAATGTCGGTATATGGTTTTATATTCAAAAAGCCTTCAAGAGAAATTAAACTCTTACATTTTAAAAGCTCGAATTCCATCCTACATACTGTTAATTAACATTAGATACAACTATTACTTTTCAAGAATCGAATACTACATTTAAATGAGCGCGTTAATACATAAATTGAAAAAGTACCCAATCTACTAAAGGTGATTTAAATGAAGAATATTATTAATAAAATATAAGCTAATGAAATAAATATTGTCTTTGAAAACTTCATTTAAAGGCAAAATTTTATTAAAAAAATTCAGAATAACTCAATTTCATACAATGCAATGAATCTATTCGCTAAATGATGCATTTTATTGCATCTGATTAATCTGGTGCAAAATTGAAAAAAAATATCACAAAACAGAAAGGATTCTAGGCGGGGGATATGTAAACAAAATTAGTTTTTCTTGTAACCGATGTTATTAAAAGAATATTTTAAACATGAGTATTTGCTCAATCATATTTATTACGCAGTGAATCATTTAAGAAAAGAAAATGTACCTCCGGGGATTAATTATAATGTGGTAATTGTATTCCGCTTAACTGCAGCAGCGCCACCTACAACGTAGGCGGTTGCCGATTCTAACATCCTTAAAAAGGATGTTAGAGTCGGAGTTGTAAACAGGTAAAATGCACATCCGTCTTTTCCTTTAATTTTTCATCCTTTAATAAACTATTTTTCTTCATAGCACAAGCTGGGTTCTTTGCAAAATACCGATGATCACCTCACCAATAAACTTTATAAATAAATTGTTAAATATATCAAATTATGATGACATTTTTGCCCATGACCTTCCCACGCATTGAAAATATTTTCTCTTTGTGCAAGCTTTTTGATACAAAATGTTGTATGAAAAATTACAATAATTGGCCAATTAATTTCATGATGACTACTAAAATCTTTCAGTACAAGTATTAATTTGCTTACAAAAAGCTGAATAGGTAGTATTGCATGCTTAATAACACAGAATCAAATAAAATTCCTTAACTTTAAAAAATAATACAAAATTATAATCTTATTTATAACCAGTTTTATTTTGGTAACATAAGCATTTAATGCAATATTTTGAAACATATACGTAACAAGTTCTTTAAGAATTGAAAAATTAGTTGAATTAAAACTCATATTTGGGTTTTAATTAATTAATGTAACTAATTCTTTCAATATCTTACATTGTAAAAATCGTTCTTCTTACCTGTATTTATTATTGCAACTTCTTTAAGAAGCACCATGAAACAAGTTAAGTATAAATCCCGTGAATTACATTTGGCAACGCCTACATTTACGTTTAATCGAAGTATGTAAATCGTTTTATCTGTATATCAATAATAAGATGTACACTTCCTAGGTAAAAAATTTACATTTTGTCTGTCCATAGTACAAAACGGGTAAAATAAATCACACAGAAAAAAAATGAAATTCATCAAGATTGATAACGATGCAAATTTTTGATCTTAAGGCGGAATAAAAATGTATTAAGCACCTAAACTCATCCTTTATTGGAGCAAAGTGACACTTCTAAATAATCCATAAGTTCCGTTTTTCCGCTTTTTGGCTGTGCAAAGCATCACTCTCTTTGGTTATAAATATGTAGAGCACTTGCGTTCCATTAGTGCTAGATGAAAAGAATGCTTTCGTTTCTTGCAATAAATATGGTCATCAGGAAAAACCTCAATATGGCTTCCTTTGCTGCTAAATTTATTACACCTAATAATAAACGGTATTTTCATGCCTTTTCATAGAGGGGAGATGTATATGATATATATTCTGTGTAGGGATAAATAGAAGGGTTTGAATTAAATATGTCATCAAAAGGGAGGAATAAATAAAAAAGACTTATGAAGAAAGCTGTGAATCGCTTTAAATATATATTTGATCTTCAGTTTCAGAAAGTTTGAATTTATGATGGTTTGTAACTTAATGAAACATAAGGTAATTGATTTTATTGTATTTTTTGCTCAACAAAAGAAAACAATTTTAATTTCTCTTATGAAAGCTAATTTCACATGTACAAGTCTAAATATTTTTATTTCAATTTAATATTAAAAACTTTTGCCGCGAGCGAAACATGAAATTAAGAAATAAAAAATAGTTAAAATTTTTAAATCTGTATTTAACTTTGTGTCCATATTTTTGCAGATAAAACCTTAGTCTAAATATCACATAAATATTTTTGAAACGATTGTTTATTAGCCGCGGTAGCTGAGTGGTCATGATTAGGATTGGATGCCTAGTATTTTCTTCCAGTTGTAGGCTCAAGCCTTGTTGCGAATAAAGACCATCCGTGTTACCGGTGCTGATGAACGTCAAATATTTTGTGGCTCGAAGTCTCCCGTTAGGATTTTGTGGAAGTTTCGAGAGGAACGTAACAGCTCAGTTATCGTCTTCATCACTTGACCGAAGTTCAAAATTACGAGGTACATCGCTAATAGTTCTAGTGTTGCTGCCAGTGTTATGTCAATAAAACCAAAGCAAACAAACCAAAAGGGTGTTTAATAATATCATAAAAGCAACGAATTTGGAATAGTTTAATTTATACAGATCAGAAATGAAACAACAGATTTAAATTAAGTATGCTTTAATTTGTTTAGTGATATTTCCCCTGACAGCCAAATTTTACTTCGCAAATTATTTGCATTATTTGATTAAGAAAATATACAGTGTTTTGTAAATTTCTTACTCTCTTCTTACTTTGAGTTTCATTACACATGTCATATATATATATATATATATATATATATATATATAACGTGAAAAATCTACTCACCAAGAAAGAGATGTCCGATTGCGATAAAAAAAATTTGGATTAGCAGAACATACATAGAAAAAAAAAGATAAAATTACTAAACAATTAACTAATTAACTTCAGATTTTGGTCGTTATAAAAGAAGGAATCCAATAAGGTGCTGGCTTACTTCTGGCTTCGATGCAAGCTATCACCTTGCATGGTAAAGACTGATAAAGTTTTCAGATGGTATCCGGCGTAATTGTTTGCCCAAATTCTCTCTATCTGTTGAGCTAAAATGTCAACAATCGTGGATGGTTGCAATCACCTTCCCATAATGTCCTAAATGTGCTCTATGGAAGAGAGATCATTTTCTTGTTGAAAATTACGTCCTGGATGAAAAACGAAAGTTAACACAACCAGTCCTATCATGTCGTCTACGTACCGCTAATGCTGTCAATGTGCCGGGAATGATTACCAAAATGTTCTGGCTATTAAACCAGGCACTCCAGATCATTACTTCTTGTTGTGAATCTGTGTGGCTTGCGAGAATAAGGGCTGGATCCCCATGATACTCTGGTCATCTCCAGAAGTGTCTGCGGTTGTCCTCAGATCACATTTGGAAACGGGACTCGTCACAAAAGACTATTCATCCCCAGTCCGCGCAGTTGTAAGTTGATCGAGCTCGATAACACTGTAATTGGACTTGACGGTGTATAGACGTGACAGGTAGGTGGAATAATTGTTGGCGAGAGCGTAAATTCTGCTCTCTCAGTCGTCTGTTGAGGGTCAAGCTGAACAAATGTGAGCAGACCACACGGTGAATAGTTGTTAATGATGCATTCGGGACCGTGATTGCTATTCTGATTATCGCTCTGTCTTCACGTCCTGTTGTGGTTATTAGACTACCCTGCCGTTTTGATGCTCATATCGGCCGTTGTTGACCCACTTTTGACAGCATCGTTTAATTTGAAGCATTACTTAGACACAAATTTCGAACGATTGTTCGAATCGTCCAACCAATATGTTTCATTCGGATAGCACGACCTCTTTCAATCTTTGACATAAGCACTTAATGTGCACGAATCTATCAACGGAGCATTATTGCAGTAGACGTAAGATACCCACAGTCAAAATGCAACCGAAATTTTGCCCTTCCGATTAAGGATTGCTCCTTATATACACTTGGTGAAAGCGCAATTCTGATGCGCTCATGCTTGTTATTCATTCAATGGACACAAATGTTTAATCATTTGCATATTTGGTACCAATGTCTCTTTGCATGCGGAATTTTCATCCAATCGGACAACTCCATCTTGGTAAGTCTATTTATCATTATATATATATATTTGAAGAAGAATTTAGAAAAATTAAAAAAAAAAAAAATTCAAATAACTATAAATTGAATTATACATGCAATATTGTAACAGGTCTTTAACTTTTATGCTGGATTTTTCTAAAATTATTGGCCTAAGTAATCCGATATCAAGAATATATATATATATATTGTAACAAATTCATTAACTATTAAATGTCTAATCATAACTGAAATATTTTCGATTATCTTTCATTCATAAATTTCAAATTATATTTATTACTTTATATGTTTGAATAAATATTTATATATGGATATGTAAACACGCACAATTTGTCAAAAATAAATTATACCTTTAGACGACTACAAGCTAGGAAATGAAAAATACTTAATGAGTACAAAGGATTATTATTTTAAATTTGTAAATTTTCTTTTCATATAAATTTAATTAAAATGACAAGAACATCATTGGAAAATATTTTTTGAAATAATGACTTTCCATAAACATTTTATATCAAATTGGATCACAAATACAATTTTCATGTGTACAAGAATTAAATATGTGGAATATAAGTAAAATTCTCATGATTTTAATTAGGATATATGTACTTTTAGGGGTTTATTTCCAATAATATTTCGTGATCAATAAATCAATACATCCCCTTTACCCTTATTCTGAATCTTCTCCATTGAATGGAGAAGTGGTTTTTAAAGAAATGTTCTATTTTATAAATATTTATTCCATACAATTTAAATTAGTCTTTGAAATAACTTCGACGAAAATTGGATGCTAAAAATATTAAACGTAGTTCAGAATTTTTTTTCTTCTGTATGTAATTTTAAATCCCATCATTCTTAAAGTGCACGAAGGCTGTTGGAAATAAAATTCGTAAATTTCAATCACAGGATAAATATGTAAGAATTGTTACACTTATTCTTTGTTTCTTTCCTGTAATGTGATGTCTTACATTTTGAACAGACACAGTACACTATGATCTACTTTTTCTGGTTAGATATATATAAGAAAAAAGTTGTAGTCACAATATTTGATCTCTCATGAAATATATATTTCAGACAGTGAAATCTCCATTTCCAAAAAAAAACATACTTTAAAAAATTCATTTTTTTTCAAAATATTCATCTAATTTAAAATTTCCCAACTTTTTGCAAATGTGGATATTTTTTAAGGGAAAAAAAACATTTCTCTTTTTGTTGGAAGTGTTTCTCACAATTATATGCTTATGATTAGTTGTATTAATGTTACTTACGGTATAACCCGTTCAAGACCAACGAAAGGAGAAACAACCACTTCCCCAGGCCTGCAAGCCTTGGAAATGTACGCACGCACGGAACCGGACAATTTTCCTCGTTAAGCTAAATTTCCTGTAAAAATTCATATAAAATCATCCCTGAAATTAAATATGCTGAAACTTATACATTATTATCATTGACGGCATTTAAATATACGGTAGTAATATTTTTGTGATATATAAAAAGTAATTCCGAATTTTAAAGAAATTACATTTATTTTGATGATAAAAATTAAAAAGCTACGAAAATAACAATATAAATGACATTTTTTTAATTTATGAGTATTTTCAATGTAGGTAAAATATTCGAGATCTGAAAAAAAAAATGAAGTAAAAGTAACATTTAAAACTTTTGAAGCTTATGATACATTTCGAAACACTGTTCAAGACAAAGACCTACGATGGAAATTGTGCATTTATAATATGTCATTTTGTGTTTCTTTTTCTCTTACGGAACCTTTTCTTACACACACAACACATTGTCTCCTTGACTTTTCACTCAGATATTTCAATCTTTTGTCATGATAACAAAGATAAAATTTATCAAAAAACATACGAAATATCATCTAGTTACCGATAAATCTACTCCCAACCCTAACAAATAAACATTTCATCACCACCACCCTCAGTCAAAATATCAAGGAAACCCCAGCGCATAGTAAATCACGGCCTTTTAAATGCGCCATCCGAGCAAAAGAAGCGAACAAATGCAATAAAATTTTGCTTAAATTTTCAAATTCCTCTGACCCAACTGCAAGAGCAAATTTTCTTTCAAGAGTAAGTGTTTGTCAGTCAGATTCGTTTGAGATTCTATTATGTTTGAAAGAAATGCGTTCCTTGACCTACCTTTCACAATAAAAACCTTTTATTTAAGCCAATCCAAAAACGCTTTAAAGTTCCATCACAAAATTAACTAGATTGTATTCACATTTTTTCATTAATATTCATTTGAAGCTTTAACAAAGCTAGGTGTAGATGGAAACCTACTATTTTATTTAAATGGACAAAGTTTTCTATGTTTTCTTTGCTTGCTAAAAACTCACCTTTTTTTTTCTCACATTAAAATTATCAAATCGAGTTAATTTTTTATTTTATATTTATAAATTTCTAAAAAAAATAACTAAATATATATCTATAAATATCCATGTTTAAATTCAAAGAATGTATGAAAACAATGAATGTATTCTATTGTTTCATTTGTGTTACTTTAATTACTACTTTCAGCTTTTGAAATAATAATTATTCCATAATAGAGTGTCAAAATTAAAAAAAAAAACGAAAATAAATGTTCAGTGAATCTAATTCTCATCTCAAGTTTTAAAACTAATAAGATATTTTAGAAATGTAGGATCTTATTTGTCATATGGGTACCTCT
>BMAW01025454.1:32922-112456 GCA_019974015.1 Nephila pilipes
AAAAAAAAAAAAAAAAGAAAAAAGAAAAAAAACTGTAATTAGTTCGTCGCAGTGCATCTCTTCCTTCCCTTGCAAGCGCTTGCAATAACATATTTTACAAAAGATTATTGCTTTCAGATGTCAAAAGTGCAACATTTTTCATGGGGCCATGATCACTCATGTTTCTCAAACCACTCAGCTCTGTCGAAATAGTTTGAGCCACCTATACAAATTCGATAGAGCATTTTAACTTTTCTTGATCTTCTAACACTGCTGTTATCATGGCTGAATAAACAAAACGAATTATTTTGGGGGTTAGCTTTTAGATAATTGCTATTTTTTCTGAAACGTTTGCAAATCTTTACAGTTTGTATCATTGTTTAACATCCAATCCTGAAGAACATACTTTTAATCATTTTAAAAACAATTTTAATATAAAGTGAAGAAAACTATATAAACGTACTATAGCTTTTAGAGTCCTTTGATTATTAAGGTGCTGCGATAAAATACTTTTTTAAAGAAATACTGTGTTATGGGAAATTATAAATTTGAATGTATACCCAAAGATAAATAGAAAATGTACTAATCAAAAGGTATAGGTCGTTACCGTTGTATCCCGCGATGAACAAGATATTTCATTAAATTACCATTAAGTGAAAAAAATTGGATTTTTGTTATAAAAATTACCTCTGATGGTTATACATGAGAGGAAGGTACGAGTTTAAATGTCGACCTCGTCGAATTATGAAATATTTCTAAATTAGGAAGTCCATCACCAATAGCCGTTGTGTATAGAACTGCTTAATTTAAAATTATTATTTTAATATGATTGCTAATTAAACTTATAACAGAAAATAGAATGAAAATAGTATTTGATAACATACATTGCATTCATCTTTATTTCCTTACATTTATTTGAAGAGGAACTCACAATTTTTAATTTTCTCTTATTATTGTGAAGAAAATAAATTATTTTCTGTTAATTATATTAATAATGATTTCATAACCCTATATTCACAGATATAAGGCGAGAATTTTTAAACTTTTTCTAAACTAAATTACGAAAGTTGGCTTATACAGGATGTCTCGAACATCATAACGAAAAATTTCAGGGGTGATAGAAAACATCTGAACAAGTAGTTTTCACCACATGATGTATAGACGGAAAAACAGTGGTGAACCTCTACCAGAGCAAAAATGGAGAGCTTAAATAGTGAGTTTTCTTGCAAATAGCAAAAACACAAGTCGAGTTTTGTGCTTTCCACCACAGCGATTCTAGTGGATCACCGCTTGTTCTCCACATCGTCATTTCTACCATGGATTTCAGAAGGCATGGTCTTTTCCTGATAACTGTACTTCATTCCTCCAGAAATCAAGGTTAGAAATGACGATGTGTAAGAAAACTCGCCCCTTATACCTTCCGTTAAGGCTCCATCTAGAATTTGACCGTTTCCTCTTCGCTTGTGCATTATGTGATGAAAATCGATTGTTTGGATGCTTCTATCACCCCTTAAAATTTAAACTTTTGCCTGAGTCTCGAAAGGCAACTTATACGATATCAGTAGTGCGCGAAAGGCTAAAGGATTAACTAAAATTAAAGGATTCTAAACGAAAAGATTGTTATGTTTTAAAAATTATTTGGTTTATTTTTCTAAATTTTATTTTTATTTTATTTTATTTTATTTATTTTGTTATGGTTTGATGAGTCGCCATATATTCGGAATGTTTGTAAGTGTCTCGTGTACCTTAATGTGATGATTATATGATGACTGGTTTGGTTTATGGCGTCATCATACAGTCGTCATTTTCATGGGAATACTGATTTATCACCTTATACTTGGAATATATGGTTATGAAACTATTATCAATATCATTAAAAGAAAAGAATTTGATGTTTGTGAAATTTGTACTCAGCTAACGGAAAAGTATCAAAATGTATTTATGAAATGATAATTATATACCTTAGATAATTTGCACATAAAAAAATGTTAATGTGAGATAAATATCAATTTTTCAAATGCAATCTTTAATCAAAAAAAGGAGAAAAAAGTTATAAATTATTTAAAGCTCACGTCAGAACTAAAATCATTGATAAAATTCACTTTCATTCGTTTGAATTCATTAACTTTCATTTTCACCATCATTTTTAATGCTTTCCAAACTGAAACTCATGATCTAGTTATATACAAAATCAGTTTCCTTTCCCATTTCAGTTTTGTAGAGGATTTGAATTTTGAATAGGGTTTTGAAAAGAAATGTATTATGGGCTTATATTCGTAACTGTACCTTGTTTAACGAAATTAGCATTTTCAACTTTTCTAAACAAAGTAAAATAATAATGTAAGCCTCTGGCCAAAAACCTAGTGCAGTTCCTATAATTAGAAACGAACATGTTTTAGAACTAGACTCAAGTAAGTAAGGATTAAAATTATGTAATGCATTTCAAAATCTCCTCATAAAAACCAAAAGGAAAAAAAAATCTGTTTGACCGAAGTAGAAATTGATATTGGAATGACTTTTGTGAAGGAATTCCATCATGTTATTTCAGTATAATGTAATTTTATCGAAAAAACCTCCTCTTTTCAAAACATTTTTTTTGGAAAACAATTCACTCGGGGGCTTCTTCAAGACAATAGTATGAGATTCGAATTCAAAATGGCTACAAATATTGAAATATCTTTGAAAGAGAGAGAAAGAGAGTAAACGCAACATTTACATAAAGAACACATTATTTTCACTTTTTAAACAAACTAATTACCTGATAAATAAGATTCTCAAACTCCCCAATAACATGAGAAGGGAAGGAAAAAGACAAAAATTTATCTTCAACAAATAAAAACGTCATTCTCCGAAAAGGCATCATGCGTCAGAAATGTGTATTTGCACGCGATAAATTAACGAAATTTTCCATCTCAACTACGGTATGAAGAATTAACCCCTGCGCATCATTTTTCTTTAGCTTCCGTGCAAAATAATAATCTATACAGAAATATGCCAACCATAATACATCATCTAGGATAGAGGATTTAGTGGAACACTTGGAAAGTTACATCAACTTGTATATTAGAACTATCTGGGAAATGCTTGAGCTCTCAATACATACTCTTTCAAAATATTATACGAAAAGTAAAATTAAGATAAAATTTCAAAACAAGTACACTATACCTTTTTGAAGAATTAAAGATTTTGAAATAAAACTTAAGGGAAAGATGTTGATTTAAAATTACCAAGTACTTTATTAGATAAAAAATGTACTGATATGATCTCCGATTATTGACAGGAAGCTTGAAAATAGATCATTCTGCATTCAACAATCTGCTTCGAAACTGCGCGATCACATTTTGATCGGGATTTACTTATCATCTCACAAAAGAAATTTGAGCAATTCCACATTTCTAATACTTAAAGAGAATAGAAATTTAGAATCTTGTACTGCCGAAATAGTGTCGTATGAATCAAGCGCTTAACTATTTATTGATCAGAAATGGAATATAGAAATGTAATTTTTATATGGAAAGAAGGTCTTTATGTATATTCAGAAATTGGATATTTATATGGAAAGAATATCTTTAAAATTATTTTAATGTTAATGTCGGGAATTCGTAAACTAGGAACAGAGAAGCCAACTTTTAAGAAAGGATGTTGAACGGGAAATGTTTCAAAGTAAAGTGAATACAGTGTCTGATATGCAATACCTTCAAAAAGCATTTTCGACTCATATGAGAGATTAATTTTAATAAGGTATTTTTAGTTAACTGATTTAAGTAAAGAAGAGGAATTTTAAAGCTATAAACAAATTATTTACTAAAATTAAGGGAAAGAAATTAAACATATTGTTTGTTAAGTTCTTTTAAATAGATATTTACATTTTCAGTATAAATAACACACATTAACTAACACATTTTACCATATTAGCTCAAATGTAACAGGACTCTAAAACATGTTATAAAGATTGTTTTAAATAAATGATGAATATAATTAATAAATTTACATTACTATCCATTCATTTTACATGAAAGAAGTCAAAAATATATAATTAATTTGTATAAGTATTTTTCTAAAATAATTAATAAAACATGTTAAATCCATGACAAAAAATTAAGCAACTTGAAGCAAATTAAGTAATATTGAAAAAGTAACAGGGATTAAATACATTTTACATATTGTTACAATCCAATACATAAATATACATAAAATAAAAGAATTTATAAGATTTTTTTTTAAATAATAATTTAGAAATAAATAAAATAAATAAATAGAGATCAATATTTTACTGACATATTCATCGCATTTGTATTATGAATATTTTATTGGTTATGTAAAATGTCTTTTAAGCCTTCTAAAATAGAACTATTGACATTCTTCGAATAAAGGCTATCGGTGATTGATAAGAAGGATATGCACTACTAAGAAAATGAAGTTTTCAACCGAATTTGATAGATTTAAGTAGCTGTGAGATTAGTTAAATTTGTTAATTTTCTTGAACTTAAATAAAATGAGTGTTTAAATGTGAAAAGGTACAAATCGACAATGCGGTATAAATAAAGACTTTCTTCAAAGCATCACCATAGGCCTAAACACAATGATCCCACTGATTAACGAGCTGAAGGATTCCTTATTCCCAGAATTCCTGAGGCCGTGACGAGACCCAACCCTTTATAGCATCTTCGAAATCATCGTCGATGACCGAGTTGGCTTGCCTTTCAGATGTTTTTTCACCTTGTCGAGGAAATCGGCCGTTTTTGCCAGGCCTGGTCTCGGGTCATCAACCAAACTCTCACGGCCTGCACGAAAACAGGCACTCTATTTTCGACCTGCACGATACTGGCACTCCAATCCTGAAAACAGGCACACACACTCTCCACGTGTACGGTCATTATTCGGCGATGAACAGCGGCCAGTTTAACACCTTCCACTGTCAGAAATTGGATAACGCCTTGCTGCTCCTCTATTATCGAATTTTACAATGTGAATATCATTATATTCTCACAGGACTGCAGAGTCAATTGGACGGCAGTCTTTATAAGAGTCTTTGATCACTCCTGCACATGCGGCCCCCGCACATGTTCAGATCCACGCCGAACAATCCATTTGCATCTCTAGATGCCTCGCTACATTCACCCACAGCGGCATAGGCAAATATGTTCATGGTAGTAGTGTTACGATGCTTCGTGCCTTTTCATTTGTTCACTCCTTGTACTCAGTATTTTGTTTTGATGTTATAAATGTAATATGGAAAAGAAATGAAGCAGAATTAACATTCAATCAATTTAATTTAAAATTATTTTTTAATCTTATTTAATGTAGCCTTATAATTTATTATCTTAAAATAAAATTTGCAATTATCACTAGAACAAATTATCTAATGCAGTAATCTCTTTTTTGTATTTTAGACTATTTTACGTATTTATATGAATTGCAATACATTTTATTAATATTTCCGTTTCAAACATTACGAATGTTATACTACTATTTTTAGACTTAAATTAATAAAATAATAATAAACATGTCAAAGGGAAACGTAGTATTGTACGAGATGTTTAACAATGTACAAATATAAGGAAACTGAACAGATAAATTTATTCAGAGTAATGAAAGAATTTGTTTTCTATCATTCTATTACACATTAGTCATAAGGTATAAATGGATTTTAATTTTCTTTGTCGTAGAAACACAAATCACATATTTATCTTTCATGTCAAAATAAAGAAGAAACTATTTTAAAATTAAACTTTTAATCCCATAAATTTATTTGTTTTGAATAAGTATATGAGCGTAGCTGATAACACACACACACAAGCTCACTCATTTATTAGGAAGTGTGAAATTTTTGTATTACATTTGTTGTACATCATCCTTGCTTAAAGCAAATTAATTAGTTAACTTAAATTTTCTGTACTTTCTTAAATTTATCAGTTTTAAAGATAAATGTTGTTTTATTTATTTGCTTATCGTTACAAAAATATAATTACTAACTTCCATGTATGAATTTTCTGAATTTTCAAGGGATTTGAAGCCATTTCTCAATTTCTATTATCAGTACCAATATACGAATATATGCTTCAGTTTGGACAAAATCATGTTGAATTACGTAATATAATATTTCACATTTAGTGTTGAAAATTGTGTACAGATAAAACTGCGCAATTGAGATTTAATTAACCGAGGAACTTTCACTTTGCAAAATAAGACAAATATTTTGTAAAAAAAAAAAAAAAGAACCTTGATAAGTAAAGATGAAAAGTGATGGGTCTACTAACTTCTGTTATTTCTGCGAATTTGAGAGATTCCTGTGGCACACTCACAGTATCTTGATACCTTGTAAAATCAGTTATTTGAAAGTGATAAGCACTGTAGTAACTTTTCGATATTCGCTGTAATCATCGGCTAATAGACGAATGTGTAGTGTCAACGTGAAGAAATTTGTGAATATTGAAAACCCAATAGAAAATATGACCAAAAGTGCAGCAAACAAACGCAGAATTTCCACTTTCTGTCTCTTTAAGAAAAATGGAATGACAAAGTATGCATGTAACTATTTCACAGCGCTATTTAAGAAAAGTACACATCTAACATCAGAAAAGTACAAATGTTGATTTTCTATAGTGATCTGTTTTTTTAATAGAAATATTATAATACTTTTCTTTCGTGATACTGATCTGTCTGAAATAAATAAAGGGAATATAAACATATACTAGTGAAGTTGAACTATCCGCTACTTTCTCTTCACCAACCATTAAGGTTTCGTAACTTGAATTGCTTAAAATTACAACCACTTTGCCAACCAAAATGAAACGCTATTAGATTAATTAGATGAAGATAAGAAGTGTAATTAATTAAACTAAGGATAATGATATGGAAGAGCAATAGAATTGAAAAGAAAGAGAAGGGAGACAGATGATAATGTCAAGCTGATAAATATTTGTAAATTGGATTGAATCATCATAATTAATCGTTGGAATTGAAGATATCTTGAAACTACGCCTAGCTAGATTTGAACTTTCTTTCAGCAAAAATATTGTGAATCGGAACGAGTGATTTTGGTAAGCGAAGACTTCATTATTTGAATATGAATTTGGATTACCTAAAGCAGGGAAATTTAAGAGAGAGAGAGCGATCTTAAATATTTTTGTTGAGAATTAATAAATCATGTTGTCTTTTTTGATATCTCTTTTATTGGTTTTTTTTAAATTTATCGACTATTTAATTAGACTTTCAGATGTCTGTGGTATTAATCTTGTTTAGTAGCCAACAAATTGACTGATTAATTACAATGTAACATTAAAGTTTATTTGCATTACTCACAAAAGTCTATGACGTTGGTCTATTTACGAATTTCTCTTGTCAAACTTCGGGGACTTTAATTGAGATTGATTGCATGAAATAATAATTTCTTCCCATCCAAAATAAAACGTGATTATATTAGTTAGATGAATGTGGAAATAAAGTGAAGTAAGTCAGGTGTAGTGATATATAAGTAAAGCGAAATTTAGAGCATAAAGGAAGAGTGGGGTTGACTAGGATTGTATCTCTTGCAAGAGGCCGGTAATATCAAGAGTAGTTACTGGCTATAGCTGTCACAGAGGATTTGACAGCTAAACGCAACCCCAACTGGAAGGGTTTGGAAAAATTTTATTATTTCAATAATATTTGAATTGGTGGGTTAATCTTCGAGTTCTGAGAAAGCTATATCTTGTTAAATATTATATTACAGTAACTGATAAATAAATAGCTGAGCTGGAACAGACTTATGTGTCTGTGCATCAGTTATTAACATTTAGAGTTAGTTGTATTTAATTATACTATGGCACAAGAGTCGGGTAGAAATAACGCAACTTTACTAGTCTTATTATTACAGAAGTTAAACTGGTTTGCAATCGGGGCCAATTTCTAACAAGTAACAGCTCACGGACCATTCTGTATGTTGTTAGGATATTACTTTTTCTTTATTTTCTTCACTTTAATTATTATCGGTAACAGGAGTACTATTCCTTGTGATTTGAATCAGCTTATATGTTTCACACTGAAGCTTTATTTTACTCATACATAACTTGGAAACACTATTTGTAAAATCACAAATCAAGCACATTATTTTATCTGTTATGTCATTACAAAAATATTTCAGATTCTGATGGAAATACAAATCTTGGAAATAATGATTGAATATAAATACATCTGTATTTGCAATTCCTTTGGAAATACGGATGTTTATCAGCAATTTTTCGTATAATTTGTTTCGTATTTCTATTTCCGGTGTGGTCTGTCATCTTCAGTATTAATCTAATCACACATCTAAGCGCAGATAAAAGTAGTTAAATTAGTTACACAAAAGTAAATCAAGAATATAAGCAAATACTTTTCAAGGCCTTGTTTATTGTTTCTTTAAAAAGGTAAACGCTTTCTACTAGTTTACTGTCCTTCAGCTAGGATACTTAAAATGTAAAATATGAAAGATTACTCTTTGCTTGATGAGAAGCGATTCAATTCACGGTGAAGAGACTTTGACCAGTCAGCATTGGGTCCTAAGCCCTTACAAATCCCAGAGACACGCAAGTAAATATCATTCACTATTTTAAACATTCACACTTTATCTATCTTTCAACTATAAAACCTATCTATTACCGTAACATTTCTACATTTCCACAACTTTTCTCAGTCGCTTTTATTCTTCTTGCTTATTTCTATTTCCAAAATTTAATGTATTTACATAATCACGCTTCATTTGGTTGGAAAGTTGCTGGAAACTTAAATATAAGGTCAGAAAGAAACCCGAATATTCATTGATGGAAGTTTAATGAATAGCTCATGTTTCATATTGTTTCCGTAAATACTGATATTCATCAGTGGTTATTCGTATAATATTACCCAGTTTTTTAATCCTTTCAGGACGAACGTACCATATACACATCACTTGCGATAGTCGTTCACTGCCAAACGTGCCAAAAACGCAACACTTGAGAATTAACTCAGGGGCCGAACGATGTGTATTCGCATTCTAAGGTGGAAAGTTTTCTAAATATCTCTAGAAAGCTCCTTGTGTCTATTACATTTGAACTAAATAATAGTTTTAAGATCTTGACCTTCAGTTTGATCACAGTCTGTCTTAATTCAGAATTATGCTCACCAGCTGTTGTGGAGGAGGAAGGAAAGTGAAATGTAAACAAACTGAACTCGGCTCTTCGAAATTCCAAGTTATGTACATTCGTGTTTCTGTTTTTCACCGAATGTTTATTTATTGGTTTTTGCTATGTATGTTTTCTTTCTTTCTTTTTAGAGCTGTACCGTCAGTACTGTTTGAATTTGCGTTGATTTTGGATGTATTTCTTTTACTTCCCTTTTTTTTTTCTTTCGAAAAGCCTTGATTCCTGTTTGTAATTGCGAGAAAGCGTTATTTATCAGAAGAATTTACTCTCAAGCCAATTAATAATGAGAGTGTGATTAATTTACAAAAAAAAGTTAGAAAGTAATGATTCTAGTAATTTTGAAGCGAACATTTTGTCAGAGCCAGACAAAACAAGACTTTGCGTTTCACAGCTTTTCGAGAATTACCACACTCGGTCTTCATATTCTAAATATATATATATATATATATATATATATATATATATATATATATATAACATGATAAACAATATTTCATTGGTGAATAACGTGAAGTGATATCATTAATTAAGTATAATTAGAAGTGTTAAGACTTAATATTTTGTAAAATACTTGTTACATACTGTTACATTAGCGAGGCTACAAGGTTATTCGTCGTGGGGACTCATTAGGACTGAGAACCTCGAGTTTGATACCCTTGCTGTACGTAGAGCAAATGAGGGAAATTAAAGATATGCTTGAATAAAACAATTTTGCAAGTTTTCCTTCGTATCAATTAATATCAAATTAGAGAATTCAACTAAAAATAATTTTATTCTATTTATGGCCTACTTTCTTAAATCGTTAAATTTCTTTCTATCTCGCAAGACGATTCATTGATTACCGAATACTTCTAACACAAAAATGGATAAAAGCATTGAGGAAAGAAGCCCGAGAAAAAATTACAGTCTACGTTTAGCGTGAAATTTGAACTCCGGGAAGATTGCTTTAATTAAATTGTCTCTAATTTCTTTTCAAGGAACTTTTTCTTCCTGAGAAGTTTCCTTCTGCATTATAGAACTTTGACTTTCTTTAAGCGGAGAAATGTTCATTCACCTGAGGGGGAAAAAGGAAAGAGACTCAAAGGAGAAATAAAAATAAGAGTCGAATTAAAGAGAGATATAAAAAAGGAAACACCAATCGGTATAAAAAAAATTAAGAGAAAGACTAAATTCGAAAGAGAGATGGTGAACGTAGCAATTGTCCGTAAGGGCATTCGATCTTTGGTCATATAAACTATGTTTTGCTGATTTACTTCCTTTGTTTTGAATCCCCTGGTGATTCCTTATAGAGATTACTAAGTATTTCTATTCAGTTTCATTATTCGCTGGTAGGATCTAGGAGTCAATAGTTTTACGTTTATCAGTTTGAAGGAAGAAAGAAAACGAAAAAATAATTTAATCGATATTTTCACGCTTAGTTAATAGCGGATTGATAACTAAATGTATTGTAAAGAACAACATGATTACAAAAATTGCTTTTAGAAATAAAGGGGTTGAGTTTAAATCAATATCTGGTGAAGATGTTAATGAATAGAATAAAATGAAGCTCGCTTCCATTTATGTCTTCTGATGTTTTAATATAGTATATTAAGAAATGTTACAAATTCCTGAACCGTTTAATTACTGTGATATATATTATGCATACACTCATATATTACATGCATTTATATTACGTATATTAATATATTTTTTTTTACTAGAGAGTTCGGAAAAGTTTCCGACCTTAAAGTAACGATAGATGCACTCGTCAAAAAATGCTGGAAATATGGTAGTGCATTTTTTGATAGGTACTCACCAAATCTTCAGCCATTTTGGACGCGCAGTTGTTGTTTGATAATCGTTTGGAAGAATCGATGTGTGGATAGTGTTCTAAAAATGGAAAAAAAATGGAGTATCGAGCGGTCATTGAACATTTGCTTTTAAAGACAAAACTCTTTCACAAATCAAAAATGAGTTGGACGCTGTGTGAGAACCATCATTTACCATCGTAAATTTTTGGGCAGGTGAATTTAAAGGGGCCTGTATCAGCTTCGGAGATGATGAACGTTCGGGAAGTCAAAAAACGGCAACCCCTGACGTTGATATCGCTAAAGTTCACCAAACCTTGCTAAACGGCCTTAGAATTAAAGTGAAAGAGAGAGGCTATAAATATTTCCAAAGGATTTGTTTCTTACCGAATGAATCATGATTTACGCATAAGAAAGCTATTCGCGCGCAGGGTGCTGCTTTTGCACACGTTACATCAAACACATGTTCGAATGAACATTTCCGAAGCTCTGTTTTCGCTGTTTAGGCAAAAACAGTTTGGGTGCCGATTAATTTTTGTAGATCCAACTTTAATATATCGTTATACGCCCGAAAAAGAAATACGGACAAAACAATTAATTGTGAAGAGAAAATCGGTTTTAAAAAAAGGAAAATCTATTTTTCCGGATGGGAAAGTGGTGGCTACTGTTTTTTGGGAAAATCATGGAGTTATCTTAATAGATTACGTTCAAACAGGAAATTCCCTTAAGAAGCATATTACGCATCTTTGGTTGATAAGATTAGGGCAGAAATTGTGAAAAATGGGCACATATGCAGACAAAAAAAATCGGTTCCACGAAGACAATGCGCTATCTAAGCGGTAGCCATCTGGAATATCCACGAATTACGAATTGCTTGACCACTCTTCTTATTCTCCAGATCTAGCAGATCTAGCCACAAGCGACTTAATTTTGCTCCCTAATCTAAAAATTGCCTCAGAAGACAAATAATTTCGTCAAATGAGGAGCCCATCGTCTTCGTAAACAATTATTTTGCAGAGAAAGGCAACGGGTACTATTTGGACGGGTTAAACTGATGGGAGGGTCGGTGGAAGAAATTCGTAGACTTACAAGGAGACTATGTAGAAAAATAAAAATACATTTAAAGAGAAAAAAAATTGTTTCCTTATCAGGCCGGAAACTTTTTGAACCATCCTCGTACGTTGCCAAATTTGATAACATTTCGATCCTACATTGCAAAGCATAAAGAAGGAATTATATTTTCAATAAAAACAAGCTAAATTAGAATAAAGGCTGATAATATACATATTTTTTAACTTTATTGCATAATAATATTAAGTGGAATGTTGAGTTCTTTAGTAAAATAATAATTCAAAAAATTCAGCAGATATAGTAATTTATGCTACATGAGACATATATAACAATGGAGAAATATTTTTGACAGAAGGCTTACACTTGCACACGCATGCACGCGAACACACACATGGGGTGTATATACGGGGTGTAAACAAGAGAGATGATATATAATACAGATTATAAGCACATAATGTTTTGAAATTATTTAGAGCAAAAATAATCAACTGAATAAGCATATAATTAAAAACATAATTAAATACCGCATTGTTTGCATCAACTGTTTTTCGGGCGTAATGATGCTTTACATATTTCCCCAACTTCTCCCAGTGCAATAACTAATTTCTTATTTACTGGAACATTTTTTTCATCTTAATATTTCTATAAGCCTGAATCAAATGTTTACCAAACTCCTTTAAAAAAAAACATTTTGTGTTGCTTGTTCTAATTGTAAGATAAATTCAAATGAATATAAGTAACAAATATTTTTATAGGAACCTGATGAGTTTTTCAGAAGAATTGTCCCAGATGTAACAAAGAAATTTATTGCTTTGAGGAATAATTAAGAATTGAGAAATCGTAATTAAAGCTCATTGGAACCAACATAAAATAATTTATGGAAATTCTTAATTAGACTCGTTTAGAGTAGGAAAATTAAAAGGACGCAGAAATAAAAGTAATATGATTGCAACAAATGAAAAACAGGTATATCCAATATAATGAGAAGAAACTGATTTGGCATACAAAAGAGACTTTTTTTTCTTCGCAACGCATTAAACATAGTTTTTTTTAAAATTGGAGTTATTATATTAAGTTATATTATATATTACAAAAGCATCATGATTGGCTATATAACAGTGCCTAGTAAGTTTGAATGTTTCTTTTGAATGTTTAAATTCTTCCACTTCCTGTTAAATTAGATGATGTAGACGCCGCATAGATGTTAAAGCAAGTTGAATTGAAGAGGTAATAGATATCTGAACCTCTTGGTTTGTATATTAAGAAACTGAGGCCGAAAGCTCTCCCTTATGTATCAAAGTGGAATATTCCTGAACATTGCTCTGAAAATATGAAAAAAAAAGAAAAATATTCTAGAAATTATATAATGATCAGAATGTTTATGTGAGTTTCCGATGCTATCAATACTGCGATTCAACCTTGGCACTCTGGATGTTTAGATGAGCGTCTTTCCTCGGAGCCAGTGTTTCTGAATAGCTTCTTGCCAAAATCATCAAGTAGTATTGCATGCTATTCTAATATGCCATAATACCAGTGGGTAAATGTCAAATTAGTAAATAGCGCTTAGGTATAAAAGCTATTCAATTTAGATTATGTATGTAAATATATGATAATGCTTTTTATCAAGATTGGTGCCTAAATTATAGAACAAAATAAAACTGTAGATTACTGGAAACGAAAATAATCTAGCGTACAAAAAAGGCTACATTTAATCGTCTTCGGTGTATATTTTATCTATAACCCTTGTGTAACAAATTAGAAATAATCTATTTTCTTCAGTGATATCATTGTGTAACTCATCAAACTTCTCAGATATCAACATAAAACAATTTCTTCTTTTAATCACACAGTTGTAACTCTGAGTTTACGTATTGGAGAAAATTTCTTCCGTACTAAAATTAAGGATTTTCAGAAATAAACTATATTAACAAAACGTAAAATAGTTATAGTTATTACTGAAACGGTACGGTAGCCTAGTGCGTATGGTCGCAGATTCGTTGCCGGTGTCGTTTACGAAGAGTCGTGAGTTCGAATCCTGATGCCACAAAAGTTTCCCATGTAATCGAGGCTGGCACGCACTAAATCTGTTCATACTCAAATTTCTCCCGTTGAAATGGTGAGGAAGTTAGGAGAGGGAGGTACCAACTCAGGCGTCATCTTCGTCACTTGACCAAGATTCAAAATTACTTGCTCTCTTGATGCTTTTCAGTTTGACGAAAATGAATAATCACAATCGTAACAGTAAAAAGTGTGGCAGTACAAGTGTAAAAAGTAAATTGTTTTTGTTTTTACTTATACCCAATATTTCTTTTGAAAATTTCAATTATTCATTTAATTATTTTAATTGTAATAATTTCAGAAAAACAAAATTACTGCTTCTTTGTTTATATGAATTTCTAGACTATGTTCAGCAGAAACTATTTTTATTTGTTTCACTAATTTAAATATAATATTTTAATGAGCGCATTTCATATTATAATTTTCTTTAAACCTTCATTAAAGAAGTAATATAAGTATACAAATAATTTCATTAAGACGACTCGGTACACTTGAACTATTTTTTTTTTATTAATGCATTTAAAAATTTGGTTTTAGCAAGCTTTGAAGTGTTTCCATTCAATAAAATGATTTTATGTGAAAATTTGAATATATTGTTAACACAATTTTAAAAATTTAAATTTTTTTTAAAAAAAATTGAAAAATTTCAAAACCTTCTACTCCTCCTTTATTTATTAATTTTTTACTATGAAAATTTTTTTGTAATATTCTCAATGATATTTTAAACAAATTTAGGGATCGATTTTGTAATAACTTATTAAGTTTTGGAGAAAAAAAAATAAAATGTTGGTCGGCAAGCTAAAATTCAACGAAAACACAGATATCTCTTACATTATTATTTTTTTTAAAAAAAGTACTGATTTCTTTGCAAAATGGATCCCTAATTTTGTTATATGTATTATATATAACACACAGAAAAAAAATGGAAGTGATTGATTTATATTTGTGGAAGGAGTAGCATTTTAAATGCAATGATGTATCGAAAAAACACAAACTCAGAAAAACCCTTTTAAAGTTTATAACTCTGAAAAAATAAATATTATATACTTCAATTAACTTAAAATACCCTTTTATATCATAAGCTATATGTTTTTCTTTGAAATAATAGCATTTTCACAAAATTTCATTAGATATTTTTAATAACTGATAATATTTTTCAAGGTGTTAATTACAATTAACGAATATGAAAAATGAAGGAAAATGTAAAACAATAATAAATACGAGTACAACCATTTTTTATCTTTTTTTCTTCATATATCACCTATATTACATTTATAAGAAAATATATAATGAATAAAAACACAAATTATGAAAAAAAAATTATATTAATTGTCTTAATTTAAAAATTATACATGCATATTTTATAATGAAAAAAAATATGATACATAACTTATATTATTATTTGAACCTCAAAAGTATCCTGGTCTATATGTAACACCTTCCTTTTTTATCATTAATGCTTCTCTTTTTAAAACTGCTTTCTTTGCTAGTTTACATGTACACTGATCTTTTCAGTTCTTGCATCTCATTCTAAACAATTTTTTTCGCTATTCCAGTATTACACTAATATCATGTGTGCATTTTCCAAAAGGTATGCATATAGCTTTTTGAGTCTTCATTACACTTCGTCTTTTTAATATGGCCTTCTGAAAATAAGAAGTTAATTTCTTTATGGTAGTTTCTTTCAAAGTTGCATAACCTTTCCCACCTAATCAGATGCCTCGAGCTCTTGATTCCTTCACAGCATTCCGTAAAGCAGTACCTAACCTTTTACTCATATGGTTTATGCATTCCTCTTTTTTTATTTTGACATTATCTTCATTGATATTTCTTTCAGATAAGTAATTGAAAGTTATACAGTCTACATCAGACAATAATGTAGAATATTGAAATCCAAATGATTGAGATATTTCCCACAGTATCAATGCTGCCTCCATTTTCATCGAACCCGATGGACCGGTGTGATTGAAATCACACTACTTCTTATACCCTTCACTCTACATATCATATTTTGCATTTGACTTTCCAAGTTCTGTTTTTGCTATGGAACAATGTCGACATACTTTGCACATAACTTCAAAGACAATGACATAGCCAGTGAGTATATCGATGACACAACCAATGCCAATTAAAGATGTATGGCCTCGTGTCATCCAAATACTATCGAAAGAAACACTTATGTTGACAAATGAGACATCAGTAGGTATTACTTCATATGCATTTCATGCTTCAGTATGTACTTCTTTTAGTATAGTCTTTGTAGCAATACCATAGGCTTTGTGAAGAAGTTTATTAGTACATTTGCTGTATGTCCTCGATGAGAAAGGCAGGATATATAGGGAGATATAAAATTTCTTGATGGCTGAACTACCTTTATCTATGTTGCAGAATGCTTGTGTAATCCATAAATTGCTATCAGGAACTGTATTTGTTTGCCTTTCATTCGCTATTTCTACAGCACAAACTTCAAAAGCACAAGAACTTCTTTGTCAAATTCCAGGCACATCAGTTTGTCAAACAATTTACTGATTCAAAGTTCACAAATAATAAATCTCCTGTATCGGAACATTCAGTCTTTTCAACATTTAATAACTAATCAATTCTGATAGTAGGAACAGCAAATTTTTCTTATGTAGAATCAGCTTTATTATCAGCATCACTACTCCAATGTTTACTATTCATTTAATGACACTGCACTGACAATGTTTACTGTTCATTTGAATTTTTACGCGAGGTATTTTATATCTTCAATTCTCAAAAAAATAAACCACAAACAATAATAAAATAAAGTCTTGATAAAAACTGTTTTTTTTTCTCAATATAAAACGTCAATACTTTTCTTTCTCAATATAAAACGTGTTTATGATTAGCTCGCTATCCACAACGCAATCAAAACACGAAATATCAACAACAAATCGCTTGTAATGAAAGTTGTAGTCACAAAAAAAGAACGCTAAGCTGTTACAGTTATGATTAAAATAAAAATAATTAATTTTAGAAAAGTATTGATAAAAAAAAAATAACATAAAATTACTGAGATCTCTAAAAAGGGGGCGTGGTCCAGTCACAATTTAATTTTGTTTACATTTTTCAATTTCATTTTTTTTCAACCTTCTCGTGCTCGTACATACAAAAGTAGTACATCAATCGAAAGATAATAATTCAGAGAATATATCTAAATAAAAATTAAAAAAAATCGATTTTTTTTGGTCATTTTTGGGGTACCGAGTCCCCTTAAGTTGTTTCTATAACAAAAGATATTCCTTTCTGCAAATAAAATCGATTCTTCGCTTACAGTCTGATTCTTAATGCATGAAAACAAAAGGAAAGAAATGAAGTAAGTAAAAGACAAAATTTCGGAAAAAGTAATGCCACAGAACTTTGATCCAAATCTGCATTAAAAAATACTGAAGTCACAAAACCGATTCTTTTCAAATGCAGAATGGAATACATTAATAAATAAGAAGTCCCGTTTATGTTGACTTCGAACGGCATAAAATTTACTGTGTATTACTTTCGCTAACCTCATAAATGTCCAGATCATTGACGATGTGACAGTATGATATAGAAGCATTTTTATTTCGTACCCACATAATTGCGTCCCTTTAAAATTCCTTCAAGTTGACTTCTGTTGTTGGAAGATTTATTCCAAAAGTAATGAACAGTTATTTGATAGTGTCAATGAACGAGGTGAATAACTATGTCATTATATAAAGAAATGTCTATGACTTGTATTTATAGCTAAGAATATTGCGGGGAATTAAGAAGAGAGAGAGAGAGATGCACGAAATAAAAGGCGCCTGAAACATGCAATTAATTATTTAACACGCATATTAACCTCTCGCATTTCAAGAATATACAAAAGCCCTCGTGTTGCTTCTAAATGGGACATTAAAAGGTCAGTACGAATGTGAACATTTCTGACGTTGGTGGTAGCGTGGGTTAAATTGATCCGTCAATTATTTGCAACAATTTAAAGAATTTTTTTAATAACGTAGTTATTTTTACTGTTAATTAAAAAAAGCGTCCTTATTTTCAAAGTTTAATACAAATCATGTATTCTCCAATGTTTCAATATGAATTATGTAACACTAATGCAACAGAAATTTGAAAACACAACATGATCTTAATCATTATGAGGCAGCTCTCTTCAACAACGATGACAGAAGTTAATATGAGGTAATTACTAACCCTTTGGGGATTCACTATTGACCTAGTTGATAAGAGCAATGAAAAAGACAAGTTCATAACTTTTCTTCAGACCCATAGGTCGAGGGTTCGAAACGCCCTCACACACAAAGTCAATTGCCCTCCCCCATTGTGGCGAGAAATATATCAGTCAAGGAACTGGTGACGCAGAGCTTGAACAACAGATGATAACACAATGTAGAAGTACTGGTTCCGTGCAAAAACTAGTCTCTGTGTGTCTAACTAAGACAACCGCACATAAATTACAACTAGTAAACTAGTGATATACTGATTCCAGTGAGAGCGTCAAATAGATCAATGTCAACCCAACTACAGACAGCAGAAGACGTCAGATGGAAACTATCCATAAAAAACTCAAAACAACAAGGAAAGGAAGGATATCAATAGCAAAAGTGGCAAGAAAAAAGACCTTCTCTATGAATATCGTTAAGAATGTTCACTTCGTATCATCAAGATTATATTGTAAAGGAAATATGAAACGGTTATTTTCAATTACAACCACAGAGTTTAAAATGCTGAAAAAAAACTCCTTTTGGTCTGGTTGATAAGAACACTGCAAAAAAGGCGATAAGACGTTATTTATTTTTCTCCAGACCATGAAATCGAGGTTTCAAGCAATCCCTGTAACTCAAGTCCCACACGTACCTCTCTCCTCAGTGTTAAAATTATCATCCGCTCTTATTGAAATACTGATAAAATATTTTTGCAAAATTTATAATACTTCAACTTATTCTCTTTGCAATCAATGAAGCAGCCTCTTTATTTATTTCGGGTGAGAAGTTGTTCCAGTAGATCATTTTTGAAGGCTTGAACTTCGACTTATTTATGTTCTAATAGCTATAACTAAGCATTTGTTTGTAGCTGGAGTCATTAAGTGTCCCTTGGGTGATATTTTTCATTTATACAACAAATATTTTAGGTTTTTCCCATTTCGCTGATGCAGGCGATAAAGTTTCAAAAAATGACACAACCGACGCCAATTGGCGGTGGTTGTATTCAATGTAATTCAATGACGCATAAACATTTTTACTGTGTGGTATTACCAATAAAGTCTGCTTTGCGAGATTTGATCCGGAGAAATTGAAGAGTACCATGTTTTATTCTATTTTCTTGGTGCTTCAGCTAGTGTTTGTCGATATCTTGCACAGAATCTCTATTATGTACGCATTCAAGTTTAAATTATGGATCTTTCCTATCACTAACATTGGGCAAACAGTTATTAATTTCTAAAGAAATTAATTCAATATATTTAGTATCAGTTATATTAAACGTTTTAGAAGAATCGTCCAAGTTACAAAAATTGCTCGTTAATGGGAATATTAAGTCACTTGACCCAGCAACCGCTTTGGAGAATATTAACGAATCATTTTTTGTGATAAATTCAAAGTAGACACAAATCACGCACCAACAGATCTAAACGGTTTAGTTTGAAGGTAGACTGGTGTTCAAAATAAAACTAATGTCACTCAGTTAATCAAGATCTTCATAAATGTTTCTCAGTTAATAAGCAATCAATCATTTCGGAATTAAATGTTTATGATAACTAATGATTTCAAAAATAATAAAACAGGTGAATTTTCCACACACAGTTGACTTTATAATAATTAAAATGTTTCAATATATATTTTGTCGTAATTCTGATTTTGAGGCGGAAATAAAACATTGCTCTAATTAGTCTTAGTTCAATTTAACCTAAGAAAGGTTTATAAAAGGCAATTATAAGGAGCTACAAATAAAACTAATTAAAATAAAACTAAAATTTCAGAAACCATTTACTGAGAGATAACCTTTTGATATTTATAAATATTATTACAATGTTTATTTGTTTTTTCTTCGTGATTTTTATAGGCCTGTGTGTATGTCTCAGTTATATTCTCCATCATATAGATTCAAATCCTTTTCTTATTTTGAAAGAAACAGAATCACATTAGTAAATAAATTTACCTCATCGTGATGGAATTTAAATGTGTTACTGTTATTTCATTTTAGGGAGTTTTCATATTTTATATTTCTTTATTAAAAGTCAAAAGATAAAAATATTTATACACCAAAAAAAATTATTTTACAACACATATTAAAAATAAATGTTTTTTTCCCATGAAAATGAGCTTAAAGTTAAAATATTGGGTTGGCAACTAAGTAATTGCGGATTTCACTCATAGATGGCTTCAGTTGAATTTTTAGGTTTGCAGACGTAGTACAAATGTAAAACACATTTTGTTATTTGATAGTTGGCAATTCAGCTGTCAATCAGTAAAAAAAGTTTTTTGATCGGTTGCGTAGTTTTCGCTTAGCCTTCGTTGAAGAATGGAAAATCAAAAGGAACATTTTCGTCATATTTTGCATTTTTATTTCCGCAAAGGGAAAAACGCATCGCAAGCTCATAAAAAGTTATGTGATGCTTATGGTGACGAAGCCTTAAAAGAACGGCAGTGTCAAAATTGGTTTACCAAATTTCTTTCTGGTGATTTTTCACTCCAAGTTGAAAAACGCTCTGGTCGTCCAGTTGAAGTTGATGACGCCCAAATCAAAGCAATAATCGATTCGGATTGTCACAGTACAACACGTGAGATGGCAGAGAAGCTTCATGTATCACATACATGCATTGAAAGTCACTTAAAACAACTTGGCTATGTTCAAAACTCGATATATGGGTTCCTCACGATCTGAAAGAAACGCATTAACAGCTGCGATTTGCTAAAGAAACGTAATGAAAATTATCCATTTTTAAAACGACTGATAATTGGCGATGAAAAATGGGTTGTTTACAACAATATCAAGCGAAAAAGATCGTGGAGCAGGCCAGGTGAACACACTCAAACAACATCAAAAGCTGATATTCATAAAAATAAGGTTTTGTTATCAGTTTGGTGGGATTACAAAGGAATTGTCAACTTTGAACTCTTACCACCCAACCGAACGATCAATTCTGATGTCTACATTGAACAACTAACGAAATTAAACAATGGAGTTGAAAAAAAGTGGCTCGAATTGACAAATCGAAAAGGTGTTGTATTCCATCATGACAATGCAAGGCCACACACATTTTTGGTCACTCGGCAAAAATTATTGGAGCTTGGTTGGGATGTTTTGCCACATCCACCATATAGTCCTGATCTTGCACCATATGACTACTTTTTATTTCGATCTTTACAAAACTCCTTGAATGGTAAAAATTTCAATAATGATGATGATGTCAAATCGTACCTGATTCAGTTATTTGCTAATAAAAACCAGAAGTTTTATGAACGTGGGATTATGATGCTGCCTGAAAGATGGCAAAAGGTCATTGATCAAAAAGGGCAATACATTACAGAATAAAGTTATTTAGTTCCATGAAAAAATTGTCTTTGATTTTCTAAAAAAAATCCGCAATTACTTAGTTGCCAACCCAATAAATATTCTGAAATATTTCTTATTTTGTTCCTAAATATGTTCTGGAAATTTGGACGTTTTAAATAGTTTCATATTTAGTCTTAAGAAATTATGATATTATATTTCAGCAAAGAGAAATGAAAAAAATTAAGGAATCATGTCAATCAGAAATTTTATGAATTGTTTATGTTTAAATTCATTTATAGTAAAAAAAATGTTTCATCAAATTATTTTATACCCATTTCATTAAAGATAATTTTTTCTAGTGGAGTCAAAGTAATTGTTGTTCCAATATTGATCTTATAGAATATTCCACCATATTAATCAATAATTTAACTGATTTTTTATCTTTTTTTTTTTCAACATTCACACATAAACACATATATAAATATATTTATTAATATTAAAACAGTGGAGGAATCATTATAGGGGTATGTTAACGTGAATTAAGTCTCATGTTATGCATTTAATCATCTTTAAAAACCACTGAGCCATATTTTAAAGAGGTTTTTTTACTACATTTACTCTTTTATGAATAACATATCGCAGGATATTTAAAAATTAATTTTATTCCAGTTTTTTTAATTATTATTTTCTTAAATTTTACTTGATTGATATGTAAAATTAAATTATAAAGTTTTTTTTTTCTTTAAATTTCCATGCTTTTTTAAGAACTTCTGCAATATTATTAGACTTAATGGGATTTAAAATTCTTTCTCAAAATTTTTAATTTTAACAAAATTGAAAAATTCAGTTTTCTTCAAACTTATTTCATTCATAAATATTAAAACAATATGACAAAATATTCAATAAATAATCAGGTACCATACTTTGAAAAAAATTATTAAAAATACTCAAATTTTAATAAAACAATGGTACTGAAGGTAGCAAAGTTGCATGAGTGTTAATTAAAGTGTATAATCAGCCACAGCATTCAGCAAATCTTTGATTATTCGTAGAAGTTAGCAAGACTTGTTATGCGCAATATTTTCATCTGGTACTCGGATCAAATGAAAATATTGCTCATAACAAGTGGATCAATTATTTTTTTATAGCTTTCATGCACCTGAAAAATATACGCAATATTTTTATATCATGATTTACATTAAACAGCTGTCAAATAAATAATATTTAAGAGAGACTAATATATTTATGTGATTATATATATATATATATATTTGACTATATATATATAAATGAAATAGAAATGAAAGGGTATAGAGTATAACGACTTGCTGATAGAAATTTATAATTTGGACCAAAGTACTTTATTTAGATTTATGGATTGAAGTGACTTCCAATTAAACTATTATGCTACAAAAATACTGATAGTGAGAATTGTTAAATTGATAACGAGTGATTTGGTAAGCTCAGATTTCATATTTAAATCATAATATTGATTTGGTGAGTTAATATTTTCGGTGGTGGTGGTATATATTCTTTTTCCACGTGTTTTTAGCACGTTAAAAACCTTAGTAAAGTACGCTTTTTTCCCCACACATTTATCTTCAAATGGTAGCTTATAATTTTATTTACTTAAATAAGATGGCAGAACCAGGCAGATTAATTATTAAAATTATTACTTTGAATCTAATGAAAGTTCCTAAAAAGTGGTTTTACGCCTAGCAGAGATTTTTCTGAACTGATTTGGTAATTTTAAATTCCTGAGCTAACCAATTTTCATGTTTCAAACTTTATGTAAATACTACTAATTACTCAAAACAAAAAAATATAAAGTATTCATTTCATACTCTAAATTAAGTGGTATCATATTTATACCACTGCCCCTATCAAGGACGCAGGGGTTAGTGAGCAACAGATGGCTGTACTGAAAATTTCGATTCAAACTGATATGACGATTCGCTTTGGTTCAGTGAAAAATAGAAGACATAAATATGTTTTCGAGTTCCAGTGTGGCAAAAATCAGAATTATTCTCTTAAGAAAAGAAATTTAATATAGGAGTAGAAATTTATCAACATGGTGAATTCCCACCAGAAAAAAAGAGCAGGGGTAAAAAAAAAGATATCTGAAAACCAAAACTATTGCAAAAAAAAATAATAATAATCGAGAAACATCCTTTCAAGTTATCTAAGGCAGAACTGGCTGGAGACATCAGATTAGAGACATGTCTTTGATAGACTTGAGATTTGTTAACGAACATGGATATAAAGAGTTACTATGAGATAAAAATAGACGATAAGCTACCGGCAAAAGAGGGGCGAGAATAGGAACTCATTGCCTCTAGCTGTTGAATAGAATTTATCAAAGGGTCTAAGTAAACTGCTATATAAATCATTGACAATTGGTATTGAAAAAGGTACAATACAGCAAAGAGATATCCGCTTTATAAGAAGAAGTGAGTCCTCGTCATCCCAACATACTGTAAATAATTCAGAATAAGGAGGGCTGGCCTTTTTTTTGTTTGTTTGTTTATTTGACATGATTGTTCATTACATGTAGGTTACATGTTGATTTGGTATGCTCTGAATATATTCAATTACCGTGGACAACTGGTTTTTGAGCCTTTACAGAGCCCATAATAGAAGCAGATTTTTTTTTTTTCATCTAGAGTTCATTCAATTCATTTTTTTCGTTTCATTATCGTGACTGCTTCAGATTTCGTATAATAGTGGGCATAATTATTTCAGAAATATTGAAATTTCATTTAAAGTAATTTTATAACCTAGTTTTAATTCAATTTTGAAATATATATATTCCAAAATACATCCTTAAGAGAATGCCTACATGAGGAATTTCGATTGAGAAAGAACTTGCTTCGTTTGAAGAGTTCCATTCTGATGGATCGGACTTATCTTCAGAAACAAGTGGGGAAGAAAATATCACTTCAGTCTGTGCATCAAAAAATATGGCTTATTTTAAATAAACTTGTATATATATATTAACTAAGTTTGTCTTATTAAGTTTATAATATAGTTTTAGCATTAAACTATGAATATTGTATATGTATAACAAGGTATACTTAAATTAATTGACATATTTTCACACAAATTACCATTCTAAGAAACAAAAATATAACATCAGTATCATCATAAGGTTCTAAATTTTTTCAAAGTGTTTTGAGATCCTAATATTTCCCAAATTAACTAAAACATTATAATTTTTTTATGAAAGTTTTAATTATTATTTCGAAGGAGTACGAAACAGAGTGTGTATACACAAATAAGATGTCCTACAGGGGCTACAGTATATTATATACCCAGGTCTTAAAAATCAGGATATAAGTGAAAAATAATTTTACCGTATCATATTGTGTTTTTTCAACATTATTAATACATATCAAATGAAATATAGCAAAAATTTGTTGTTTTTTATATACCGCCCCTCAAAGGGTTTAATAGGGATTTGAGACAGAGAGAGAGAGACTCAATCTATTCTCCAGTGATTATTAATAAAGTATTTATTTTGTTCTTGCATGTCTTCAATTGGAACTCAGTCATTATGGCTTAATATAGTGGAATGAGTTTTGGGGCAAGGGCTAAGTAATGAATTGCAGTCGTTATAATCTGTCTGAAATAAATTATTTTTGATTTCAATGTTGATTTCACAAGGTGTTTCCAAACTCGTAGGCAAAAATTTAAAGAGTGATATAAAACATCTAAACAAGCAATTTTTACCGTACCATGCTTAGGTCTAGAGTAAACAGTGAATTGCTAGACAGCGTTGTAATGGATAGTGTAAAACGAATTTTTTTTTTCATATTTCGTCATTTCTACCGTGAATTTTCCACAGTATGTGCAAGAAAACTCATGTTTTACACTTTCTATTACAACGCCGTCTATGGTTCACTGTTTGCTATTCGTCTGTGCTTTGCACGGTGAAAACTGTTTTTTTAAATGTTTCTCATCAACTCTTAAACACTTGCCCTTGAATTTTAATATACCCTGTATAATCTTATGCAATTATGTGTTTATTCAAATTTCTAAGATATAATACAGCGTTGTGCTATTATCTAGTTTTAAAAAATGCATGTGATAAGCATACAATTTTAGTGGAAATATTACTTCATTTTAATTTTATTTTAAGAACAAGCTGTTTTTAAACAATTAATGTCGCTTATAAATTTTTTTTTAAAATAACTGAGTGCCATTCTTATTTGAAAAGAGTTGCATTCTGAACCGAGCATATGCATCTTAAGTATATCTGAATAGCAATGTCATACGAGAGATAGAAACAATTCTTAAATTTGGTTATTTTTAATCCTGATTTAGTTTCTAATTATTTAAAATGTCTAAAAGCACATTAAATTCCTTTTTTACAAAATTAATAGCAATCTTCCATTACCAAAGATCATAGTTTCACAAACGCACATTCAATTACAATTATTGTTTTATGTTTATTTTTACGGAGAGAAATCAAAGAAAAATGTTTAAAGAGTTGCATCATTTCATACAGACTTCGAATTTAAATTGAAAATACGCTCCTTTATTTTCAAAGACTAAATTTATGTGTTTGTTTACATGAAAAAAAAAAAAATGAATAATAAATTGAGAAATTGACTACTTACGTCACACAATAATCTTCCATTCTATTTCAGATAAAAATTTGAATGCTGTGCATTGCACATACAAATTTCAATTGCGTACTTCTTATATTTGAGGCTTTGTAAAAAGTTTAACTCGATCCAAACTTTCAGTATTATTGCATGTAAGTGCAATATGTTGAATAAATAATATTATTCAGATGTTTTTTTTTAAAGAAGAAATAATCTTCCTACAGTTTATTTCCAAACGACGAATTCTTCAGTGAGAGGGAATGCATTAATATAAAGAAAATCTTATGTATAAATATATATTTACTTTCAAAACTTTGAAGAAATTTTGGAAGAATTTAAAACTTCTAAAATATTGTAGAAATGTGACATGATTTCAAATTATTTATAAGAAACTCAACTGGAACAGTTCTGCACTGACATATTAGATTCCTGAAAATTCTTTTCGAAACTATTTTAGTGTCAACAATATAATATAATCGCCTTATTCAGTATAGATTGTATATCTTTCTGGAATTAATTAAATTAATAGAAACGCATTTCAGATGATAAAAGATTTGAATCACTTATTTCAAGAATTATTTCGATATGTAATTATGTCTTGTGAGAGCTTATTTTAATGAAATATTTTAGCTGTTTGCCTTGTCAATATAATTTTATAAGTTACATATATCTAAAAAGCTTTAAAACTCTACTTTAATTAGGTTAATTATTCTATTGAGTATTATATATGTATATATATATATACTGCTGGCCACACAAAATGCAACACCTGAAGGGGAAGCATGTAAACCATGTGAAATTTACATCATGTGTTTACGACGATGAGCTATGCAAATCATTAGCATTGCAGCGCAGACATACATCACGGGCGACCGTTGCGCCACTCGCAAGCGCTATATATGGGGAGAACAGATTGGCGATTTGAAGTACGGCAATTGTTTTTTCGGGCCTTTTTTTGCGTAAGCTGTTTACCTATGTCTCGTGGAAGACATCGAACGTCTTTTGACCAAGTTTATAAATTCGACCGAGGAAGAATAATAGCCTATAGGGATTACGGATTATCCTTCAGAGAAATCGGTCACGTATTGGACTAAACCAAGCAACTGTGATACGAATCTAAGATCGCTGGAAGCAGGAGGGACAGACGGGGCCGATCGTACCTTCCTCGTTGCACCACATCCCGTGATGACCGGCAGATTGTGCGCATGGCAGTGATGGATCGCGCAACCACATCACGAACCATAGCACAACAGATTCAGTCTGCATCATTCTGTGTCCGCTCGTACCATTCGACGCCGTTTGCAGCAGAGTGGAATGTCCTCAAGGCGTCCATTGCTTCGTTTACAATTGACTCGAATCCACAGACATTTGCGCCACCAATGGTGCAATGAATGGCGGTCATCGACAATGTAATGGAAAGACATTGTGTTTACTGACGAATCCCGCTTCTGCCTATAACATCACGATGGTCGGATTCGAGTTTGGACACACCATGGTGAGAGGCTGCTGAACTGTTGCGATATGCATCGCCACACTGGTCCTGCACCCGGTATCAAGGTTTGGGGTGGTATTGGATATCACTCCCGCACCCCTCTAGTACTCATTACTGGTACACCGGTAGCCAGTGCTACATCTCTGAGGTGTTGGTGTCCGTGGTCCTCCTATACTTTCAGCGCTTGCCATCAGCCATATTCCAACAGGATATGCACCACCACACGTGGCACGGAATGTTCAAGTGTTCTTCTTTACCCATCAGATTGAATTGCTTCCTTGGCGTGCTTGTTCTCCCGATCTATCGCCAATCGAAAACTTGTAGTCCATTCTTGCACAACGACTGGCCCGGGATACACCACCCGCTGTTGCACCAGATCAACTTAGGAAGTATGTGGAAGCCTCTAGGACTGCTATCCCCCAAGGATACATCCAAAGCATCTTTGATTCTATGCCGAGGAGAATGGCAGCGGTTATAGCCAACAATGGCTGATACACTAAATACTGATTTTGTCATCATCCACACTTCACAAGAGGTTGTAATTTTAATCGTTTGATCTTTGTAGAACATGTTATCTGCCAAATAAATTACACTGTGATATCTCTGTTCCTTCTGGGTGTTGCATTTTGTGTATATTGTTAGACAAATATAATTTTGCGGAAGTATTTTGAAAACAGTCCAATCCGAGGATAATGGTAAATAGCGTCTTATTCAGAAATATCTAAGTCAATTCGATGTACTGGTAGCAAGACTTGTTCAGGTTATCGAAGCTATGGGAGCAAATACAGCACTTGTTCATATCAGCATTATAAAAATATACAAAAATGCACTTGTAGTAACAGTAATAGCTCAAGAGTCTTTCGCCGCACTTCTTACTGATTTATACCATGGAAACATTTCTTAAGTACTTATTTGCACTTCCAATGCAGAATCTGGTAAATTTAGGCTGATTCTAGGCATATCCATTCAGCCCGGCTACTGACAGATTCTCCAGACTTTGTACGTCTATAACTGTTCCGACGAGGTATGACGTAACAGGGAAAAGTCAGGAGAATGCATACATTTTTTTTCTAATCGAGGGGCCCACAAAATTCTGGCATTTATAAAAATCTTAATTTTGTCACTTTAGTCGTAGAGTCTTTCGCCTCGTCGTCTAAATTGTCACCAAATTCACTGCTAAGGTCAGGGGTAATAGCTGAAGTGTTCCTTAGAATTCGATGAAATTTTTGTAAATGTCAAATTTCTTTTATTAGATTAATGTAGCAAGAAAGCGTCATAGCTCGTAAAAGTATACAACTTCAATGATTTAAGAGACAAACATTTGCAAAACCATTTTTACGAAGAGAAGTACTGCTTGTAAAACCTAACTTTAAAACGTGTTTAGCTGCGTCATTTTTTCAAAAAGAGTTATGCTAGCGTTATGCAATATACTGAAACTGCTCAACAGATAAAACTTTCAACTGGAATAAATTGTCCAAAGATCTAAGAAGAAAAATATAAAATATCAGCATTTTCTTAAAAAAAGGCGTTAGAAACACACATTATATTTTATTTGTGTTTGTGATATGTGTTTAATTAAAACATTTGTGACAAGGTGAAAAGAAAATGTTTAATAAAATAAAGTAAAATATTTACTATCTTAATTTTTACCAAGTGATTATTACATGATTTCAATAGCTTACATTTAGCAGAAATTTATTTAAAGCACGTATTCGTTTAATCTGTTATGTGAAAGATGACACCATTTTAACCTAAAACAAATAAATTTCTTACCCTTTTTTTTAACTCTATTTCTTATATACTAAATTTAATAAATTTATAAGATACCAATTTTATTATCACATAGTATCAATAATGGGGACTTAATTAATGTGTTTCGTCTGTTTGCTTCCGAGTTTTACTTCATACGCTTTTATATCCTACTAACTACATGTGGCCTCTAATAGAGTTTACGCAACACCGAACATACTGTTTTTTGATGAGTATTCGCAAATATATGATAACAATTCTATGTAATATAAGTTCAATTTGCATCATACATGGCTTGTATTAAAATGAATTGAGTTTCAAGTACAAGAAATTGTAAGCAAACATATGAATGAGAGAGAATATTGCTTCTAAAATAAATGCCAGAAGGAGTTTAAAATAGTTAAATTACATTATGAAAGCAAATAAAAAGTTATAAAGCTATTCCAATTACTAGGAAAATACTTTCTTTATTCCGAATTAATTCGATCAATTAAAAATTAAGATACATTTTAATTAGTTTTTATTTAATTTCTTTTAAAAAATTTAGATTAAAAATTAAATAAATCAACTTAAATTCATTTTAACCATGTTTAAGGAAGCCAAGCAAATATCTTTAGCAAAATATTGTATAAAAATTTTAAGTAAACGATAAATTGGCTTCTAAAAGAAGGTAAAAGAATAAATTTCAAAATGGTTTATTACAGCTCAAAAAAAAAGTAAAATGTTTATAATACTGCTGTAGAATCAAAACTATTCTTATAAATTTAATTGATTTTTTAGAAAAAGCAAAATGTGTAAAGTTGATGCATTAAAGATAAAATTAGCGTCATAATATATATGTCCTTGATTACGATATATCAAGAAAAAAATATATCTCATATGTAAGTTGAATTTTCTAACATTTCTTAAGATGATCACAAAAACTAAATCTTTAGAAACAAATCAGCACTCAGGACCAACTTTCAATAAGTACTCATATATATCACAATTAAATATTCTAATTTTCTCCCGAAGTCAGACTGAATATATTTTTGTCTCGTGCTATTCTGGGCTTGAAATCGGATTACCTTTCAATGATCTAAGAATAGAAAACCTATAAGATCACGGCATACCTTTTATCTTACCATCTTGTACGTCCTTAATGTCCCATATGAAGATTGGAAAGCTGTCCGCACAATCAAGAAATCTTCTTTTCTATTATCCGCAGTCCACAGTCAGCAAAATATTCAGGATCTACGAGCTATTCACGAATGAAAGTAATTGGAAAAAAATTCAGAAAGAGAATGCAGATATAGGATTCATTGCTTATAATGGAAGTTCCATGGATGATATCTCGATTTGTAGGTGGATACCTTATCCCAAAGGAAGAAAACAATTTTTTTTAATTTAATCTTTTACTTCAAATTAAAATACATAAAAATGTTTTACTACTTATATACAAAAAATATTTATGTAAGTAATTTTAAACATCGTGATTGAATTTGATCTACTTTTAAACATTAATTATTGAGCGAATTTTAATAAGAATTTCATTATAAATCTTAAAATAAAGGTTTTAGCTTTATGAATGCTAAGAAAGTTTTCGTAATTTCATTTTTGTTTATCGTCGTATAGTAAAATTTGCATAGAATACATGAAATTTATTAGTGAATTATAGGTTATTTATTCAGATTTGTCTTGTATAGATATTAATAAATCATTTTCCTCATTTACCAGGTATTGATTTGAAATGAAAATTCAAAGGCAAAATTGTTTGAAGTTGAATTTTATAAACTGATGTTTTTGGTCATTTTTATTTCAAATACATGCAATCAGTCCAGCTAAATATAAACAATACATTTTGATTCAGAAAAATCATTGAAAATTTTACAAATATCCCAAAATAGTTAGGAAAGGTAGGAAAGAGCTCTGTTGTATATGAATCAGACACAGATAACACGTCCTTTACAATGAAAGTGAATCTTGTTCAACGTATTATATAATAAAGTTATATTTGCTTTTTTTTTGTATTTATTGCATCTGGAGCAAAGTGTATTAATGCTGTATCATTAAGCAATATGCATATCGATAAGCCATCACAAACAAATTTTTCTGAACGTCAGATAAATAAGAATTATTCCTTTATTATTAATATTTATAGATAATTTTTGTTATACATAATAATCCATTATATTTGGTTATGATGTCATAGTATTGGTGCATCTCATTGAAAATTTAGCATTATTTTTTTACAAAAAAATACCCTATATATCTTAAAGTATTCAAAATATATATTGAATATCTAATAAATCTGGTTAAAAGTATTATTTTCCTTGTACTGTTTTAACTACTACTGTTCTGTCTTTATAATATAGAGTTCACTAGTAATTTCAAACAGATTTAAAATTTTTGATTTACGATTTTTCAGTTTTCTAATGTAGAATCACTGCATTTATAAAATAAATACATTTTAATGAATAATTCAAATTAAAACTTTGAAGTTATTTTGACAAGCTAGTACATTAGAATACAAAGCTTAAACAACAAATTCAATATCTAACATTCAACAACGAAATTGTTGGAAAGAGGAGCTTTTTCCGATAACTTGATAGAAGGAAATATCAACTCATTAGCAAGGTGATGCATCACCTAACATGACATTAGATAAAACGTCAGTGAACGCAAAACTTTTTCATTGAAAGGCATCTTAAAAATAAGAGAGATGGAGCATTTCCAAACATTCTGAAGCAAGTGAAAGCGAGATTGTATGCGAAGTGAGGCAGCAAGAAATATTAGAATACCTTAACACGTGATAGAATGATCGGCTTCTTTGAGGAGAGGTGTAGTTTGACGTCTGTAGACCAATAGATTGGAATTAAAAAAATGTTATTACATAAGCTTAAAAGGAAATCAACGGTTTCTGATGTGTCCTGTGGGGAAAAATACTTAGAATCCCGAAGGCATGTAACATTGCTCAGTAGCTGTATATGGCAACCATGCAATAAGTGAAACAGTTTGTTGTAGCTAGACGACTCAAAGGTGGCCTATTCACTCGCAATCCTGAACGTATGTGTGTGTGTGTGTGTATTTTTTTTTTTAATTAACATTTATATCTATTCCTTGAGACATTCAGCTATACTACCAAATAGCGACAGAATGAAAACAAAAATCAGTTAATACTTTCAACAAAGAGCACAATGAGTTAGACCCCCTCTTCCATAGCTATATATATATACTTAAGGAGTTGTAACAATTAGGAACATGTAAGTTCATTTAAAAGAACAGAAGTTTCCTTCAATAATTGTAACATCATTATAAATTTCTGAATTTGGGATTTAAATTATGAATAGGTCAATAATGAAGAAGATATATATTCACTTATAAATGTCCACATGACAACTGATTACATTTTTTTTTTATGACAGTAGTTGTAACCAATCATATAAGCTGCGTTTGCGGTTCAATTTGTCCTTAGAAATTCCAAGATGGCGTTCATAGCATTAAAAATAGTTTACTTTTAATAGGCATCGTGACTCACTAGATCTACTCTGTCTAAATCTGACTTACTTGTATTCCTGTCAATACCGCCTTTTCGCACCTCAAAAATTCTTCGAACAGATTCATCGGCAACGACCGATGAATCTGTGTTTGTTACAGTTTTCATTGCTGCTTAGTTTCCTATGTAAATCGATGAATCTATCTATCATCGACAGTGACATCTCTATGCGGTAGCAATCAAATTTTCATTTGACAACCGATGACTACCAAATCAAAATTAACTTATGAATCTATATCAAATTTGCTTATGCTCTATTTAATAGATGCAGAATCCAATGTTAACAACACTTTATCTTAATGATGTCATTTGCTTCAAATTTAAGTACTTAATTAGCCATATGTATATAAATAATATTTAAAAATACTTTTGGCTACTACCTTTTAAATACTTTTGGAATTCTCAATCATCACATGACATGTTGTGGAAATTCGGTGATTGAGTTTAATGATCAGATGTATTTCATTTTTATCTGATCTAGGTTTAAAAATTCTAAAATAGAAATTGTTCATTTCAACATAGTTTAAAAAATTGAATGTGTTAACTGCTAATTGTATATTGTGCAGTATTACAATTAAAATAATTAAAAATGCAATTCTAGAAAGAAAAATTTGGAAATCAGTATAGTAGATGTCATAATAGGAGCAGTTTAAAGAAGTTATACTTACATGCGAATTTACTTAATTTACTATTCATAACATCCGTAGAAATATCATATTTATTATATTTTTATAGATTATATAATATAAATGTTATATATATATATATATATATATATATATATAACACATCAATCAATAACTCCCGAGACTAACCCAGAGATGGCGCTCGTAGTAAACCAGTAACAAAGTCTTTCTAGAGTACTAACCTTTGCTTGAAACGTGTCAAAATTTTAAGTCGATCGGACCAGAAACAGCTGAGTTATCGAGGTTGGAGTAAAGTCATTTTGTAGTTTGTTTAAAAAATGGAAAAAACCGAGTTTCGTGTTCTGATAAAACATTGTTTTTTAATGGGTAAAAACACCGTGCAAGTGAAACAATGGATTGAAAAATGTTACCCGGACTCTTGTTCATCAAAAGCAAGGATTTGTCGGTGGTTTGCCGAGTTTAAACGTGGACGTACCGACACAAATGACGCGGAACGCTCGGGTAGACCTGTGGAAGCCGTTACACCGAAAAATGTGAGTGAAGTGACAAAAATTATAATGAAAGATCGTAAAGTGAAGCTCCGTGAGATTGCTGAGATGACACAGATATCATATGGAAGTGTATTTACTGAAAAAGGTTTTTTTGAAGTGAAGTGAAAAAGGTTTTTTCCAAGTGGGTGCCGCGATTGCTTTCGATGGAACAAAAACAGCAATGAGTCGATGATTCAGAAAGCTGTTTATCGCTATTTACTCGCAACAAAAAAGATTTCTTGCGTCGTTACGTGACCATGGACGAAACATGGATACATCAGTACACTCCAGAGTCGAAGCGGCAGTCATCTGAGTGGCGCACAGCTGGCGAAAGCCATCCGAAAACGCAGCAGTCAGCTGGCAAAGTCATGGCGTCAGTTTTTTGGGATACGCATGGCGTGATTTTCATTGACTACCTCGAAAAAGGTAAATCGATCAACAGTGATTATTATATTGACTTGCTGGTGCGTTTGAAGGAGGAATTCGCAAAAAAACGACCGCACATGCAGAGAAAAAAAATCCTTTTTCACCAAGACGATGCACCCTGCCACAAGTCGATGAAAACAATGGCAAAATTGAACGAATTGGGCTTTGATCTGCTTCCCCACCCCCCATACTCGCCAGATTTAGCCCCCAGTGACTACTGGCTCTTTGCTGATCTTAAAAAAATGCTCCAGGGGAAAAGATTTGGCTCAAATGAGGAGGTCATCGCTGAAACTGAAGCTTATTTTGAAGCGAAAGATAATTTTTTTTATAAACATGGTATTGAAAAATTGGAAAAGCGTTGGAACGAAAAAAAAAGCGTTGGAAAGATTGTATCACCCTAAAAGGTGATTATGTTGATGAATAAAAAAAAAATTGCAAAAAAAATGTTGTTTTCAATGTTAGTCTCGGGAGTTATTGATTGATGTGTTATATATATATATATATATATATATATATATATATAAAGTTATTTTATAAGCAAATGTTTAAAATGTTTAATACTTTAAAACACTTAGAGTGCAAAGTTTCTGATTTTAGACGTAATGTGGCAAAAAATCAACTGGGAGACAAATAATTGAAATTACAGATTCACAGTGTAGTATTTAATGGATGAGGAAGTATTGTAATAAAAAAAATAGGACTTATACAGTACGAAACAATTTGGAAAAATGCTTTATAGATAAAATAGCTTTCATGCAAGAAACTGTCTGGCCGAAACAGAGAATAGAAAATGAAAGAGACTTAAGAATGGATATGACCTTATGTAACTGCAGTGTTTGCGTGATACCGTCTGTACGTTAACACCAGATTATGTAACATTTTTTGTGATAAGTATTTCCATTTCTCAAGGAGGATCTATTTCAATAGTGTGTTGTTCTCCGGATGGTAGGATCGTGCCCCGCGGCATCTCCCTATAGTATTCCACATATGTTCAATGGGATTTATCCCTATGAGCTGCGGTATATAAGAAACATTAAATCTTAGTTAAAATTCATCTGATATTAATTAATAATGTTAAAAGGAAACTATATCAAGTTGTAAAATTAATTTTTATTTATTTCCTACTTCTTAAGGCCCGGTATAAATAATATACTGCTGTTTGTAGAAAATGCAACACCATGAAAGAATCATCAGAATCAAATGAAATTTAATGCAGAAACGACTTGTACTGATACAAATAAATGATGAAATTTTCAAAACAAAAGAAACAAATTAAGCGTCCGAAATCAGTATTTGGTGCAGCCACCATGCGCTGCAATAAGTGCTGCTATACGACGTGGCATGGAGTCAAACAGATGTTGAATATCTGCTTGAGGAAGAGAATTCCATATCGCTTGTATGCGCAACCAAAGTTCGTCTTTGGAAACTGCAGGACGCGGATCACGAGCGAGACGCCGACCAACCATATCCCACACGTGCTCAATAGGCGACATATCCGGTGAATAAGCAGGCCAAGGAAGAAGTTGCATGCGTTGTGCTGAACAGAAGTCTCGAACAGTCCGCGCAACATGTGGGCGTGCATTATCCTGCTGAAAGATAGCTCCAGGGATGCCTTGAAGGAAAGGAACGACTTCGGGCTGTAGCACTTCACGGACGTACCTGTTGCTATTGAGATTACCCTCAATTCGTATCAAATTGGATCGTCCATGATACGAAATCGCACCCCAGACCATAACTCCGGGTGTTCGACCACTATGTCGTTCAATAATACACTCAGGAAGGCAGCGTTGACCGGCATAACGTCTAACACGAACACGGCCATCATGGGTCCACAAATTGAAGCGTGATTCATCTGAAAAGACAACTTGGTGCCAATCAGCTCGCCTGTCTCTGTGCTCAAGAGCCCACTGCCGCCGCAGCCGTCGATGATTCGCCGTGAGGGGAATCCTGTATAAAGGCACCCTTGCACGCAATCCACGGCGCAGCAGACGACGACGAATTGACGAAGCCGACAATTGTACACCTGTAGCAGTAGACCAACGTGCTGCCAGCTGCCTGGAGGAAGCTGTGCGATCATTCACCGCCATGCGGAGCAGGTGTCGATCATCGCGCTCTGACGTCACCTTCTGTCGTCCAGTGCCTGTTTTTCGAGTTGTTCGGTGCTCGTCGGTCCACTGCTTCCAAACTCGCATCACTGTGGAACTGTTCCGCTGCATACGAGCTGCTATTGCGCGATAGGAAAATCCTCCTTCTCGAAGGCCGATTATCCTCCCTCGTTCAAACTCCGTAAGTTGCTTGAATTTCTTATTCTTCCGTCGTGGAGGCATACTCAGGTCTCACTAAACGTTTGCCACTAACAAATAATCATAGACTTTTTTCAACGTCCCGCTACAGCACTTTATTTATACGCTTTCAGCATCAATTCAGAGGGCGCTGCGCGCGCCGCGCACGCGCGATGGCTCTGAAACTTTATTAATTTGCATAATATCCTATAATTGACATTTGCTGCGAATTTCATTTGATTCTGATGATTCCTTCATGGTGTTGCATTTTCTACAAACAGCAGTTTATATCATAGCCCCTCTATTGCATCTTATTTGTACACTCGTTGTTTCGCATTCCTTCGAAGAAATAATAAATACTCTCATAAAAAGTATTTTACTTTAGTTAATTTGGAAAATATTATGATCGAAAAAAACTTTTGAGAAAAGGAGAACTTCCTGATGTTGTATTTTTATTTCCAAGAGTGATAATTAGTGCGACAATGTGTTAATTAATTTAAGTATAACTTTTTTATACATATACGAATTTCATAATTTAATGATAAAACTATGTTATAAACTTAATAAACCAAATATAGAAGAAATATATATATACAGCTTTATTTAAAATATGGCAAATTTTTTATTGCATATACTTTTAAGATATTTTCTTCCTCACTTGTTTCTGCAGGTTACTCTGATCCATCCTAAGGGAGCTCTTTAAACAGAAAAAGGTTTTTTATTCCCACGTCGGCATTCTTATATATATATATATATATATATATATATATATATATATATATATATAATTAAAACTGAATTTTATAAGGCTATTTTGAGTAAAAATTAAGAGTATGAGTAGATCTGCAAGGGATCAAAAACCAGCCGTTAACGGTAATAGTTCGCCAGATGGACAGATGTGTTAAAGAAAAAAAGCACGGGACTCCTTATTCTGAAGTATTTATGGGATGTATACACAATTACTTTTCTTTCCTTTTAATCACTGTTAAAGCTGTATTCCTAGATCTTTTCAATTTAGAAGGAATCATTCTTTCTTTCAAGATTCACATATGCTGCATAACGCTAAGAGTTCTGTTCTTCTTATAAAGCGGTTAATACTTTGCTGTATTGTAAATTTTGTAATACTTTTCCTCAAGGATTAACATCTTAGTTTAACTTATAGTCTTTGATAACGTTTATCGCTAGAGGCAATGAACCTCTACTATCGTCCCTCAATTGTCGGTAGCTTATCGTCTATTTTTATCTCATGCTAATACTATGCTGCATCAATTATCGTTTTTAAGTCCCATGTCTATCAACAATAAGTACCTAATCTGTTGTCTCCAACCATTTCTATGTTAGACGCTTCAGAAGACTCTCTCTCCGTCTTCGTTTTGTTAGACTTTTTTTGCAGTAGTTTAGGTTTGGAGAAATCCTATCTTCCCCTGCGCTTTTGTTAGTTGTCTTTTTGTGGGCACGCACAGAATTGATATTTTTTTATTAACCACCAAAGGGGCTATAGTTTTAATTGAAGCGTTTAATTTTAATTGCATGTTGTTGATATATAATTTATTAATTTATCGTTTCCTTTAATATAATATCGGAAAATGTTTCTATTGTCCATTTCTCTATAGTTTATCTTTTGCTTTTAATTCTTTTATTTAACTGAGTAATTTAATAATAATTATAAAAATTCGTCCCTTGGCTGGCTTTGTCAGTTCTTTGCAAAACTTTGCATATAATTTCTTTCCTGTTTTAAATATCCTTTCTTCAGAGAATAAGTCTGATATTTGATCACTGGGACTTTATAACATATTTACGACTTCTAACTTTCACTGTAATAAAGTGAACCGTCCCATATCAGTCTTATTCAAAAATTTCATTGCTGCCATCTGTTGCTCTAACCCTCTGTGTGGGCCATGGTATAAATTTTATACCACTTAGTTAAGTATGAAACGAACATTTTTGATATTTTGTTTAGAATAATTAACAATATTTACATAAAGTTTCTAACATAGATTGGTTAGCTGGTGAAATTAAAATTTTCAATTCATTTCAGAAAGATTTCTGGGAGGGATAAAACAACCACTTGTTAGGAGCTTTCATTAGATTCAAAGCAATAATTTTTATAATCATTCTGCATAGTTGTGCCTTTTAATTTAAGTAAATAACACTATAAGCTACTATTTGAAGGTAAAAGTGTGGGGGAAAGGTATTTTACAGATATTTTTTCAGGGTACTTAATATATGGTATAAAAAATATACCACCGTCCCTGAAAGGATTATATTAGGGGACTACATTGACCCGTCGGTTCTGTGTCTATCTTCATTCTCCAGACCCTCCTCAGCTGCATGAGTATAATGCTCTCGTACAATGTCCTCAATACAAGGGGGAAAAAACTATGGCGGAACAAATGGCACCTCAGAAAATTTCTTCTTCGCAAGGATTTCAGTAAATGAATCTCTGACGAAAATGAGGATCACTGTCCCTCACATTCTTCAAAATGCCTTTCCATTCAAAATGACAGGATTCCCCTCATGATGTATTTCCTTGATGTTAGTGGGATGAAAACACGTCCTTCCCACTCTCCATATCAACTGATACCACAAACCATTGACCAAACGAATTTCACCGATAAAGAGAATTTGTCTATTCTTTGTGATCTCTCCACAGCTGTAAATGGTGTATCCGATAACCTGCTGTCAATGGTGTGCAATATAAACACCTCCGACTCAAAATTTAAATTATTAATATAATCATTTATTTTCTGTGAGTGACTCTAAACAAAGTTAGTATTTATCATTCATATTATTTATCATTTTTAGAACCATTCTTTAGATTCTTTGAAAAGAATCTCAAAAGAATACGTATTCAACACATACTATTAGCATTTTTTTATCAATTAGAGGATGTGAATGAAAGGTAAATGAAAATAGACAAGATCATTAATGAGATAAAATGTATAAAGAGTGAAATAATAACTGAAATCAATAACATATGTGAGTAAACATACAGATTAAAAAGGAACTGGGTCTTTTACGCAGTAGTTAAAGAACAGAATATCAAACTGTTGAGCTCCCTGCTTAGAAAGTGAAGAGAAACAGTTCGAAACTACAAAGAATAAGTTTTTAGTGGAGTAATGAACAGGCACTAAACGTTTTTTCAGATGAAGTAATTCAAAATATCAGGTTGTGCTTTTGATCCTAATCTCTAGATGCAATTAGTAATTCAAGTTTTATAAAGTAGCTTCCACTTTGGATTTTAAAAAAATTAATAAGAAATAAAATACAAAAAATAAAAAAAGAGCTCCATTCACTTTGAAATTGATTAATTAAATTATTTTGGCATTTTTAATTAGCTTTTCTGCACAAAATTGAAAGTGATTATTAAATTGGCTTTTCACGGATGCTTAAAAAAGTGTTTTTGAATCAAACAAAGCTTCTCTTAAGCAGTATATTTGATTAATCTTTAGAAAGAAATTGATTTCTATTGTTCTACTAATAATGGGACTTCCATCATACTCATAACAGGTGTAAAATATTTTAATTAATAAATGATTCGGGAACTCTTAAATATGATTTTTAATATGATCAATTCGATCAAAAGCAAAATTATTTTACACTACCTAATTTTACAAATATTTTAGTGAGTGCTGTCCGAGAACAATAAGGTGTTTAAAATATGGCTATCTAACGTAGTTTGTTATATTTTGAAAACTTAACCATAAGGCTTCGGGCCTTATACTTTTTTTTTTTTTTTTTTTTTTTTTTGTGGAATCAGAAGGCACATGAAATTAGCTTATCCAGTGTCTAAGGAAACTCAAAATACAATTGACGCAGTAAATAAGTTAAACCTTTAAATTGATCATTTTAAAATGAAATAGAGAATATCGTTTTCCAACTTATTTTTATAATAAAATGAAGCATAAAGAATCGTTTGTGGAAAATAAACCATCAAATTTATTGGCCAATGCTATAAATAAAAGCATATTGCTTGTTCGTAAAATTATAAGTTAGTTTGCTAAATAATGAATGATTAATAATTCGAAAAATATTTAACGTTGGTGTTTTAAACAAATATTTGAATAAATAATGATCAGATAAATAGAAGAATTACTACTTCAGAATTGATAAATAAATTTTCCACTTAGTTTAAACATACAAAAGAAATACTTAAAAAATTAAATATCATTTCACAGTGTTATATTATGTTTTTATTTTAAAATATTTTTTCTGATTTTTTAAAATTAAAATAACAACTAAAGATGATTTTTTAAATGATTAAATTCATTTAATTGTTTCTTTATTTTTAGTATATTTTAAAGAACATGTTTTATTAATTACATTTGCCCAGAATATTTTAATGAATGGTACGTATTCAATTGTTAAAAGAATTAACAACGTTATCACTTTATAACACTTAACTCATTAAATAAAGGGATTTGAAAACACATTATATAATTTCATAAAATCGAAGAATTTGGCAAGATGTATATGCATTTGATCACCAAAGTTGTAGTATTGGTTTTATTGTATTTTATAAACGAAAATTGGATCCAATTTATTCGACTCTAATTCAAGTCCTTTGTCAAAAAGGTCTTCAATAAATTATAATTGCAAGTTTTTTGTGTAAGTTTGATGAGAAATGAAATAAGTTACATAGCGATTCTATTATTCTATGATTATTTCTATATCATTTTTGTTTATTTCTTAAACCAAAGAACATAAATTACTATGATTTCTAATTTTAAAATAATATTTTGCACTTTTAAATTTGTTTCAGTTAATATGTATTGAAACAACACATAGCATGAGTAAATATGCTTAATCGGAGTTTCTTTTGGTTTTCCTTTAAAAATATATCGTAATTTCATTACTGATCGAGGCGTTTTCAAGAAATAGAGATACCGCACCTACAAAAAGAGAAAAGTTCTTGTGAAGATATTGGTAACATACTGGCTGTAACCTAGCTTAGGCTTCGTGATCGCTTGTCGTTTTTGTGCTGAATCTGATTTAGTATAAAACGTTTTCATAATGTCTGCCTCGATTTAGATTCCGCCAAATATGAATTTTGTTCTATGACTACTTGTGATCATTTACAATTCAAGCTTGTCGTCAGGCTTATTCCTTCGAGAATAAACAAGACATTCTAGCAAAGCAAATAACCCATAATGAATTGAATTATTTCTGTTACGGTTATCTAATAAAGAACTATAAGGCAAGAAATTGAAAAAATCGTCATGGAAGTTACTGCTTCTTTCTTCCATATTGGACAATATTCAGCTTTATTACTTCATTAGCTGATCCGGTCATCAGCTTAAAGTATCCCTGATTTAAACATACTTTAAGTATTTTTAATACATTTTTATACCCTATTTGTATGTCTGGCTTCCGGTCTACTTGAATGATACTTAACCTTCTGTTTCAGATATAGTCGGGTGACACTTACACGGCTCTGTCGTACATTTTCTAAATGCAAAAGGTAGGATGCCTGGGGATTTTCACAAAGATAGTTCTTCCATTTATGGAAGCATTATGAATCATAAAAATGTAACGAAGTGTATAGTTATAGTGAGTAGGACCAGTGCTGACGGCGAACAGAAAGTAAGTACGCAGAATTTAAATTTTGATGCCCTTCTGTACAAAAATCAGTGAAGTTGTGATAGATAATAGGCGTCTCACTTATAAATAATAAATGTAAATAAAGAATTTTTGATGTCATTCTTAAACGAATGGAGGACATAATTCTGAACAGTAATCATCTTACATTTAAAGAATTTAATAAAATCTAACACTTGATTTGAATAATGTACACCTATCAAAATTTATATTTTTCTTTGTCCAATGACACATCTTTTGGAGGTAAATTTCCAACAAGAGGAGTCAAAAATGATTTTAAAATAGGGTTTTGACAACTGACGGTAAAATCTATTATTAAGATATACAAATGCTTGTACCTGAATTTAAAAAAAAATACTTTGAAAATGGTGGCAATTACATAAGAAATAAAGCCTGAACCAGTAAATAATATATAATGAACGTTTAAGAAATTAATTTTTTTTAATGAACCCAAGACATTGTACCTTTATTTTTCGAAATCCCCGAGTATGTAAAACACACACACGCATATATATATATATGTATTGTACTGTATTGCAGACTATTAATAAAGGTGACTTGTTTTCAGGATATAACGTTTATTTGCGCACATCTTTTCAAGCATAAATTATATACGCAATTTGCACAAGTACAATTTTTCAACATCCGTTTTTACATCTTGAAACCAAACTAAATTTTATTTTTTTGTTCGTTGCCAGAAAATTTTCTTAAAAGAAAAACATGATGTGATCTTGCCATTAGCATAATTTTATTTCTTTGTAACAACTTTGAACATTTAAGAAATATATAGCTTACTAAAGAATATTGAATAAATATCACTTTAAGTTTAAATCGTTTTCTTTTAAATATTGAATATATATATATATATCTATATATATATATATATTGCTGCCGCGAAGTAATAAGTTCAGCAATATATCCTAAAATAAAACCTTACCTTGAAATATTAAGTAGAATGGAATATATTTCATGTTCATTTGATGCATATTGTTATCGTGAGCTTAGAAGAATCTCAGTATTTTTCAGCAGTAATGTAAATGTTTTTGTGAAAAATAATATTTAAATACATTAATCAAGCTAAACTTTTTACGTTTAAATGCATTTCTTGACTTTATTTACAGACTTCGAGGTATCCCACTCCACGTTTTTTACATTCAATACTTATTTTATCGTATGATTGTTCTATAGATTTTAAATTACTTTGCCCATTGTATAAGTTGAAATCTTAAATAAAAGAAGAAAAAAATAATTTGAAGCAAATTGAGTAAAAAGTGTTGCAATCGGAAAGATACAAAATCTAAGCATTGAGTTAATTTAAACAAGAAAATATCTTATTTATTCCAGTAGAGTACTACAACAATGGGAAACATTTACATCAAAGCAATTTTTAAATATATTTTAATCAATCATCGCAGACAAACATTTGTATCATCCGACATATTTTCCATTATACGAGGAAAGTTCAAAAAGTACTTGTTTCTCAGCAGATGACGTCATTAAGGTGAATTATTGTTACCTTTGGTGCCGCCGTCTGGTACACGGAGCCGAAACAAATCTGACATTGATTCATAAATTAGTTTTGATTTGATTGTTCTTTGTTGCCAAATCAAAATTTAATTCCTCCGTATCTAGTTGTCGACGTCATTTTGCTTCGAGTTGTTACAGTCGATGATAAATTGATTCATTGTTATACACCGGAACCAAGCAACAATCAAAACAAAAGGTTACTTCTGGTGAAACTGTTCCAAATATATTGTGGATGTTCTCATTGTCCGAAAAAAGTTATGCTGAATAATTTTTAAGGTGCGAAAGGTTTCATAATCTGAAATACGATTAAATGAATCTTAGACAGCAGTCTAATTAATCATAATGCTTACTAAAAGTAAAAAAAAACTTTCAATACTACAAGCACCATTCTCCGGATTTTCTAAGGATTTATTGAATGAACCTTGTAATTTATACGTTTTCTTAATTTCACGCTTTTTGCTTACATTTTAAATATCAAGCGCAATCTTGAAGGAAATACTAGAAATTCAAGCAGTTTATATTTCAGGTAATTTGTAAAATAAAGCTACATATGCGAAAGAGGTATGTAAATTATTCTTAATCAATCTGATGAATTAAATCATTTATTTCAAAAACTGTGATTCTTATTACAGTTTCGAACATATCTGCCCTTGAATCAGTTTTTAATAAAAATATTAGAAAATGCTTTTTTAAAATTACATCTAATGCATCACAGAAAGTATGAAAATCATTCAGAAAAGAAGCCTAAATAAAAGAAAGATGGATTAATAGTCCGTTGGAAAATCCGAACTCCAGAAATATGTTACATTAATTAAATATCTTTCTTTCTAAAGAACTCTTAGCTCCCTGTAGAATTCCTTACTAGCCTCGAGGAACTTAGATTTTATTGAAGTGGAAGAATGGTATTCCACTTGAATGGCAAAAAAAAATAGCAAAAGAACAAATATAAAACTAAAAGATAGAAAAACAAGAAATGATACGGAAAAGAATTAAGATAAAAGCTGAATTGGAAAATGTGTCGATGTTCAGCAGAATAAACAGGAGCAAAGAGTAAGTTTTGAGATCAGGAGGGGATTGACGTAAAAACATTTGATCCGCGGTCACTGTCTGTCACGCTATCCAATTTGCTTTATTTCGTTTGAATCTTTTATTATCATCACATTCTACTTGAAAAAATTCTTCATTTCCAAGGTAATACTTTTTCGGTTATTTGCGTTAACATTTTCCAGGGAAGAATTAATGGATGATGGTGATTCAATTTTGCTTACTAAGTTAGTGGTAAGATAGGCTTAAGCCACAAAGTTAAATTTGTAAGTGAAGCTGAACTTAATTGCAAAGTTAGAGCTCCGTAAACCTATATACAGCTGATAAAAGCGTGACAGCTAATATCTCTTCCACAATAAACGTATGATTTAAAGAAAATGTTTGATGTTTAGTATTGCTGTTAATAAATTATCAGTAGCAATATATTAATTATTATGCTTTCTAAGTAAAGCAAATGTAGTGTTTCAAAAAAGGATTTGATTGAATTACAAAATTGTTTCTTTGGAATGATGCTTACTTTGTGTATATTTACATATATATGTGTGTGTGTGTGGTGTGTGCATGTCAAATGTATGGAGTTTTTGCTTACTTACATGTTACAAATTTTTAGAGCGTGGCTGCGTGAATGTTTTTAATAGAAATTACGTGAATGTTTACCTACATATAATATTTGAAAATGTTTTAAGTAAGCAGTGTTTATACGATGATACCGTTTATACATTAAATTTTATATTATGTCTAAAAAATGGCATTTACTGTCTTTTTTAGTATGCTGGTATCATATTGAATTATTTCTTTTTTGGAAACTAGACAGATAGAGAGAGAGAAGGAATTATACACTAGTGTGGTTCAAACTCTATATAAAAAGTCTCACAATTCTAATTTTTTCTAAAAATCTAAAAGGATCTTAATGTATCTTAATTTTGATGCAGATCCCAGGTATTTATAGTTTTTTTTTTTTGTAAGAAGTCTCAAAGAAAAATATCTCGGCGATTAACAGATGCAAGAATGTGCACTATAGGTTAAATTTCATATTTTTAGATAATACTTTAAAAAAACAATTTTTTCACAAATCACATGGCTATGGTTTTAGTTAGATTAATTTTTGCGTACCAGATCCTTTTTTCAATTTTTTATTGTTCGCTTCAAATTTAATTACATTTAGCTTAAATATATTCATTTTAATAATTTATCATTTCTGTAATTTTAATTACATTTAGCTGTTATAATATTTGATAATTTAATTTTAATTATATTTTGCTAATATAATATTCAATTTAGTTATTTATCGTTTCCTTTAATTTTATTATCGTAAAAGCTTAGTACTGTCCATTTCTCGATATTTCAACGTTAACTTTAATTCTTATATTTAATTTAGTAATTTAGTAATAGTTATAGTAAAAAAAGTTCTCCAATAAACACAAGATGTTAATTAATGAAATTTGTTTGTTTTTCTTAAGAACAATTCTTAATGTTTTTTCATGAACAAAAAAATATCTAAGACAATATTTTTTTAAAATGTTAGAGGCATGTGTCCTTTAAATTTTGTTTTGTACTTGATTTCCCTCCGCCAAATGCTTTTAAATGGCTTTGAAATAGTTATTTACAATTTTATTTAGATGACTATGACCAAATGTAGTAATTATTTAAGTTGAATGCATGCATTTTCAATATCATGTCATACAATATTTATATATTTGTGAGAAATTTAATTAAGAATTTAGAGCAATTCTTTCGAATGATTATAAAATAAGTAAAAACTGAGTTATTAATATACTTTAAGCTTTAAAAATAAATTAGCCTGATTTTAAGGAAAATTAAAAAAAAAAAAATTTCATAAATTCGCTAATAACAATTCAATAATTCTTGTTATGTAGATCATTCGTATTCCTTATTAGATATTATATACATTCAATTATGTTTTATGTGAGTCTACTGTGTCCCTATTTTTATATATTTTTAAATCTTTACAAAAAAAACCCCGTTTTGTCTAATAACAATTTTTTTTTATACTTCGTCACTGTTAAATCATCTTTTACTTGCATCCTATGATAAGACTTCTTAAAGCTCTTCATATCCAGAAATTTGATAAAATCCCAATTTGATACTTATTACTAAAATCGATAAAGTACATTCTATTTTTATGATCATATAAGGACATATCTAAGCAATGCTTCCGAAAATATTTTTGTTTTCTTTTTGATGACAACATACGAGGAAAATGAAAACAAACATATGATTAAAAAGAAAAATTATTTAATAATTAATCTTAAGGGTTTTGATTTAAGTATTATGCATTCATACTTATTACAAAGAATTGATTGATTGATTTGTTTTATTAACGTCGCAGTAGAAGCAACACGAGGACTTTGTGACCGACATCGTAATTTTTGACTATAATCAAGTCACGAGACCGTACCTAAGCTGACACCTTTCTCTCCAAACTTCCATACCATGCCGCTGGAAGACTTTGAGCCTTAACAGATTTAACGTGCATCAGCTGGGTTGCACGGTGAGTCTTTAGTAGCATTGAGGTCCGAACCACGACTTAAATTTCTTTCTTTATCCGCTTACATCAAAGTTGTATTTTTTTTTATCTCATTCTAAGCAATTTTTCAGCTCTATACTCTGATCATGCATGCTTTTAATAAAGGAATACACTGAACCTTTTGAAATTCTTTGATATTTCGTTAAATTCCTTTTTTAAATTCAGAAATGATTTCTATTACAGCACTTTTTGTATTATCTTTGTGCATAAGTATTTTTAGAAACTTCGAAAAAATTGTGTTGAGTAAGTTTCATTTATGTTTTGTGTTTCACAATTGACTCACATGCTGACAGCTCATTAGACGCATTCCTTTGGTAAATAGAAAGGAAAAGTTGTAAAAACATTTTTTCTTTTATTTGTGTTCCGGCATACAGTTTAGGAAAACATAGGCTTTAGCCATTTGATATTGCAAAATGGTAAAATCACAAAGAAACCTGACCTATTGGGCATTTCAAATATCTAGGCATTTTGTCAGAAAAAATACTGTGATGCAATGAGGCGTATATTGTTCTTTTCCGTGCAAGAGCATTTATTTTTAAGGGTTTTCTTTAACTTACATTGTATGTCTGGATCAAAATTTTAAAAAAAAATACTCACATTTTAAAGCGCTCAATCGAGCCGAAATTTTCAAAGCACAATTGTGTTGGATGACAATAAAGCAATTTAATTACAATTAATAAAAATTAAGGGATTGAAATTAGTTATTGAAATAATTAAATTTTACGCTAAGTTTCTCACCCAATCGCCAAATGGTCGCCAAATACACTGCTTAACTGAGCAAAAAAATTTTACACGTATTTATTTAGATGATAAATTTAATCAACGTCAAATAATAAAATAAATCACTAAAACTAATTATTGAATAAATTCAATTTGATTCAACGTTCCCTTTTGCTCTTAAAATTTGAGGTATGAAAAATTGTTACGCAAAGTGCGAAGTTTGAAAGAAAACCCATGTTCAAAAAACTCGTGTTCTACCAGTGTTATTATTTAATGGATTTTCTTCTACTCACATTGTATGTCTGGGTCAAAACTTTAAGAGCTTTTTTCTAATATTTTTTAAGCGCCCAAATGAGCTGAATGTTTCAATGCACGATTGTTTTAAATGACAATATGATAATTTCATTTTAATTACTGAAAATTAATTGATTAATACTAATTATTTAAGGAATTAAATTTTAATCCAAGTTTATAGCCAATTTAATAAATAGTCGCCAAATCCACCGCCAAGGTGAAGGGGTCATTGCTTAAGTTCACTTTTGTTAACTGGTGATATCTGTATCTCCATCTTATCCTTCATACGAGAACGTTGCAGGGAAGCATCAACTCATGTTCGTAACATTGCTCTCCATCTTTAAGACAGGTGAATGTTACTGAAAATGAATGTTACTGACAGACAACCGATACTTAAAATTTAAAGTATACAAAAATTATGTATGAAGCTTGAAAGAAAACTCAAAATTATTTTTTACCATTGCTTTTTTCAATATGGCCCTCTGAAAATTTCTTAATAATTGTCTCTATTAAAGTGCCGTAAATTTCTCGCCTAAAAAGATAATTCGATCTCTTAAGTCCTTGGCAAAGTACCATTCACATCAGTGCCTAATCTTTTATTACCGAGGTTTATTAATTTCTTTTTTTTTTAATTTGGTACTATCCTTATAGACGCTTCTTTTATATAGATAATTGAAAGGTTTTCAATCATCAACTGATGTAAAATTATCCTGAATTATTTAGAGTAAATCCCAATGATTACGATCTTTCCCGCAATTGCAATGATGTCTCCATTTATATCAAACGCAATAAATCTGGGTGGTTGATATCACATTCATTATTTTATCCTTCAAATATTTTATCAATTTTAGCATTTGATTCTCCAAGTTCTCGTTATGCAAGGGTACATTGAAGGCTTACCTTGCATATAATTTCAAAGTCAATGCATAGAGAGTAAGTATATCTATAACAACTCATTCTAATCAGAGGAGCTTCGTTTCAACCAGGAACCATCAAAAGAAACACTTACGTTGTCTACTGGGACATCGGCAGGTGCTTCATATGTATTTTGCCCTTCACTGTGAGCTTCTGTAAGTATAGTCTTTGCAGCAAAACCTTAGGGTTTGTGAAGAAGATTTTTACATTAGATTTGCCTCATCATTGAAAAAGGCCAGATATTTATAGGCATAAAAAATTTCAACCGTCGAATGACTCTTTCCAATGTTAAAGATTTAATAATTGTTAAAATGCATTTTTTCTTCTGTTATATCAGTTGTATACTCAGCACCACTACAGTTAACTGTTCATTTACGCATAAGGTTACCACCGATTTATGATTAGAATTTTAATTAAAAATTTTCAACAATTTCACCAAAAATTTCTGCAAACTCAACGATAACAAAAAAGAAAGAAAGGCTTGATAAAGATTTTTTCCAAAATTAAACCTAATCAGAATTAGACTCCAAAGTCATTAGATAGCAACAATAAACTGGTTGTAATTAAAATTGTTGTCCATAAAAAGAACAGAAAAACAGTAAGGATATACTTAAAACAAAAATAATAAAGTTTTTGGAAAGATTTTGATAAAAAAAAAATAGCACAAAGTCTTAGACGTCTCTGAAAAAAAGGGAAAGTCAAATCTCGATATTTTTTTTTATCTATTTTTTTCAATTCAACTTTTTCCAACTTCTAGTTCTCATTTTTACAAATGTAATTTATTAATCGAACGATAATAATTCAAAACATATTACTAAATAATATAAATGAATTTTAAGGTTATTTTCGGGGTGCCAATTTCATATAACAGATGACAGCACATGATGGTAACACAAATTTGCCTTTGTAATTCTATTTCTCTCAAACACGGGGAATTATTTAATCACTCTCTTAACACTAGTGTTCTGTGACTTAAGGGGGATCTCTATTACCTACTATAGAAGACCATCACAGTGGAGTAGATTGAGATGTTGCTTAGTTATTTAGTATTGCATCTTATAAAATTTTCTCTGAGCATTGCGGTTGTGTTAGATATTAAAGAAGCAGTTTTGTCAACTATCCCTTCTGAAACTCACAGGAAAAGAATGAATTTCCTATATAATCAAATGGATAGAAATATTGTAGCAAATGTATTACCTATATATGAATTTACGTTGTTTTAAATGAGGAATGAAAAAATGTATTAACTATTTGCATCAAGAAAAATAGCTTATGAATCTTTCACAAACAAGTGAAAACAATTATCTCGAAAGACTGATTTGTGGATAAAAAGAAAGAAGAACAGAACAGAACATTTGTGGACAATTACTGTCGAATGATCATTATTTGAGAAATATTTATTAAGAAACTCAATCTTTCATAACATCATATGTTAATATATCAAACTGCATTAAGAGATAGTTGTAATTCTCTGCATATACTAAGGGTATCGTATTAATTATTACTAAAAATAACCGAGGCATATGGATAAAATGTATTGTGCATATTAATTGTTTTTTATGTCCATATTGTAACAGCTATTAACCCTTTCGGGATAAACGTATCGTATACGCATCATTCGTGATCGTCCTTCACGGCCGAAAGTACCAAATACGCATCACTTGATAATGAGCTCAGGGGCCAAACAATGCATTTTCGCATTCTACGGTGGAACATTTTCTAAATATCTTAGATGGCACCCTGTTTCGAATTCTTTTGAACTCATTTGCAGTTTTAAGAACTTCACCTTCAGTTTGATCTCAGTCTGTCTTACTTCAGTATTTTGCTCCCAGCTGTTGTGGGGGAGAATGAAAAGCGTAATTTAAACAAAGTGACCTCGGTTCTTTGAACTACCATGTGATATACAATTGTGTTTTTGTTTTTCACCGAATGTTTTTTTTATTCTTTTTTGCAATGTATGTTTTTTTTTTCTTTCTTTTTAGAGCTGTACCGTCAGTACTGTTTGACTTGACGTTGATTTTGGATGTATTTATTTTACTTCCCTTTATATTTCGGAAAGCCTTGACTCCTGCTTATAATTGCGAAAAATCGTTGTTCATCAGAAGAATATACTCACATGGTCAACGAGCCAATTAATGATGAGAATATGATTAATCTTCTAAAAGGTTTGATAGGAATATTTCTAGTGTTGATAGAAATATTTATACGGATATTTTTGTCACAGACGGACAAAACAGAAATTTGCGTTTCTCTGCGCTTCGAGAATTACCACACTCAGTATTCACATTAAGTTTTTTTACTTCTTGTAAATATTCTTTATACTATACTTTTTTATTAATTTTAAAGTTTATCGATGTTTTTGTCAATAAACTTCGGAATAATTTCAATAGCGCTTCTGAACATTATTTCTCAAAGAAAACACTTCTTTATATACATTTTTCTGTAAATTAAATGAAAAGAGATGATTAAAAATGCTAATTTTAATATATATATATATATAACAGCTTAATTGATAATCTAAATTTTTACTAAAATTATAACATTACGAGGAAAACTTTTTTTACGATTTTTTTTAAAGGCTTAACGAAGCAAAACTCCCGTTACGTGTTACAGTTCCTTTCGATTTTCATTCATCCCCAGGGAGCGTCTTATGCCAAGGCGTGCCGTCCCGGAAGGGTTATTGTTGACTTGTTTTGTTTCAAATAGCAGTAGACTTTGTAACCTGCAGTATAGAGAACAAAGAGCTCAAACTGCAAAGTTCTACAACTATGACGGCCTTCAAAAGGTTGAGAGAAACTGGGTGAAATGTATAATACTGGATGATGCCGATATAGAGAAATTTTATCAGTTTCTATCTCTGTTATTTTTTCAGTAATAATAGGATTTTACGATATCCCGCGATATAATAAATAGAGCTTTTTGATCCTGCTGGTTATTTCGATCTAAGCTCCCCTGAAACCAAATATATAAACATTAATAAGAAAAGAAAAGGTCCTAATCAAAGTTTTGCTAAGAACAGATTTAGCTAACCAAAGTGCGCCTTTTTGTACAATTGTATAATTATTATTAAATTGCTTGATTAAATATAAGAATTAAAGTAAATGATGAAATATCGAAAAAGGGACACTAGTAAACGTTTCCAATATTAAAAGTAAAGGAAACGATAAATTATTAAATTGAATATAATATAAGCTACATGTAGTCTAAATTAAAGCAAATGATAAGATATTAAATTGATTATTTTTAAGCTAAATGTAATTAAAATTAAAGTAAACGAGAAACTTTTTTTAAGTCATCTGGTACGCTAAATGTGATCCAACTAAAACAAACTTTCTTGGGTCTCTAATAAATGTAAATTACAGCATTATTTACATAAGGGTAAATTAATATACAGAATAAATTTTACTCAGATATCTCAGTTATTTCTGATTCATAATTAAAATTTTACAATTCCCCCGCATACATTTAAAAACAGTTTCATCCTATTTCAATTTATAGTACCTTTTAAAAAAAATGGAATTTAAAAAAAATTCATACTCTGCACATGTTTACAAAAAAATGATAGAACTGTAGTATTTTCCATTTCAAAATAGTTGGATGCTTCCCATTTTCTAATGTATTTTCTTTCATTAACATAAATAAAAATTATATTGCTGATATGGTAAATAAAAATGTGTGTAATATACTAAAAATTAATTATCCGTTAAGATGGAGTTATAAATAAACTGTTAAAATATATTTGACTCCTATACATTTCTTTCTGAGAGAATAATTTTTTATAATAATTTTCTTCAACAACTCCATTAAAAGAATTACATATATGTCTGGAATCGCCTTCAGATGTAACCGTTTTTTGAATTACGTTCCATTATGCAAATTATATCCATTCATCAGTTATTATCTGATTCTTAATGCAGAAGAAGGAAAGTAACGGTCCAATGCAAATTGCAAAATAAAAAAACGAATAAAGAAGAAAAGATGAAGTCGAAGGAAAATACCACCACAAACTTACGATTTAACGATGGATTAAAAGTATTCTGGAGTTCCAAAAAATCGATTCATTTCAGAACCAGGATAGCATGCTATAATAAATATAATACTCTCTTTCTTCCATTTGAAATGGTATGAAAAGTTAGTAAAGTATACTACATTTGTGTGGTCATAAATATGTAGAACGCTTGCATTCCACCAGCAAATTGTAAAAGGAATTTCTTTTACTGTAATAAGTAAAAGAAAAAAAAATCTTTAAGATTGTAAAATATCTTCAAGCTCGTTTCGTCCATTGAATAATTTATTCCACCAAGTATGTGAATGATAAAATGATATAGCGTTCAAACAAAGGATCGAATGGTGTTCATGAATAGATATATAGTGCATTTTGCTGTAAAAGTTAATAAAATGTATCAAAGATGTTTAAAGAACCAGAACTCAACACACAAACAATTTATTAAACCATACAGATTATTCAACAAAGACATTTTATCATAAATAGTGCAAATATATTATAGCAATGGAGAGAATAAATTGCAGAAAAAGACATGGTTTTTTTTTCATTTTTCAATTTAATTTATTTTTAAAAATGCTAGTGCTTGAGATAAATTGAATTACTATGAATTTATTTGTTATTGCAGCCCTTATTCTAACATATTTGGCAATAAATTATAGTAATTACAATATAAATTGATAATCCACTTATTGGCCACATAAACAGTGGCTTATTTTTCCAAAACAAAAGTTTGAATATAATTAAAAATTTCTACATTTAAGGGGTCTCAGTACCCTAAAATGACTCAAATATAGTTTTATATTAAAATATTTAATTACTAATTATCTTTGAATTATTATATTTCGATTGATATACTGCTTTTGTGCATACAAGAGCTATAAATTGGAAGAAATGAAACTGAAAGACGTGAACAAAAGAATTTTAGGGCTCGACAATTCAGTATATTTATACCTTTGGTACATTTCAGTATATTTTGCTATTTTTTATTTTTAAAGACTCTAAGAAAACTAATTATATTTTTTTTAATCATACCTATATAGCTTTTTGTGTTTTAAACTTTCATTACAAATGATTTGTTGACTTCTCGTGCTTTGCTTGTAGTGTATTTATCAGCTAATTTTAATTATGTTTTATATTAATATTGCATAATTTAAATGCGTTTTTATCATATATTTTCATAAAATTATAACATCCGATATTATATGAAACAAACGATTTTAAACATGTTTTTATTTTATATTATTATACCGGGTTTTTTTTCTTTTCATTTTTTTTTATTATAGCCAGGGTAAATATTGCTATGAATAAAGTGATCAGTTATTTAAAAAAATACAATCAACAATTATTTGAAAATGCAATTTTACCAAAAAAAAAAAAACATATAGCTAATTGCTTAAAATGACATTTTATAATTGAAAAACATAATAATTTTATTGCTTCATTTTTATAAACTTTACAAATATTTCTCCAAGTTTGTTATTTTTTAGTACATAAACGGAGTTACGATGCTACTCTTTCCACAAATATTTATCAATTACTACCATTAATTTTTCTGTGTGTACAAATGATGCACATAACAAAATCGGGCATCCATTTTGTAATAAAATTAATATATTTTTTTCAATATATATATATATATATATATATATTAATATATGAATATATCATTCTTTCCTTTTCTTAATGAAACTGAAAATATATTGTAAATAAAATATCTAAAATTACTTGAAATATTATTCAGAATGTTGCAAAAACACATATTAAAATATTATTATTGAATAAAGGAGAAGCAGATTTCTTAAAGTTTAAATTCTTTAAAAATTTAAATTTTTAAAATTGTTTTAACAATGTAATAAGACTTTTCTTCTGAAATCCTTTTTGAATAATAAAACTTTATGACATGCTCTCAGACATAATTTTTTAATGAGTAAACAGAGAACATTTTCAAATGGTATCGAGTTCATTTAAGATAACTGGAACATCTCAACATGATTTGAAATGTGTTAATATTTACAACAGCGTAAAATCTGTCTATAAAAGGTATTTTCCAATTGTTCCAAAGTAAGAGAGAGAGAGAAGAAGAAGAAACGTTTTTCTTCTTTACACAATAATAAAAGAAAAATGTTCTCCTAACTCTGAGTAAAGAAGAAACTATTTTCTTTCATTGAGAGAGGGAGAGTGAAAGAGAGAGAGTACTTCAGAGTCATTTTTAACAATGTGAAATCTCTCTAAAACATTTCTTACAATTGTTCACAGCAGTAAAATTAGCAGCAAACTCCTTTCAACAAAATAATAAGAAGAATTATTCTTCTTTGCACCACAATATGAGAAGAAATCTCTTATCACAAAATAAAATAAAAACATGAAGAAGAAAAGAAGTTTCTATGTGTGTATGTATAAAAAAGAATAATTTTTTTTATTTCTTTTCAGTATGTTCATAAAAGGCTGTAAGTTCTGTATCCTTCTTTATTGCCTTGTAAATGCCCTTTAAAATATAAAATTGTTTACAATAAGCAAACACTTTAAAGTTATTAGTCTGATTAGACGACTTAATACAATTTTCTGTTACGACGAGTTTCGAATGCTTTAAGAATTCGATGCTACTTATATTTTAAATTTGGGAAAATAGTTTTACTCGAGGATAAACAAGCGCGATTAAAGTATTAGAATGGGCAGGTGGTTAGATGTGGAGAAAAATAGTTATCTTGACCATTATCATACTGTGCTTTAATGTAGAAAAAAAGGAGCTTTACAACATTTGACTAAGAATTTTCACTAATAGCATGGTATGTTTGTTTGTGTTTAGCGGACCACATTGCAGGCAAGCTGAAAACCTGTCAATAAATAATCAAATATTACCTATGAATTTGATTCTTTTTCGGATTGAATTATATTTCTTTCCATGTTATTTATTTTACAAAACATTCTACCTGATTTCCTGAAGTTTAGAAACATGTATATGATCTTTCCAGGAAATTTTAATAAAATGTTTCGATTCAGTATGCAAATAGTACACCTGACAAACAATCTAAAACACTTGACTTTCTTTCCTTGTAATTGCTAAAATGATCCAACAGTTACGAATGAAGAAATTTCCATTACATGTATGCAATGGCAAACATAGTGATTCTTTTTCATACATTGTTATAAATATTTTCTAAAGTTCCTCAAAGAAAAAGGTAATCAATTATCCGGAAGTTTAAACAGAGTTTGATAAAAAAAAATAGATTTTAGGGAAGCATAATAATTAACGAGAATTATTTGCTTAAATTTCTATAAAATAACTAATGAAAAATATTGTTTTAGTGTTGTGAATATATCGTGTAAAAGAAATACTGTAGTTTAATTAATACTTTTTGTTGAATGTGATTGGCGCGATTTTATAGATAAAGTGACTATGATAAGAAGAAATGCCATCCTTTATTAACGAAGTGGATTTTGTATGCTATTTTAAGGGTTAGTCCTACGTTTACAACATCTCTAAGCATTTTGAGGTATAATATATCTGTGTACTCCAGCTATACAAAGGGCATGAGATAAAGTAAGAAAGCATACCATCAACAAGACATCCGCAGCTATTTGTATGGAAAGTATGAAATGAGACTATTAAGAGTAACAAAGAGGATGATTGATAAATCAAAAAAGGCCCCTCTTGAGTGGCATATTTAATAATTAATAAAAGATAAATAGTTTACTTTTATTTTTCAAACACATGCCCCCCCCCCCCTAATTTATCTTGAGGTACTAAAACTTTTAATTATTCAATGTTTCTGGAGACTGCATAAATAAATTAATTGTCGTTTATACTCTGGAATTGGACGAAAATAATTTAAATAAGCAACAGTTCATTTTGTAGCTAATGCCCAGTAGAGTGTCTCGAAATTATTTCTTTTCTGGAATCAGCAACAGAAGTAAGCACTAATGCATCCTGCTCCTGTCAAAACGATGAATCATTTTACAACATGTGACTTATTTGCACTTTGGTCGTGGACTTCTCTGTAAAGTTGTTCTCATGTACTGAATTATGATAATAGAAAAAACTGAGATTCAAGGAATCCTAAAGTATTTCTGAAACAAAGAAACTGAAGCAAATACAATTATGGCCGATTTTCAAAGCACACTAGGGTACTATTTTACTTATTTATTTTATAATTCCTAAGGGAATTGAATAGTTTAAATTCAGTCGGAAGAACATAGAATATGATCTTCACTGTAGTTAGTCACTATGATGTGGTTGTGTTACCACTACAGAAATGATTGCAAAAGAACACGAAATGTTTTTGAAGGATCTACGGCTGAAAGTACAAGAAATTACTAGAGCTGAAGGGATGTCAAATGAATGGAAATTTAATACTTTGATTGAGGAATGGGGTACGAAACAATTATCTGCTAAATGGTTGCTACGACTGTTAACACAGGATTAAAATGCATTGAAGTGCAAATATCTGAGGAAGGTTCAACCTGTTTTCAAAAACATCAATTAAAATTTTTATGCACGTTCCTGAATACAAATGAAACGAGGTTCCATCACTAATCTCCCAGAGATAAAACAACAGTGGAAGCAATGGAAACTTTCTTGACCAACGAAAGCAAAGAAAATTTAGTCTACTGATAAAGTCAACAGTTTTCAGGAATGTGAAATATGATATGATAATAGATTATCTTCCTACAAGTTAAAGAATTGAAAAAAGGCTACTCTAACCTCGTAGACAAATTACAAAAAAAATGCGTAAAACATCCCAAATTTAGATAATCATTTTCCATCAAGATAATATAAGCTCCTTATCATTATCATGGCAAAAGTACATGGAGTGTTACCCCTAACATTAATCGCCTGACAAAGCTTCTTCACATGTCTATTTCTTTGCACAGCTCAAATTTTCACTGGTGACCGGAGATTCAAAAGAAGAACTCATATTTGGAACTGACAGTACTTTGCAAGCCCGAAGGATTCTAATTTTCGAATTGAAGTAAAGACTTGGGAGAGTTTGATTGACAGGTGCCACGCTCACTTCTATTGTACTCACTGTGAACCTGCTATTACTACTACTAACGTGTATGCAAAACATTTATCACTAAATACTTCCTCACACTCAAGTGTATGCTTATGTAATTGACAATAAAAAATTGCATTTTTTTTTAAAAAGCCTTACCTTTACTTCTCATCCAATACTTGACTAGAAATGTATCCAAAAATATGTGTTATAAATTTATATATTATTTTTTTCCAAATTAAAATTCCCTTTCCAGAAAAATTCTTAACCTTCAATTATTTATCTGTAATTCAAGTTAATTGTCAATCCATTAAATTGGTTTATCTTATTCAATATGACTCAAATAAATAATACCATAATTATTTTTAGGAGTAGAAACTATTTAGGTGCAAAAATAACAGAAAATACTCTCTTTTCCTGTTTATTCTGCTTTTTATTGAGATGATTAATTGAGAGAAATGAGTATGTTCTTTTATCTTGTATGTTTTCATTATCGTGAAATCTTATTCGATAAAAGATCTTAAAATGAATACAATTTTCACATTTTCAAAAATTATATTTATGTATATTTCTTTATATTTTTTAAATTTTATATAGATCTTAGTTCATTTATTTTCTGTAATTATCTATCGAATTAACTTTATTAAGATAGAAAATGAAACAATGTGAATAAATTTCCACACAAAAGTGAAATTGATGATTATAAAAATGTTAATGTAAAAAAACTATTAATTAAATTTGACAAAATGAAATTTAATGTATGATAATTTAGGATAAAAATTACGCTCAATTAAAAAATTTTAAGAATTTCACTTTGTGTGACTTTTGTAAAGAACTCATCATTTTATTCATAAGGTAAAAATACTGTAATTTTATCTGAGGAATAGCTCTCGCCAATGTCAATATCAATGTCAACTTCTGATAATCTTCCATAATCATTCGAATCAAAATCAGGCGTCATAAAAAGAAACTATACAAGAACATAACAATACAATAATGGTATAGAAAGTACCTGTTTTTAGCATTGTAGGAAGTGATATTTATTGCTTGGCGGGTGCTAACTTTGAGATAGACGGACAGTATATGCTCGCGTATTTCTCATGAATTCGCCACAAAGTTGTGGATCTAGTAAAGTAAGGTAACTGCGACGCCTTCAGAATTTAAGAAAGAGAATTTATGCTATATTCTTTTGAATTAAAAGCAAAAGATGTTATATTTCAACACAGAGATATTTGTACATTTATGTATTTCTTTATGTATGCGAAATTATGTCTATCTGTGTAAAAAAATTATGTATGAGCGATTAACAGTTAAGAACTGTACTTATATCTGTATGCTATCCAGTTACATTTAGATACATATTACAGAAATCTATCGTATTTGTAATTTTAATAACTTAAAAACATAAAACATATTCAAAACATTTGTAATTTTTTAAATTTAAATATCATAATATTTTTTTAAAAATTTAGTTAGTGATTCAAATTTCCCGTAACGTTTAAACAAATAATATGCTATACTTAAAATTTTAGAGAGTTTATATGATCACAATTATGTTTACTATATATAGGAAATATACCTATTTCATAATAGGCAAATTATTTGCTCTACAGATAATGTGGACTTTGAGGAAATTTATCAGTAATTTAAGGAACCACATTATGAGATAAATGCAGATAAGTATATTTTCTCTTTGGCATGTTACATTTGTTTATAGTTTTATAAAACAATTTTTTAGCCTACTAGTTATTTATCAAATTCTCATAAATGTTATATTTTTAGAAACAATAAACTACCCTCTACTTTTATCGAATAAGAAAGAAAATAAAAATTTAAAATTATTTATTGCTTCAATTACCTTAAAATGTTCTCTGAAAATGATCATTTTATTTAAGTGTTCATATATTTATTTAAATGTACATTTATTTAAGTGTACATTAAAATGGATAGTCTACATAATAAAATTAATGATTTTCTAATTATTTGACTTAATTTACCTTGCACATTTCTTTTTTTGAATTTAATAATAAGCAATAGTTGTTTCTTTCAAATCGTAGGAATAATATTTTTGAAACATACGCTATAGCTTAAAATGATTTTTCTCAACGGCATTTGGATTTTCACGCATGTATTCGAATAACACAAGATAATAATTGGTATTTAAGTGTCAAATGTTATGAAGAAAACATTATATTTCATTCGTGTTGGAAATAAACCCTAAAATAATCTAGTTTATAAAATAAACTTAAATACTAGACATAAATTAGAGAAAGCAATAATTTCTCTTGCTTTATACTCTGACAAAAAGTAAAGATATCTATTTTGAAGTAAATATTGGAAACAAATTGAAAATACAATGAAAAAACTTTTTGCAGGTTTCCTTTAAATTAATCTACAGAATTAATTCACTTAAGAACTTTTTAGTTCCCACTTTAATTTAAAACTTTTTAAAATTTTGCTAACACATTACTAAAGGTTTTTCAAAAAAAAAAAGTGAAACGGGTTAAGAAAGGCGTCAAAATACGAAAAGAAAAGTAAGTTTTAATATCCTATTGGAACTCGAGAAAGATTAATTAAATTTAATATAACTTCTGTCAGAAAAACTTTCTTTATCTGGTACAGCTTCTTTCTACTTTACGGAAATTTAGCTTTCTTCAATCGGAAGAATGTTTATTCACCCGAATGTGAAAAAAGGGAGAAAGAAAAATAATAAATAAGAATTGGTGGCAAGAAAACGGAGTAAACACCAAAAGGAACAAAAGAATAAGATGATAGTTGGATGGAAGAAAACATCAAAGTAGTAAGGAGGTAGTGACCGCAAAGTGATTGCCCGTAAAGACATTCGATTCACTTCATTTCCTTCCAAGTCCCAGGTGATAATTCTAAAGACATCACTAGTTCTCTCCATTTAGAGACATTTTTTGTGCAATGGCATGTTGCATTGTCGATGACTTTTTTGTAGATAAAAGAAATTAAAAAAATTGGAACTAAAGTTATATGCAGTTCCTTTACAACTCGGCTATGTAGCCAAACTGGACCATGTTGTACCAAATATTTTTTTCTCATTTACTTTGGCTATGGTATAACTGCTATACTAAGGTATTCAGAGATAGTTTACCCCTCTTTATTTCTGAAGAACTTTCCTGCCCCTCTTTACAATTTTATAGTCATTGTTCATGTTTGGGTAGCCTTTGTTTGCATTTTTTACAGTACTTTAAATTTGCTCATTAGCTTTGAAATGAATTCGATTCAATTGATATTTTTAAATCTGATTTGCTCATATTTAATCATTAAAGGGCTCCAATAGCTGAATATTCATGGTTGCTTACTCGTTGTAAATAAAAATAATAAATATAATTTTTTATTCATATAGAATTACTTTCAACATGTCATTTGTATAAATATATATTTTAGTACTTCTGAAATATTGTACTTGGAATCTATATAAAATATCTATTTTAACTTTATAATTGAATTAAAAATTTTATATTTTACTTTCAAATTTTCCTTTAAAAAGAAATTTTAAATTTTATATGTTACTAAAAAATTCACAATAGTCATACAAACACAAAACGTTTATTTGAAAGTATACAAGTCATTGAATTAGAAGTAATATACTGTAGTGGTAAATATCGGGATTATTTTTAATCGTGCATCATTACTAACTAATAATTAACAGCACTTATCCTCTCCTCTCTGTCACGTGAAACCCTTAACAGTAGCAGATGTGACGAAAACTGACATATATGTCGAACAGAAAGGATATTTTCCCTTAATTTCTCACAAGTTCTAATGGATTATGGCTGAGACATATATCACATGTATGCTAGATAGGATCGCGAGAGCCTAAAAGACTCCACAAAAAATATTGCCCTTATTTTAAGGAAAACTTTGATGATAAAGCTTAACACATAGGAAACACAATTGAGGATGTAATTAAAGTATTTTCTTAGATAGAGCTGATGTCAATATGCGAGTAACTGTTTTTGCTAATGAAGATTGTGGCTTGTGTTATGTTTAATTCTTTTCATTATCATTCTGAAAACATGTATTTCTTCCCTACAGTCCATTAGAAGAGGATCGATAGAGTTGATGGCCCCCTTCCTCCATCCAGAGGACACTAACCATAAGGCGCTACTCTTCCAGATATACCCCACCAAAAAGCGCAGCAAAAGTCTGTTCCAACCCTAGGCAGTGGGGGAGTGAAAATGAGAGAAAAATACATAAGAAAAGTGTCCAGACGCTAGAAACGAAGAGAAAAGAGGACAAAAGATGTGACAGTGTGAGACAGTAATCAGTGACGAGATTCTGCTCTTCGAGGGTGTTTGTATTCCTTCCTATCAATTATGCAATTATGATGTAAAACTTTAAATAATAAGTGCAAATATGTTTTATTAATTGTTCAAAGGTTGTGTAATAATTTTGAAGGTTTCAAATCAGTAAATAGTACTCAGACTCAAGCATGTACACACACACACACAAATATATATATATATATATATATATATATCATCATCATCACCCAAGCACCAAGGTCAATCGAATTCCAACAAAGCGGTGATGAAAAAAGTTTGATTTGGGCTAGGGTTGATTCGAAGTAGCCAATTTTCTCTCGGAGAGAACTGGTCGAATTGGTCTATAACAGCACTTTTAATAATCAAGTCGGAAAAAGAATTATCCTGCCGTGACAGTTATTAGGCGATTTTCACTCGTGCGTTAGTTGCGGCTTACAGGAGAGCAACTTCAAACGAATATATCGTTTTCAATCTCTTGTATATGATTTTATAATTTGTTTTCATTTTAAATTATCAGTAAAAATTACGTGTTCTTAATACATATATATTTGTAGTAAACGGCTACAAAATAACGAATTTAGCGACAAAATGAAGGTTTTTGAAAATGCACGAATTTTCTAACATACCAGTAAGGAAAATAACAGGAATCTTCCTTGTAACGCCACATTTGGTCGGGCAGTTGAAAATACGGGAATATCCTGACATAAAGCGTTCGTTCTGAATCTACTTTTGAATTTGCCTTTAAAGTGCAAAGTAATATAGGGTGATTCAAAATGAATATAGTGATTACAAACGGTTATAAATATTTTATTGAAAAAATATTATGTTATAAGAATTACACAGAAAGCAAAAGGAAGCTGTGAATTTTCATTATATACTTTATAAGCATTCTATGTAACTTCCTTTGGTAACATGGACAGATTATAAGTGGTAGTCTATCACATATTTTACATTTTGACACATATCTAGAGTCAGGAATGAAAAGCACAATTTTAGTCCTGGAATTGTTTTCGGCAATTAAAGCCCGCACACAAAGTCCAATACACATATACATATCTATAACCCCTACACGCAACCACATAGAAAGAAATCACAGAATGTCTAGAGATGTAGGTGGACAATAGCGGAACACATCATTGGTATTGTCAGATTTACTATATAACCATAGAAACAATGCAAGTACTTTCTTTTTTTAATTACCAAATATGTAACATGCATACTGTTACGAATGTTTGATCACACGTGTGCGTATATGATGGAAAAGTTGAAGTAAATTGATAAAGTTGATAGCAATTAGCAATTTATTCATAATTATTCGGAAAATGACAAAGCACGTTTAACAAGACTTGTGCAAATTGGTGACACAAAAGAAAAAAAAATACAGCTCTTGTATATCTCAGTATTACAAACGGAAACGAAACAGCATATGCAATAAAAGCAGCATTACTTAAAATAGCTGCTTACTTAAAATTATTTAAAATAACGGATTACCCTCTTACTAATTAGTAATATGCATAAATCTTCAAAGTAATGCTTTACCAAAGCCAAAATCCCACAACTTCAACTGACCGTAAAGGTCACTTTTAAGAAAATTCTGACCACTTCCTGGCGGAATCACTCTGAATTCACATCTCTCCTTATGTATAGCTGTTCCGGACAAGTGTGGTGTCATAGAGAATATTCCTGAACTTTTCTCTTAATAGATATATCGGGAATATTCAAGCATTTTCGAGAATGTTCATTTTATCACCGAAGTCAGTAAGATTGTCACCAAATCACAAAATGGGCAACAAATTATTCGCCAAGGTCGGGGGCTCATCGCATAAGCTTTCCTTAGCATCCAACTAATATTAGCAAATGTTTCTTTTTATTTTGACTAATTAGTTGCAGGGAAGTATAATTGCAGGTTAGTAACAACTCGTTTCTGAATTAATAATATGGTGAAAATTTTTATACTTAAAGTTAAGAGAAGATTGTTATTTGAGGAACTTTTACATTTAAAAATGCATTACATTTTTGATGTAATTTAAGGTATATTCTCTTAAAACATTTTGCACAAAATGATAATTCCACAAAGGATATGGCTACCATCTGTGACAGTTAAAACATAAAGGAAAGGCGCTAGAATATCATCTAAAATAATTTTACTTTAAGAATAACAAAATGAAAAGAAAAGAAAACATTTGTAGTTTAAAGTGAAATTCCAAATCCATAAGAATACTTTAATTAGATTAATTTCTTTTAATACTTTTTTTCTCAAATAAAATTTGTGATTTTTGTGGAATCCTACTTTTGTCTCTTGGAACTGTGATTTAATTCAAGTGGAAGAACATTCACTCACCTGAGGGAGAAAAAACACAACAAAGGAAAGGGAAAATAAAGTGAATAACAGCGAGAGAAGAACAAGAACTATCAAGCAGGATGAAAGATTAAAAACGAGATTCAATAGTAAAAAGTGATTCATTGAATAGAAAAATCGGGCTGGGAGAGGAGGGGGGTGAGTTTTGACCACAAAGTGATTGTCCATAAGGGTATTTAATTTGTTGTCTCATAGTCCATTTACTGATTAGACTTATGTTACTTCTTTCGAAACTTCTTTTAATTCCCTGTAGTCATCACAAGACCTTTCCATTCAGTAATATTTTTCATTCCTATAATTGCACATGGAGTGTTTTAAGTTGATATTTTTGAGAGAAAAAAGAAAAAGGATGTATTATAAATTTCTTCCTTAGTGTTTATATTCTAATTAAATTGTTATATTAACATTTTTGTAAAAATATTTATTCATAAAGGAAACTTTATATTTCAGTTTATGTATCAGTTTCTTATGAATAATTTAATAAAAAGTGATTTGCAAATTCAAACAGCTTACTGGGAAAAGTTAAAGTAAATATTTCAATAATTACAGTCGGTTAAATACACTGATGTATTATCAGTAAAGACCCTATAATAATCTAAAAGAATAAGAAATTTCTCTTTTTGATTTTATTGCCATTTAACGTGCTTTTTCTTATGGTAGAAATCATAAGAGTTCAACTTAAGTTTTCGATCCATGCAAGCAAATGTCCGCATTTTTTACAAAATGATATTTCTTATTCTCTGTCATGTAAGAAAACTTAAAATAAATTATTTTTAACTACGTAACGTAATACTAATAGAGTAACATATGCAATATTTCTATTTAAATTATAAAAAACTTACTCGTTGTGTCCAGTATGTAAGAATGCTGACCCTCTGTTGCTCACGAAGATATTTTTAGAACAAAGTTGAGAACACTTCATTCAAGTAAGAATCTAAGGAGTGGAATTCGCGTTCGTTTGTCAAAGTCGGTGTAAATTTCTGGTTGTAATGTTGTGTTAAAATAAGTTTCTCGATTCCGAAAACCGCTGCTGCCAATTGAGGAGCATTACTCAGTTTCTCCTCGCGGAGGGCAAATCACAATTCCAGATTCTTAACGAAATAAAAACTATTTATGGGGATAGTGAGATAAATATTTTTAATGTGTACAAGAGGTGTTGTGAGCTTAAAGCTTCGAGAAAAAAGCTACAAAATCGAAGTTTCGGCACGATAAAATACTCGTCTCTGCATTGGGGATAATAACAATATTCCCTTAGTTGAATTTTTGTCTCAGATGAAGCAACTGATACTGAAAGGTACTGAGAAACTAAAAAAATTACAGAGTCCAGAACAAAATAAGGGACATGTAAACGAATACGTTAAAAGTCCTAGCGCAGGTAATGTCACAGAGAGATTTTTAGACACATTCGGTTGGGATATATTATCCTTCCCTTTTACAGCCCTTATCTGGAATCTTCACATTTTCATTTTTTTAACTTTTTAAAGTCGTTTATATTTTGCAATAGGCTTTCAATCTCTAAAGAATTCTAGAATACCACCAAATATTTAGCCAAATACGTGAATGTTTTTGACAAATGTATAAGGAAACTCATATATATATATATATATATATATACGAATTAACAACTTTTTTCGAAAATTTACAACTTTTTTGAATCTTAAGAGCTTTTACTTTCTTCACAGTCATCGAATAAGTGAATTCTAAATGGAATATTTAAATTACATAGATTAACTTGTGTTTTTAGAGTTTTATTTAAAACTTTTGCACCATTTTGGGGAAATATCAAAATAAACTTCTTTAAAGTTTTGTTAATTTTCAGAAAAATATATTGTCATTAATACTTTAGATTTTAATCTATAATTTACATTAGATATTAATTACGTAACTAAATCAGTATGGGTATATTTCAGTTATTTAATTTGTACTAATTATGAAACTTACTTTTTTCTCAAGTCGATACATCCACATCATTATTAAAGAAAATAAATTACGACATTAAAATAAATTAAGTATTGAAAATAATTTATTTTGATTCAAATTTAACAAAACATTAAATATTAAGAAATTAAATTCAAAATTTAAAAAGGTGTAAATTTTCTTATAATATTAATGAAAAATATGTAAATAATATTTTTCATTATATGAATCATTCATATTATTTAGTATATGCTGTGTACAATGCACTTCGATTTATTTGTTTCTACAAAGTACAGCATTTGGTAGATTTTATTCATCATTTCAAAAATTATCTTTTACATTAACCGAAAATGGAAATTTATTTAATCATAATTAAACGTCTTATTTACTTTGTCCTTAAATTTTTAAAAGTCATTCGTCATTAGCAGATAGACTTTCTGAGGAAATGATAAGCAACTGCTTCAAAGAAGTTATTTCTTTCAGAAAAAATTTATTTAGCCGTTTCAGTTATTTACTTTAGGGTTAATTATACAGATTGTACATATTCATCGTTTACAATTTGACTCAATGCAGAAAGAGGCAAGCAAATGCACAAAGTAAGTCATGAAGTAAAAAAAAAAGAGAAGCGAAAATATATAAAATGCCCCAAACGTTTGATCCCACGCAGAATTAAAAGAATTTGAAGCAGTAGAAACCATCTTTTAATGGAGGACATGCTTCCATAAACTGAATGATTCACTTCATCAATTTAAAGCAATAGGAATGTTATTGGTGTTACAGTATCTAGCCATATATATTCGAAGCGCTTCCATTCAGTCAGTAAATTATAAAAAGCATTTCTTTTCATGTGATAATTTCATCTTTTCGAAGTAATTTCAAGATTTTACTTGCGCTACTGGAAATTTTATTCAAATAAGTAGTTAATGCTGTAGTGGTGGTGAGCGCAAATGAACGAATTCAATATAATCCACAATAAAGATTAACGGCAAGACTAAATATAGAATAGTGTAGAGAAAAATGAATTTAAAGTAAAATTAATTTCAGGTACCTATGTGATTATTTAATCAATGTAAATAATTAATTTCTTATTAAAATATGTAATGTTCTACATATGAAGAAGAACTAAATCGCAAGGAAATAATAATAAAAATACTATAAAATTTATATCGTCTCAAAAAATCAGATTACTATAAAGTTAAACAAAATAAATTTCGCTTAAATAGTTTCGATTTAAATAATTTATAAAAGGTGGTTTAATAGGGAAACAATAGATATGCAAGAAAATTGGAATTATATGCATTGATGTACTATAATAGCTTTAAATTTTAATTCTTAATTTAAAATTAAATTTTAATAAATATGGTTGATTTATTATTAAATAGATTTTTATTGTTAAACTCTCAAAGAATATCAGAGAAAATTTGTAACTGTGGGCACAAGAAATTGCATTTTATATTAATTTTATTTATTACTTATTTACAAGAAATTGTATTTTATATTAATTTTATATCTTTGTCTCTAAGCTACAAATTACAGGGGACATCCGACATTCACAAGCCAGCCCGACTTCTATTTAATTTTCAAACCTTTAAAGATTCTTCAAAAATATAAGCAATTAGAGTATGAAAACAACACCATTTTTAAAAATAAAAGAAATCAAGGCCTACAAACGACTTTGCGATAAATAATAAAGTTCGTATTTAGGCATTAAAATAAAAGCAAACGGATATTTTTTTTTACAGATAACTATAATTAAATGGTGTCGATAATGCTCTGTTTTAATATTAATATTATAGCATATGATAAATTAAACATACCTTATAGAATATATAACCATTGCTACTATAAATTAAAAACAAAGCAAAACAAATTATCTCATATTAATCAATTCTCAACAATTATTAAGAATTAGTTCATACCTTTCATTTTGTATATTTTAAAATTCCATGAAATGAAAACTAATCAAAATATTAATTTAAATATCTTATTAATTGTAGCAAAAAATACAGTGCAGTTTCATTATAAAGCAAAAGCATTTGATGTAACTCGAGGAATTAACGGATATTTATTCAACATTTAACAGAGTTTCTATGTAACTAAGAACCGTTGTTTAGTTAAACGTTAGGAGCTTACATTTTTCAAAAGTATATCATATTCAGTTACGATTTTTGCTTCAAGATTTTTACAGATTTAAAGTTTTATCATAATTGAGCCCACTTTTAAGTGTCATGTAAAGGTGGTTTATTTAAATTGAAAGCATGGAATAATTTAATTATCGAAAATTTATCTCCGTTCATTTAAAACTAGATTAACAATAAATAAATTACAATTAGAATATTCTATTTTAAAAAGAATTTTTCCTATGGTAAATTCAATATACATTTGATGTACTAATATAATAATTTCAGACAAAAGTTGTTGAGATTGAGAGATGTAAAAAGATTATTAAATTAATTTTACAGTTAAGGATAACTTTTAAAAATCAATTCTTTGAAATTTTATTTAGCACTTTGTTAAAGTAAATTGAATCAAATGTTATGTTTCAAATCACATTAAATCGTCATTTAATTCCTTTTCAAAAATTATTTTGTTTAACGTCTCATTATCATTATGATTAATTTTATCATTATATTTAACATTATCATTATATTTAAAAATAAAACATTTATAAAGAAGACACCCCTTCTCTTTTTGATTCTTTGTATATTATGTTTATTTCATTTTAATTTTTAAACTGAAGAACCACATATAGGAAACACAGATTATATTCTTTAAGCGTGGTGTACGATTTTTTGCAACAATTTTAACATAAAATTAATATACTATATTTACTATCGAAATTTCAAAACGAAGTGTGGACTCGGTACCCTAATAGTCAGGGTCGCGGACTCGCAACCGACGGATTCCATCGATTCATGGACTCGAGCCTTGATGCCACTAGAGACCCACCTTGTAGTGGGGTTGTTGCATGTTAAATCTGTTGAGCCTCAGAGTCCTACCATTGGCACGGTGCGGAAAGTAAGAAATGGATGTGCCAGCTCAGGTATCGTACTCGTCAATTGCTCTTGTGTAGCTTCTACTGCGACGTTAATAAAACAAATTAAACCAATCGAAACGAAGAATTTAAAATTCATTGTCCAGCTCCTTAAAAAAGCTTACGAAGCTAACACATATAAATTTTGCCTTTAAGCATTCGGTCTTCAAATAATATACGCTATTACTTGAACCTATGCTTTTTGTTTCATTTCGATGCTATGATTTTTTGAAATTGTATTTGATGAGAATGACTTGCAGTATATACCTGTTATTACTTCCATTGACTATTAATAATCAGAATTAAAAAAACGCCCCACTAATAATCTGAGAAAAAGAATTATATATAAATGTTATGCAAATGAAATCATTATTAATTCACTTTGCCGAACATTTAAAGATCAATATCAATTTTCTTTTATCTGCGGATACTACTTAAGAGTGTCTGAACTATAGTCTACGAAACACTAAACTAACCGATTTAATTAAACATTCATCAATATATATTTGAGGGCTCGAGTCATGGACTACTTTCCTATCTCATCTAAGATCACTTAGATCTCGTTCCTAATACTCATTCTAATTCCCGTTGCTTCCTATAAATCACTTGGATCCCTCTGATTCAATGTCTTACTCACTAACTATCATCTTTGTATCCATTTCCTCGCTGCTTATAATTGTTATATATCTAAATCATTTATTGCACTTCATGACTTCAACCTCATTCCCATGAATTACTTATTCATGTAAATTAGATTGAAGTTCATTTCATATTTCACTTATTGGGAGAAGATGCATTTTAAGCAATTCATACAGAAAAGTCTCTGTTGCTACTCGTTTGTGGTTGGGAAGACATAGATGGCTCCGCGTGCGTTGTTTTTGTTCGCATACACAGGAAGTTTTATATTAATGCATTGTAATTCGTGTTATTGTGCTATTCCTTCGGTTCTGTGTAACCATGCGGATGTAAATAAAAATATTAAGGTCTTCTCGCGGTAGACTATTTGAATTTGTCTTATAATTTCATATGTCGTCAAATGAACGTGTAAGTATGGAAATTGTAACATTCCTCAAGGTGAGGTGAAGAGGAAATTGAGTTTGAGACCGGATTATGGATTGATTTTTATTAGTAAACCTATGAGAATTAAGAGTTTGATTGAGTTTAACTTATTTATATTCATTGCTACAGAAAACAGTGATGTTTCTTCATTGTTGCAGAAATTTTGGAAGATCCCGAAGAAGAATATTTATTGAAATAAATTTTTTTAAAATATTGATGATATATTTTAGAAGTTTCTACTAATTTATCTATAGGGAAAAAGTGTCTGATAAAACTGTGTATTAGTATACTAACTCCTTTTTATCACTGCATTAATACATGAATTATATATTTCCTATTGTCTTCAATTTCTAAATGTTCATAAGATTTTAAAGGAACCTTAAGGTATCCGTACACCTTTAAAACGTCATTTTTGTCAATATTTTCGATTTTCTAATTTTAACATCAGTTTAAATTTTAAACTTTCTTCTTTCTAATAGTGTTTGAATTTTGCTTATACCTTATTTAGAACTTAAGTTACAGGGATTTGAATTTTACTCGTTAGCTGATTTTTGAAACCGGAAGTGCATTTCTGCAGACAGGAAGTTGGAAGAAATGTTTGTTTACATTTTTATTTTTCGAAATATCTTTTATATGTACAATGGTACAAAATAAATAAATTTTAAAACATGAATCTGAATTTTCAGAATGTTTGAAAATACATTTGGCAACAGGTTTTTAAATACATTTTTATTTTGAATCTGGCAAGAAAAGAGAATCGTTATTGTTTGTTTACATTTGTTTTGGTTTCTGTTCTCATTCTTATAAGTTTCTGTTTAAGATCGTTTTTATGGTTGAAAAGCTCAATTTTTTTCGTTTAAAATGGGAAATTCAAAAAGGAGAATTAGTGTTAAAAGAAAAAGACAATTTCGTGGTAATGGTTTTACCAAAAATGATAGCAAAAATAGTACTGTAACTGCTAATGCCAGTGCTTCAAAATTGAACCTTTCTGCCATTCTAGATGAAGAAATTGCTGAATATGAAAATAAACCGCTAACCGGCAACAGAATTATTGACATAGAACTCCTTCTATGCTCAATTCTACAACTTTGTTGCCCCAAATGCTTCCACGATGGTTTGCTGTTACATGAAGACTCGAGGTATGGATTGTGCTCAAGTTTTGCAATAAAATGTAAGCATTGTGACTTTTGCATAGGATTTTCCAGCTCGAAGAAAACATTAAACTATCCTGAGATAAATGCAAGATTTGTTTATGCCATGAGACAAATTGGGAAAGGTTTTTCTGCTGCATATAAATTATGTGCAACATTAAATTTACCCAGGCTCAGTAAAACTGCATACACCAATCATGAGAATAAACTTATGTCTGTGATTTCAGAAGTAAGTGAACTGTCAATGCAAAAGGCAGCTAAGGAAGTTTTGAATATTCATTCATCTAAAAATAAATTAGCTGAATGCGGTGTTTCTGTCGATGGAACATGGCAGCGTAGAGGTTACACTTCTATGAATGGGTGTGTTGCTGCTTTGTCAATCGACACTGGCAAAGTAGTGGACATTGGAATAATGTCATCATTTTGTAACCTGCAGAAAGCTTTCGAAAATGCCTAAAGGTATTGTATCCGAGACGCTTGAAGCAGATCATGTGTGTCGAAGCAATTTTAAAGGTTCCTCATTAAAGATGGAAGCTGTTGGCGCAAACAGGATCTTCAAACGATCAATTGTGAAACGAGGTTTGAAGTATTCACACTATTATGGAGACGGGGATTCTAAAGGCTTCATCAGCGTGAAAGACACATATGGGAAAGATAGCGTAACTAAACTGGAATGCATTGGGCATGTTCAGAAAAGAGTAGGTGCGAGATTGCGCAAACTGAAATCCAAAAATAAAAGTTTATCTGGTAAAGGTAAATTTACTGATTCGTTTATTGACAGATTGCAAAATTACTATGGATTTGCTGTTCGAAGTAATGTAGGCAATCTACTCAAACTTCAACAGAACGTCATTGCGGCCTTGTACCACTGTGCATCGAGTGGCAAGAAACCCATGCATGGACAGTGCCCTATCGGGAAAGATAGCTGGTGTTATTATCAGCGAGCACTGTCATGCGGCAAAAAGCCCAAAGAAAAATATAATGGCTTATCCAATGATATATTAAATTTAATTAAACCTACATATTTAGAACTGTGTTCTAAAGAACTTCTGTCAAAGTGCCTTCATGGTAAGACACAGAATGCCAATGAATGTTTTAATGGCATAATTTGGCAGAGGGTACCGAAACAGGTTTTCGTGTGCCTTAAAATTTTAAAATCTGGTGCATTGGATGCTGTTATACAGTTTAATGATGGGTACAAGGGCTGTGTTGAAATTTTAAGGAAATTAAATGTAACGCCTGGTTATTTTACCTTAAAATCTTACAAACACCTTGACAGTTGTCGAATTTTTGATGCTGCACGTCATTCAACACCAAATGTAAAGCAGCGTCGAAAAATACTCAGAGTTCTTAGGGAAAAAAAATTAATGTATTAGAAAGCAAATAAGGTGTTATATATAAATCAGGGGCATTTTAAATATATTTTATTATGTTTATTATTAAAAATTGCAATTGAAAGTTTGTTTTTGATTTTTCTCAAAATGAGTTTTCTCGACATATTTACATATGGCAACGTAGATATCAGAAAAAGTTATGAACCAAATTAATTGAAATTTTGCAAGTGTCTTCCTTATACAATTTTTAAGGACCCCTACCACTTTCATGATTATAAAATTGATATATTTTTAGTAACAAAGGTGTAAATCATGTATTGTTGTAACTTTTTTGTGATTTTTCATTGTTATTTGACTCGAAACACAATAAAAATTATTGTAATAAGATTTTCATCATGAAAGTAGTACCAGCCCCAAAACATGTTATGATGAATAAGATAAAAGTTAAATAATAATGATATTTTTGTTTACTTTTGAGTTATGAGCGTTATTCTAATAATCAATTTATGTACTATTTTCACTATGTTTTTCACTCCAAAATTTTTTTTTGATTTAAAAGCAAATTATTAAATGTGTTTTTCATAGTTTTAGGTTATATTTTAGCATAAAAAAGTATTTTTATAACAAATATCAATGTATTTCAAAAAATTTTCTTCGAAGGTGTACGGATACCTTAATATACTAAAAATTTGCATATTACGTAATGTAACATTAATATTAAAGTGTTGAGCATTATGGAAAATAGAAAAAAGTTGCATATTAATGCCAATGTTCTGTAATTAATTATGGATTAGTTTTAAAGTTTTTAATAATTAATGTATTATATATATTTTTTTTTCATTTCTTGTTAAATAGTTAAGCCTAACAGTAATGCTTGGAACTTTTAAATTTCAGCAATATGATAAAGAAATATTTTAATTTTATTATTGCATAGCTTGATTTCTTTAAATATAATTTAATTATAAATATCCTTGTAAATTTTAGCGTAATTCAGATTTATTATATAAGATGTTGAAAATAGATATTTCAATATTTTTGATATTTTCCATTTACCCATAGATTGTTTTTCATTCACTTACTTATTACAAATTAATATTTATGAAATGCTTAGTAAACTTCTAAAATACATCCCCTGAAATTATAAATAATTTTTATGATTTTTTAGTCGTATAATTATATTTCATGAGTGAAATAAATATTTCGTTAAGTATTTTAAACAAATTAAGACAAGTTAATATGATTTCACTTCCTTTTTGTAAGTTCTTCCCCTCAGTAATAATTTTTAGCTCTTATTCCCATTTACGATATATTGTTAAAAACTGTCCATTGGCCGTTTTAGCTGCAAATGACACTCATCTAAAAATTGAATAATGATTAAGTATGCATTTCATTCAGTCATCAATAAACACAGCATCATATGATTCCATATGAATTTAACTCGAAAACAGTATACATAATCCAATCTCGACAATTTTTGCAAGAACTCCAAGAATAAACAAATTTTGAAATTTGACAATTTAAGATAACATTAACATTCCTATTTAAGGAAACATAATACACAATCATTTAAAATTTATTGGATATAAATAAAACTATTTTCAACTATTTAAAATCCCTCTTAAACGATTAATTTCAATTATTCACACCCACAGATTGAAGAAGAAAAAGCTTTCTTCCTCATTCTGTAGAAAATAAAAAGAAAAGCTCTCTGATCTCGAAAAAAGGATATTTTTTCTTCACTACTCTTTGAAAAAAAGAATCAGACAGAGTAAAGAAGAAACCATTTTTCTTTTTCATTCTAAGAACAAAAAATCGAAGATTCTCTGAACAGAGAAAAAAGAAGAAGCATTTTTCTTCCTTACTCTGCGTTCAAAAAACATTTCAATGTTACTATATATTTATAAACTTCAGTGAGTATTTTTACATAAAGATAGTAAACATTTTAAAAACATGAGAATATGCTACTCCATAAATGGATAAGGAAATCCCCAAGATGATCATTGTAACAAAGAGTCTTAATAAGATACATTGCGTTACTTTATAATTGTTAATATGATTGCGTTACTTTATTATAATTGTTGCTATGTGAGGAAACATTAAGTTTCCTCACATAGCAAAAACTAAGAGCAACGCTTCTTCATTTACTTAGGTATTGTACTGTATTGCAGACTATTATTAAAAATGACTTGTTTTCAGGACATCACATTTATTTGCGCACATCTTTTCAAACTTAAATTCAATACACAATTTTACACAAGCACCACTTTTTCAACGTTCGTCTTTACCTCTTGGAACCAAACTCAAAACTATATTTTATGTTTGTTGCCAGTAAATTATCTAAAATCAAAAATATGATCTGGTGTTGCCAAAAAAAATATCTTAATAAAGAATATTGAAAAAGGTATTACTTTAAGTTTAAATCGTCTGCTTTTAAAAGTTGAATAGGTAATGTCTTAAATAAAGTATCACATTAGATTAAATCGTCTGCCTTTAAAAGTCGAACAGATAAATCTCAATTAAATTAAATCATCTGCCTTTATAAGTTGGACAGATAATATCTTAAAAAAAAGTATCACAATCGTTTGTTTTTAAAAATTGAATATGTCACAGTATGCTGTAAAAATTATATTGAGTCAAATATATTTATAGACAGAATTCTATTGCTAATAACAATTAAACCTTATATAATCCGATTCCCCATTTTTATTCTTGAAAGATTACAAATTCAAAAAATTCATTTTATCATTTGGATTTTTATTATTTTTATTTAATTCCTTCATATATATCATTTTATTTATTATCCTTTCTTAATTGCACAATTTTACTTCAAAAACTCAAAGCTACAGTATTTGGTTTTCTTAGGCCTTTTAAATGTATAAGAGGTGGTATTAGGGAATGTTTTTTTCTATTCTTAGAAGAGAAAGGCAGACATTAACAGAACTAACATTTATTTAACATAAAAACACAAATATATATCATGCGATCGTAAGCAAACCAAATATATAGATTTCTACTGACAACAATCAGCGGTTGATATACAAAATTTCTATAATTATAGAATTAATTACATTAAACATAAATTTAAACCTTATAAATGATATACAATACATTTTAGCTGAGCTTCATAGGTATAAAGCGAAAAAAATTATTTAAATTTTGACAATTTGCATAAATATTGCAAAAAGCTTCTCCATTAATATTTTTTATTAATCATTCGCCTGATTCTATCCACGTTTTAATATTACACATGTCTACTTTCCCACATTTGAATCTTTAATACGAAGAATTTATTCTTTGTCTTTAAGCAGTCAGGTCAAAAATTAATTATTTTTTAACCATGAATATACTGAATTTAAATTTAAAGTGGATCTGTTTTTAGGACTTTGGATTTTGTTCAAGCGCCAAATGGCTAGAAAATAAAAGAAAAGTTTATAATACTAACCGGTCAATATATTTTTGTTGAAAGGATATTAAAAGTTTATAAATAAATTTTTCGTAATATCAACCCCCTAGTCTATCAACAGAATCAGGAAAGTTCACACACACACATACATACACACACACACACACACACACACACACACACACACATATATATATATATATATATATATATATATATATATATGTAAAGTTATGAATTATGGATCCAACGATCGCACTTCAGATAATTACTTTATTACAATATGGTTTAAGAAATCTAAGGAGAAATACGATAAATAAATAAAAATTCCACCACAAGTTAAAACAGAAATTAAGTACACCAGAGATATAGAATCATTTGGATATAAATATACTAATGTAGTCATAAGAATAATCTAAAAATATTTATACATATATTGATATTCTTAACTTAAAAGATTTATAAAAATTGTGTCACTAAGATCCAAAAATCTTAATCATAGTGATATACTTATAACTTCCCTCTAACACAGTGGCCATCAAGTGCATCTTAAACACAAAACACAAACTGAAGCTGAGTGATATTCTTATTATTTTCCTTCAAAAAAACAAAACAAAACAAGATGCTCCATAAATAGCCTATTAACAGTAAAAATACATACATCCAGGACACAAAATAAAACAGAGTAATACAATTTCTCTCCATTACAGTGCTATTATTCTACCGTCTAGAATATATGAACCACCAAAATTAAATTACTGATTCATTTATTTAAAGAATTTCTCTAAACAAAAAATATTTACTTATGTTTACTTACCACATACACAAAAATTACATACATACTACATGAGTGGGTATGTATGGAAAATTAAAATAATAGAAACAATAAAGAAGAAAACAAAAAGAACAAGCTAAGAAAGTCACAATATGGGGATGGAGCATAACCCTAAAGAACACAGAAGTCAAATAGGAAATAACGTAATTTAAACTGCTGATTTTGGCTTGAGAAATGGGTGATTTTACAACAATTGTGGAAGCAATGATTCTATGAATCATAGTGAAGTTGTACAAAACTAGGGAAAAAACGAAAATCGAACAAAAAAAAGTCTTAATTCTAGAAAAAGTAATTAAACGAAAGAAATAAAGATAAAGAAAATAAAATCTAAATTATACAGTTTACCTAAATTAAAATAACCCAAGAAATATCTTATATACACTTTCTAATATCATGAACCATGCAACTTCATAACACTGTTCCTATGAGGTAGTGTGAAAACTGTTTTGGGTAAAGCCCGTTAGAAATGTGACAAAATAGTTTATTTATTACAGCAAAACATACTTCTTCCTTACATACTGATATTAAACAATTCTTTACTTTATATTTCAATCTTACTATCTCTGAAATTTATACTCAGGAACAGGGGGGGGGGGGACATAAAAATGCTTTTATTTTGAGTTTGAATAAAAATGTTTTAATTTTTTTGCTCAGAAATAGAGGACACAAATATAAAGTATTTTTCTGTACATTATTAGAAATGATTTATTTTATTTTTTCTTTGCAAACATAATCATTGATAAGAAAAAGGCTAATAAAATGAGAAATCAATGCCTCGATACTACTTGAAATTTACTAATTTTCATTTAAAAAAAGGAATACAATTTTTTGTTTATTATCTATGTAAGCTAAAATTGAATGTTGTTCAATTCATGCGTGATACAAGAAATTTTATTTGATTAAAGTTTTAAATGATATAAGTAAGATAAATATGTATTCATGAAATCCATTAGATTTATGATTGCTTAAAATGAAATCAGGGGAAGGAGCAAGAGAAAGATGGTGTACTTTAGAATTATGAAGCATATAACATATTGCTATAAAATATATGTGCCGAAAATAATAAGTATCTGAAAGAATTGAATTTATGAATTATCAGAAACATGATACTTCTTTAAGTAATTTTATAGAAAAAATAAAGTCGAAAACTTTCATAACTGAATTATCTTTTCTATTACATATATTTTTGAAAACTTACTTTTTACGGAGAAGTAGATTCAATTGTTTAAATTAATTTAGAACTTATAACATAAGAAAAACTTTACTTGAAAGCTGACACTAAATAATTGTTGACAATAAGAACAGCTAAAACTTAACTTATAAGATAAATTGATTTTATTGCAGACTCTTAAAAAGTTATTTCAATTTCCTTGTTCTGTCTCCTACATTAAAGAAGTTACGAAATAGGAAATTTATAATTGGAATTTATTTATTTATTTATTTTGATAAGAGTTTGAAATGTTATTGTCATCGATTTTATTTCAAAGATGGTACATATCTCGTTAAATGGGATTAAACTTTTCGTCATATTAAATTTACTTTTTCCTTTTATTTTCTAATTTGTTTTGTTTCCAAATATATGAACATATACATCAACACTTTGATGAAATGCTTATTATTTAAATAGAATGTGTACATTAATAATTACGGTAAACTTTTCAAATTGTACATTTCTGTATAGTTTAATTATATAAGTATATATAA